>CM038679.1:553014939-553546250 GCA_021605205.1 Aegilops longissima | reverse complement strand
GTTGTATGGCCTCTAGGGGCCTTTGTGTCTCTCAACGGAATATCGGCCATGTCGGCATGACACTTCTTGGTGAGAAACATGGAAGACATCATGAACTCGGACAATCCTTCCGCAATTCCAACTTGTAAGCAACTTCTCCACGACGCTCGAGGATTTTGTAGGGGCCAATGAATCGGGGTGCTAACTTTCCTTTGACTCCAAACCTCTTGATTCCACGAAGTGGAGACACACGAAGATATGCTCGGTCTCCCACTTCGTAAGTTACTTCCTTGCGTTTACTGTCGGCATAACTCTTCTGTCTCGACTGTGCTATCTTGAGTCTATCCCGAATCAGCTTGACTTTCTCTTCGGAATCTCTGATAAGATCGGAACCGAAAAGTGATCGATCTCCAACACCATCCCACAGCAATGGTGTTCTGCACCTCCTTCCGTATAGAGCTTCGAAAGGGGCCATCTTCAAACTGGACTGATAACTGTTGTTGTGTGAAAACTCTGCGTATGGCAAATTATCATCCCAGCTAGACCCATAGTCTAGCACACAAGCTCTCAACATGTCTTCCAGAATCTGGTTGACTCTCTCGGTCTGTCCATCTGTCTGCGGATGAAAAGCTGTACTGAACTCCAGCCTCATACCCAAAGTTTCATGCAACTGATTCCAAAACTTTGAGGTAAACTGTGTTCCTCTATCTGACATGATACTCCTCGGAACTCCATGCAGACATACGATCCTGGTCATGTATATCTTGGCCAACTTAGCACTGGTATAGGTAGTCTTCACGGGAATGAAGTGAGCTACCTTGGTCAAACGATCAACCACTACCAGATGGAATCATAACCTGAACGAGTCTGGGTAATCTGTGATAAAATCCATTCCAAGTTTTTCCCATTTCCAATCGGGAATCGGCAAAGGTTGAAGTAACCTGCTGGCTTCGATGTTCGCCTTTACTCGTTGGCAAACATCGCATATTGCTACGTACTCGGCAATATCCTTCTTCATACATCCACGAAACTTTCCTTCAAATCCGGTACATCTTGGTGTTACAGGGGTGAATCGAATCTGGTGAATCATGAGCCTCTGAAGAATTAGCTTTCGAGTTCGGGATCATTGGGCACATAAATACGATCCTCGAACCATATAGCTCGTGTTCATCCTTACGGAATCCTTTAGCTTTTCCTTCATTCATCTTACGCTTTATCTCATCAATTTCCTTGTCCGACTTACGGGCTTCACGAATCCTTTCGGCCAAAGTGGACTGAACTTCAGAGTTGCAACATATCCTCTCGGAACTATCTCGATCGGAGATCTACGAGGTCATCGACTAACTCTGGGGTAATCCTCCTGCTGTAAGAGTATTCACATAACTCTTACGGCTCAAAGCATCTGCTACAACATTAGCCTTCCACAGGTGGTAATGCAATCTCATGTCATAGTCCTTGATTAACTCTAGCCATCTCCTCTGCACGAGGTTCAACTCTTCTGCGTGAAAATATACTTCAAGCTCTTGTGATCATGTAAACATCACAATGGTTTCCGATGAGGAAATGTCTCAGTCTTGAGTGCATGCACTACGGCTGCTAACTCCAAATCATGTGTGGCATAATTCATCTCGTGAGGTCGTAGCTGTGGAGGTATAAGCTACAACCTTTCCTTCCTGCATGAGTACTCCTCCGAGTCCCCGACGAGAAGCGTCACAATATACCAGTAATCCTTGTGTATGTCCGCAAAATCAATCTTGGGGCTGTAACCAAACGTTTCTTCAATTCCTGAAAACTGGCTTCACAATCCTCGGTCCAAATATACTTGGCCTCCTTCTTCAACAGCTCAGTCATGGGCTTGGCAATCTTCGAGAAATTCTCAATGAACCTCCGATAATATCCTGCGAGTCCGAGAAAACTGCGGATCTCCTTGGTCGAGGTGGGTGGCGCCAATCGGTGGTGATTCAACCTTGGCGGGGTCAACTGCTATTCCTTCTCCTGAAATAACATGTCCGAGGAATCCAACTTCCTTCAGCCAAAATTCACATTTGCTGAACTTGGCATACTGGTGATGTTCTCGAAGTTTCTCCGAACTAGACGCAAATGTTCCTTATGCTCTTCCTCGCTCTTGGAAAATCAAGTATATCATCGATGAACACCACGACAAACTTGTCCAGATATTCCATAAATACCTTGTTCATCAAATTCATGAAGTATGCGGGAGCATTAGTCAATCAAATGACATGACGGTATACTCATATAAACCATACCAGTGGTGAATGCTGTTTTGGGTATATCCTTCTCACGGATCTTCAATCGATGATACCTCGATCGAAGATCGATCTTGGAGAATACCTTGGCTCCAACTAGCTGATCAAACAGATCGTTAATCATCGGCAGAGGGTACTTGTTCTTGATGGTTACTTCGTTCAACGAACGATAATCCACAACCATTCTCAAGGTTCCATCCTTCTTCTCTACCAAAAGAACTGGGGCTCCCCAAGGTGATGAGCTTGGCCGAATATATCCTTTCTCCAATAACTCATTAATCTGGTTCTTGATCTCTTTCAATTCGTTCGGAGGCATCCGATAGGGTCTCTTGGATATTGGGGCTGTGCCGGGCAATAACTCAATCAGAAACTCAATGTCCCTGTCCGGTGGCATTCCTGGTAATTCCTCCGGAAACACATCGGGAAAATCTTGCACTCTGGCACTTCCTCTGAACAACCCCGTGAGGGAATTCACTGATTCTTCATCCGCTACGTCGGATACATACTTGATCCTCTTACGCTCCGGGGTGGTGAGCAGAATAGACTTCTTGGCACGATCTATGTTTCCTTCAAACTTCGTCAACCAATCCATGCCTAGGATTACATCCAAGGTCCGGGTTTCCAACACTATGAGGTCTGCGGAAATTTATGGTTCCCGGTGTTGAGGTTGCATGACAGCCTAAGCCTGCCATCATTTCTCCTCCTGCGGCCCGACGCGAAGGGGTTTCTAAGGGTTTTAGTGGGCAACCCGTACTTTTCCACAACTACCCTTGATATGAATGAATCGTTGCACCGAATCAAAGAGTACCAAAACTGAATGTGAATTCAATAAAACTTACCAACCACGATTGTCGGCTGATCATAGGCGTCCTCCACGTCAATGTGGTTCACCGAGCACGAGGGAAAGGGTTGGGCTTCTTCGCTGAGCTTCCATTGCCGTTTCCATTCCTCCGCTTGGCCTCTCGGGCAGTCGGTGGCATAGTGCCCTGTTTTACGGCACTTGAAACAGTGATGTGACTCAGATCCTTGAGCCGGGCGAACGATCTTGGTTCCCATTACCGTTTCCATTGCCATTGCCATTGCCTGACCTGTTGTCCTGGTTGTGATTGTTCCCATTGCCTCCATGGTTATGTCCTCCATGGTTGTGATGGGTATGCCCTCCCGAGTACGGGCATAGCGGGCTTCGCTGAGCTCTGAGTTGTGCTTCCCCGGCTGTACTTCCGCTTGCGGCTTCAATCTGCTGCTGCTTGCCTTCAAGTATGATGGCCTTGTCTACCAGCTGCCGGTAGTTGGCGAAAGTAGCCACCATAAGCTGCATTCCCAGCTCGTCATTGAGTCCCTCGAGAAACTTCTCCTGCTTTGCGGCATCTATGGCCACATCATTCGGGGCATAGCGAGCTAATTTGCTGAACTCATCCACGTCATCGTGCCACAAGACGGTTCTCTGGCGTAAGTTGCGGAACTCACGCTTCTTGAGACTCATGGCTCCAAATTGAAACATGAGCGTGCGGAAGGCTCTCTTGAACTGATCCCATGTGACGGTGCCGATGGGATAAGTGGCGGTGTAGTTCTCCCACCAAGAAGCTGCAGGTCCATCAAGTTGATGTGCGGCAAAGTGCACCTTCTCTGCATCAGTGCATCCAACAGTGATTAGCTCTCTTCCGACTTTGCGGAGCCAATCATCGGCCACAATCGGCTCAGTGCTGCTAGAGAACACTAGCGGATTCAGCCTTAGGAATCGAGTCAAGTTGTCAACAGGGGGTGGTGGCGGCGGTGGATTGTTGTTGTTGTTGTTCTGATTCTGGATGAGCATCTGCATGATGGCATTCTGCTGCTGGAGCAGCTGGGTGAGCTCCGGCGGGAAGTTGAGACCGGGGTCACGTCTCGGAGGCATCTGGTGTTTTGGAGTGGATGAGAAAATTAGAATAGAACAATGGTCTAATGAGAAATATCACTACCCATATGAATGCACAAACATAAACACACCAATCATTTATTCATTCCACTCAAACATGGTTCAATCTCGCTTACAAAAGCTCACAACTAAATCGAAAATAACGACCTAACTGATCGACGAAAAAGTAAAATAACATGGTGGTCGACTAAATGTCTTCATCAATAATCCTTGCGTCCTCAGTGCGATGTCCTCCGTGTGGTGTCCTCTATTGCGGCGCCTCCTCTTGCGGCTTCCTTGGTGGAACTCCTTCATAATCCTGGTCATTGCTTACGAGGGGTCCATCATCTCCACTGGGAAAAAGGTCCTCTCCCAAGTCCATCTTTTCCTCAATTGCGGCAAGCTTCATCTTCAGGTCGTCGACTCTCTCCATGAAGTCTGCGATTTCTTCCTCATGGCCAAGGAAGTCTGCGTGTGCCTTCTCCTCCAGTTCCAGTTCACGGAACAACAGCCTCCTGTGTACCTTCGAGTTACGGCGAGTCTAGATCTCCCGTTTCCTGAGGAGACACTCCAAGTCTTGTACATACGAAAGAATGGAGTCGTCCTCTACGGTACGGATGATATCTCCATTCCGTGCTCTGCGAGAAACCATGGCGAGGTCTGATGGATCGAGCTCGGCCCTGTACTCTTCTCGGAGATGTCCAAGTGCATGATAGATCGTCATGTCCCTTCCGAGGATCCAGTTGAAGTCGGTGAACTCAAAGTCAATAGGCTCAGATGCCCTCCGAAGGTTCTCCTGGAATGTGCACCTCGATCACAGAGCGGGTATCCATCGGAAGTGCATTGGTTGGCTTCCGTGATCGAGGGCGAGCAATCTTCAGCTTCTTCACCATCTGGACCAGCTTCTGCGAAGGGCATCGTCTCATCGGGGCAAAACTCCGTAGCAAAGCTGGGTGAACTCGATGGCCATCTAGAATGTTGAAAATCGGAGAGAGTCGAGAATTGAAGGGGAGAATTACGAATGATAAGGATATAAAGTAAATAGTCTCTTCCTATGGCTTTCCGATCCTAGGGGTTACGTCCTACGGTCAGCGTGTGCTCTGATACCATCTCTGTAGCGACCTGACCCAAAATCGGTCAAGTCTCTGTGTCTGTACCATCCCAAGATCATGCTGGTACTCACAATACATCGATGAAATAATCAAAGTTCAATCACACCTGAATTTATTACACGATTCTCATATAGAGTCTTTATTACAAGAGAATAAATTCGGCCAAAGGCCAACTCATGAGAAATAAACTAGTAAAGCTGCGGAAGCGTAGACGAAAATAGCGAGTCCATCCGACTCCATAGGGCAATCGCCAAGCGCGAGCGTAGCCTCAATCTGATCGAATACTCCTCTGCAACATAAGGCGTTGCAGCCGTGTAGGTCAGCTTTTTGAATAAGCGGCAAGTCATGAAGAGAATAACAATAATAAAATTACTATCACTATATGCATTTTGGCTGTGGGGCTCTAAGTTTCATCATTTTGCTGAAAAGCCAATTTTTCCCTACTACGGTGGACTTTCTTGCAAATACTACAAAATTGTTGGTAGTTATTGAGATGGTTCCGCCAACCAATGTCTCATTCCCAAATTATTAAGTCATAACCCCTCAAAATTAATTTATTAGTTTTAGTGTTGAGATTTCGAATACTTCCAAGTTCCAGAGGCTCAAATTGTCCGTAACCGGGGACACGGCTAATCGATTAGATATTTAACTCTGCAGAGGTTTGCGCACTTTACCCGCAAGAATCATTCCCTCCTTTTAAGTCTTCGCACTTCATGGTGTTTGAAGACGGACGAATAAACAGGTCTTCCAAAGAGTTCTTCCGCTACTGCCGTACCCATCCAATCCTACCATTCTTCTACATCTCGTAGTACCGCCCAGCCAGCGTCACAACTAGGGTTGACCCAGCCAGAGCCCATAATGGCTTGCGGCTGCATGTAAGCTTCCGGTCAATGGGGCATCCATCCGTCTCTTCGTGGCTGGGTGAAGCTTTCCGCAAGATGTCATGGCACTTCTCCATGCATCCCGCCAACCACTGGGTTCTCAGGTGCCGTCAACCGTCCTCCACCCAAAGAGTGAATTTCAAGTCCATCTTGATCATTGAAGTTCATGGGGTTGTCATCGTCTTGACTCTCACATCTTGCTTATGAATTCACTCAACCAATCCCGTCTACGAGCATAGCAAAAGTAAACTACTTCGTCCCGGGCCATGGTAACAAGGGGGAAATTGGTTCATCCTACCACATGATACTACTCAAGATTATAACTTCAAAATTTCACCTCTGCATGCATGGTGGGAGGTATAATTCTAATGCAATAAAAATCATAGGTATTGAAAGAACATGATCAATGACTTGCCTTCTTGACGATCTTCGTAAGCTAAGGACTCAGAGTAGCAAGCTTCAGACTCCGGAAACTCTACCGAGACAAACAATAATCACAATAAGCATATAGCATATGATCACTTAACACAATAGCATATTAACATAACACACCAAAGCAAACGAATCAAAACCCAAAAGAAAACTCGAAAAAAATCCAACTCAAAGTTTTCCTACCTCAAGCAACAACTAAAAATAGTTTTATATAACAAAATTTTCTTAACATAACCTAAGCATGAGTTTTTATTAACTTAACAGAAAATAATGCATTAATCAACTAGGAGCAAAAAGAATCAATTTAAAAGCTATTATGAAACTCCTATTAGGCCTAATTCAATTTCTATTAAGAAAAATAAAATAAAAGTTTTATTTATTATAAATAAAAGTTCATGCCATAAAGTGACAGAAACTAACCTAGAATAATCAATCACATGTTAAAAATAAATTTATTTACTAATTAAAAGAATAGGAAAACAGTAGCTAGTTAATAAATTGAGAATAACAAGATTCTGATTAAAACTATTTTTTATTAATCCTAAAATGCCCAAATTAATTTCTACAGTTAGGTAATGTCAAAACTAAGTTGGGACAAAGAGAATCATATAAAATAATTTTCCTAACTCATTTTATAGCAGATTTACTATTCTGACTAAAATTAAAATAAAGCAAATTCTAAATAATTTTAACATAGCTAATTATATTTTCTACAGAAACTATAAGAAATTTGCAAACCATTAGAAAAGGAATCACCTAAAAATATTAAGTAGAATAAAAGATATGAATTTTTCAAATCGGAAACTATTCTGTTAAAACAGAAAAACGAAATTAAAGAAAAACGGGCTAAATGGGCCTAACTAACGCACTGCGCGTAATATAACTAAAACGGCCCTAGGGTTAAACGAATCGGGCCGGCTCTAATAATAAAACCTAACTTAAAATTAAACCGGACTAAACCGGAGCGAACCGGTTTTATAAAAAGAACATACCCCTTCGGGGGGGGTTCTAATCTGGACCGTCTACGCGAGATCGGACGGAGGAGATAAGCTCCGCGGCTTACGGAGTTCGTCGGCGGCGGCTCTATGATGAAAAGGTCGGCGTCTCCGGTGGTCGGGGCGCGGCGGAGGGCTCTGGCGGGTGTGGATGGGCTCGGGGTGGGTGTGGTGGAGTCCGCGAGTTCGGGAGGGCTAGGCGATGGCGACGAGGAAAATGGCGGCGGCTCGGTCTCCGGCAAGCGTGAGGAGGAGGAGAGGTCCGTGAGGCGAGGGGGGAATGGGGTGCGGGGAGGGGTTTATAGGGCGGGGTACTGCTTGGACGAGGGGCAATCGGGGCGGATCGAATCCGGATCCTTCGGGATCCGTGGCGCGCGGCGAGGTGGCGTGGTGGGGTTGACGACGGGTGGGGTCCACCGCCGAGAGAGATAGGGGGCGTGCGGTCGGTCGGCCGGTCCAGAGCCGATTCGGCGAGGGCCCCGGTCGGTTGGCTTGTTGGGCTGGCTCGGCATTGGTGGGCAGTGGGCGCTGGCGCTCTTGATTGCCTGGCTACTGGCTGGGCAGTGGTTGGTGGCGCTGAGGTCTTTTTTCTTTTCTATTTTAATTTTTTGAAAATAAAAACAGAGTTATAAAATATAAAATATAAATATTTTATATAGGACATATATATATCAAAATGATCAGGGAATATTCCTATCATTTGAACATTTTCTAGGGCAAAATCCAAGTTTATAAAAAATCATTTTTCCCAAAATTCAAATAAAACTCAAGTTTGAATTCAAAACTTTTGGCATTGTTTTCCTCTGATATTTTTGGAGTGTCATGTTTACTCCTCTCATACTGTTGCTCAAGTATTTATCAGGCATAGTTTTTGAAATGATTCCCACTTGCCAAAGTTTGAATTCAAATTTCAAAACTCAAAATCTTCTGAAACTCCAAATGGCACTCAAATTCAAATAGAATGCATAGATGCTTAGTTATAATTGTAAAACATTCCAAATAGGAAATTTGGGATGTTAGAAACATATATCTATGTACTATGGTCACTGTATTGTCCATATCATTCTAGTTTATGTTCCCTAATCAAGATAGAGACACAGTTCAACTCATATATTTCTAAGACACAGCAGCATAGACAGAATATAAGTGTGAGAAACTACACAGCATTGGCAGCACTTGTAATGTGCATCACATTAGAACATAACTGTTTATACAACTTAAACTGAAATCAACATAGAGCAAGAAGTTAGAACAACAATCTAGTTAAAGAAATAGGTTTAAAACATACATGTTGCGCCATTGGAGTTTCAATTGGATCCTTTAAATTCGAAAGTAGTTGGTATGAGTAAATACAGTGATGCAACAGCAAATGAGTATGGACCATAGCTACAGAATCGGACCTGAGAACAGTTGCTCTTCTGCTTTAAACGTGGAGTTTGGGTTAGCTGTGGTGGTCTTCGTGCTTTGGGCATTGCAGTAGCTTTACAAACTGCTCTTGTGGGTGTACTCTGTGGTGGACATGGTGCTTTGTCAACTATAAGTGGGTTACTATCCGCTAGGGTTGCGGTTAGATGGGTTGTAGCTGGTTCTCTCGCTTAACGTGTAAGTGTGCAATCTGGAAGAGTCTCGATTATGTGTGGTGGGGCTAGTTTGTGGGCCAGTACAACCATGGTTCTATCTGCATCGACGGGTAGCTTGTCTTTTGTGAAGAACGGGTTTTGCTCCCTTAGATACTGCCATCACCCCTCCAATTCAAATGGCTGATAAACAAGAAAAGAAATTGAACGTCTGAGACATTGTATGATAGAACAGATGTGGTAATTCACATATATGTTGTCTAACCAAGCAGGACAGCATGACACAATTTCACATATATGATGCCTAACTAAACAGGATAGCATGACACAATTTCAGATATATGATGGATAACTTAACAGGATATAATGGCATAATTCAACATATGATGCTCAGGATGACATGACAAAACTATATGATGCCTTTCTAAAATAGGTTGGGATGAAATAATTCACATACATGTTGTATAAGTATACAGGATGGCATGATATAATTGACATAATTGATTCATATACTAAGCAGCTGGCACTCGCATGTATGATCTCTAAACTAAGCAGATAGAATTCAATATTGTGCATATGATGTCTAAACTAAGCAATACAAGACACCATATGCATCATATGAGAAATATAAACATTGCAACTTAGAGCATACACCTCAGGTGGGATATAGGACTGGTCATCTGTCTCTGAATCCTCCTCTGAGGAGCTCCCTGTAACCATCGAGATATATGCTTCAACAGGTACCATTGCCTGCTCTGAAGACCTTGTTTTCACTGCAGATTTTTCCATGACCGACTCAAATGGCTGATACACATGAAGAGTAGTTCAATATACATGATTGTCGACAAATGGAATACGTAATGAAAAAAATATGGCATGAGATAATTCACATATATGATGCCGGCTCCATGGCGGTGCATAATTTACATATATGATAACTGGCTGAAAAACATGGCATTGCATAATTCACATATCGATATAGAAAGCAAGCAGAGGCATTCACACAAAGCATGTCTAATCTAAGCAGATGGCATGGCAATGCAAGACACCATATGCATGATATGAGAAATATAACCCTGCCAAGTTAGAGCATGCACCTCGAGGGGGGATACTGTTGGTCATCTCTCTCGAATCCTCCTCGAGGAGCTATCGTAACCAGCAAGAAATTTGCATCGACGGTAGCACCGATTGCTCGTAATACCTTGTTTTCACTCCAGATTTTCCCATGACCGACTCAATTGGCTGATGCACAGGAAGAGTAGCTGAATGTATAAACATTGTTGACAAATGGAATACATTATGGAAAAAATATGGAACGATACAATTCACATATCGATGGTGGCTAAACAGGATGGCATTGCATGATTCACGTATATGATGCACAGCTAAAGAAGATGCCATTGCATAATTCCCATATACTCCCTCCATTCCTAAATATTTATCTTTTAGAGATTTCAAATGGACTACCACATACGGATGTATATAGACATATTTTAGAGTGTAGATTCACTCATTTTGTTCCGTATGTAGTCACTTGTTGAAATCTCTAAAAGACAAATATTAGGAATGGTGGGAATATGATATAGAAACCAAACAGATGGCATTCACACAAAGCAAATCTAAACTAAGTTGATGACATATAAGATGTATAATGTAAGCAATGCAAGGCGCCATATGCATTTGACCAATATCAGCATGCCAGGTTAGAGCAAACACCTCAGGTGGTAAACAGGCGTGGTCGGCTCCTTACGAATCTCCATCGAGCAGTTATCTTCCTCTGGAATACAATCTGGAAATGCAGGAGAGGGGGCACTTCGCCCACCATGGGCGGCGTCTGCATGACATTATATTCGACATAACGGTCTTCTCTTTTCTCTACATGTTGAGACGATTGTGTACAATATCGACATGCATAATAAAAAATAGTTAGATTTTGTAAGGCCTAAGGGTGCATGCAAAAATCAAGACTGATGGTAGCAAGCAGTGGATGGATCCAAAACTAATGATAGCAGGTAGATTATAGCTTCAGTTTAAAAGATAGACAATGGATCATCTATTGTTTGTTGTCCACCCAACATGAACCACATACAAGACCCCAGATGAACCAGATAGTAGAGCAGATACTATTAGATTCTGTTGGCTCGATATGATACCCATGGGCAATTCAAAACTCAAGATTGAACGATAAAGTAGCAGGTAATAATAACCGATGTATAACGTAAGCAAACACGAAAGACTGCGACCTCTCTTCCGGAACTGTGTAGTCCTCAGGTTCATCTGCTCAGTCGATGATGGTAATGCAGTTGGTGTAGCTGCTGGCAACGGGGAAGATGATCTGAGGCGGCGAAAGAAAGTCTGCAGGGAGGATCTCTGCTGTAGTGAACGCTTCTGTCGATGGTGCACCTCAGGTGGGGTGGATGACAGCACGGCAGGAGCAGGACATAACACACAGAGTTTTCTTTTACGCCAATCTGAAAATGAAGTAAATCTGTAAGGGCTCCTTAGAATTGGAGGATTCTATAAACGCAGGGACAAGAAAAACACAGGAATAGGATAGGAATGCACGTGCAAAACAGAGCATTTGGAAACATAGGATTTCAGTCAACCTGGGTGTTTGGCTCACATGAATTGGAAGAACAGAGGAATGGAGAAACAAAGTGATGCGATGAGTGTACAACCTCTTTGGCATAGCCTTGTGGACCTCAAAGCATCATTGGGTTGGACGTGGAGGATGGTGATGATCTGGTGTACTGTCGGAGGCGGGAAGAAGATCCAAGGCCTCTGGAAGCGGCGCCGAGGGTATTGCTCACTGTGATGGGCGGTTCCGTCGTTGGAGCAGCTCCGCTAAGGTGTCTGGCGGACGAGGCTGAAGCATGACAAGACAGACAACGTTAATCTGAAGTGGGACCTAATATCATCTTCAATAGATGATGTAAAATACATCACCAAAAAGTGCTAGATGTAAACGCATCAGCCAGCGCCACGGCCGCTCCGACGAGATCTGCAAATCTTTTTCCTCGAACTTAAGCAAGAAAACGAACTTCACAAATCGAAACTGAATTTTCTTGTCGAAACTGATTGAACTAGTAATGAGCATTGCAATAGATTTTTAGGCGTTCGAGCACTAGTAGCAGAGAAGCGATGATCTAAATCAGCGAGACGCTCGAGCAGGAACGCACTAGCAGAGAGCAAGTCATGCAAGTAGCACCATGACGAGTGCTAAAGCAGCAACTCTGAGGCTGCGGAGGTCGTGCAGCAGCAGCAGCAGCAGCAGCGCAAGTGAGAGCAAGAGCAGAGCAGCAGCACGAACGAAAGCAGGAGCGGTGCAGCAGCGCAACCGACAGCAAGAACAGAGTCACAGCATGAGCGAGAGCCGGAGCAGCTGCAGCTAGTGTTGTTGTGGAAGTCGCCACCGAGGAAGCAACGACATGGGGGAGAGACGTCGTGGATGATGTGGCCTGCGACAGCGCCGTCGATGGAGACGCCATGTCTGCTCGGTATCGAGCACCGGCAGCCCCGTGAGATCGAATAAAAGATAAAATGCATCGGTGAGTACAGAACCTCCTTGGTGGCGCTGAGTTGGCCTCGGCTTCATCGGAGGAATTGGTGAGGGTGCTGCGGTTCCAGTGGGGCAGCTCAAGACGGCGCTGTGGGGATTGAGGTGGCACGATAGACGAGGCGAACGTCGGGGTAGCTCCTTGGAGGTGGAGGACGGGGCGGCTGATCCGGCGGGACGACGAGATCGACAACGGATCCTCATCCGGTGTGGTGGATGAGGGACGGTGAGCTGTTGCGGTGGACGGCATAGTCGGGGAAGAATCTCCGGCTGGGCGGCGGTCGGGAGGCCGACGGAGGAGCGTGGGGCTTCGTAGGTTTTGGCGGCCTCAGTGTACGAATGGGGGGGCGAAGGGGGAAGGGGAGCCAAGCTTAGGGACGCGCTTGTCCGAAATGTAGGGTAAGTTACCAGCGTACCCCCACCGGTTTTGACACCGCGACGTGGAGGTTCATTTCCGACTGAGGGGTAGAAGGGGGATTTCACGTGTCTGGGCTGCGGGAGCGATTTTGGATGAGGAGGGAGTTCTCGCGCGCGTCCAAATTCCGGGATAACAAGGCACGGCGCAGGTTGAAGAAGCGGGAGTTTCAAAGCAGGTGAAACAAAAGATACTCGAGCTTGAAAATTTCGGGATAACAAGGTGCGGATTCCTTGTTCGGCAGAACAAACTTAACGTGTAAAAAAACAATTCATACAAGACACAAGAGAGTCATGTCCCCTTTTACTATATTGCTATAGATGCCATTGAAAAAACTACAAGAAAAATGTACAAAAAATCGGGAGAACAAGATTACCCTGCACAGTACCAAATCGATTCGCACTTACCTTTTTATATGATTACAGATGCCATGATCTCGAATTTCAATTTTTGAATCCACGTTATGTTGAATTCGAATATATCATTAGGTGACCTTGCGGTTTATAATTGATGTAGTCGTACATTTTGATCTTCCATCATATATGAACATTTTACTCCACCATGTGAACATATATATTGTTGTCTACCATATGGACTAAATTTGAATCAATTTTCCTTATTTGAATACGATTGTTGTCAAGTTATACAATAATTTAAATATTATCTTGATAACAAAAAGACATGCATATAGCAATAATCATATTTCACTATGAACTACATGTACCATACGCTCTCCAATTCAAATATTTGTATCCATTTTATGTTGAATTCAAATCATAGTACATTATTGGTCTAGGTAGCGAGATGTTCGGGATAATCTAAACCCTGTTTTCATACGTATAATTTTTGGCTGAATTGGGACAAGTTTTGGTATAAGCCTCTTGCAAAACCGGAGATTCTCTCAACAAGCCTCGTGGTTCCGAGAGGGAATGTGTCACCTTTGTGTGCGAAACGGTATACGCTGCCTCCCCCCTGATTTTATTTACAGAGGCAACATAGAACTATATGAGTGCCCTATTAAATTTTGGAATTATTTTGGGTTCATTTGGTCTTTTTATACATTAATTGAGTTTCTGGACTTTTAATGTGCATAATCTAAATATGAATTGCATGCACATGCTCCGGTGCACCAAATTGGGTTGAAAAATCACATGTGTGTCCTTGGTTGAATTTCTAGGTCCCATGGAAGAAATGAGAATGAAATTCAAACATCTGGGCGTCATGACTCTGCCGAGAACATCGAGAAACTTAGATTTTAAATTCATGTAAATCCAAAACTCGGCTGGAAATCATGAAACTTGGCATGGTGTCATGTCATGGCACTAACATGTTGTGGTAAAAAATTGGGCCGATTTGGAAGCTCGTGGTTCTAAGAGGGCGTGCCACCTTTGAGTGTGAAACGATATCGCTGCCCCCCTTGAGTTTCTTAACAAAGGCAACATAGAACTACATTAGTGCCCTGTTAAATTTTGGAATTGTTCGGGTTCGTTTGTCGTTTTTTATACATTAATTGAGTTTCTGGTCATTTAATGTGCATAAGTCAAATTTGAACTACAAGCACATGCTCTCATGCACCAAAGTTGGTTGAAAAATCACATTTGTGTCCTCGGGTGAATTTCTAGGTCCCATGCAAGAAATGAGAATAAAATTAAAACATCTGGGCATCGTGGCTCGGCCGAGAACATTGAGAAACTTGGTTTTAAAATTCCTGTAAATCCAAAACATGTCTGAAAATCATGAAACTTGGCATGGATGTCATGTCATGGTACTACCATGTTGTGGTAAAAAATGGCCGAATAGGGACAGATTTTGGTATAAGCTTCTTGCAAACCGAAGCTTCTCTCAAGAAGGTTCTTGGTTCTGAGAGGGAACGTGCCACCTTTGAGTGTGAAACGATATACGTTGTCCCCCTTGAGTTTATTTACAAAGGCATCATAGAACTACATGAGTGCCTGTTAAATTTTGGAATTATTAAACCGTTTGGCCTTATTTACACATTAATTGAGTTTTGGTCATTTAATGTGCATAATTCAAATTTGAACTACAAGCACATGCTCCGTGCACCAAAGTTGGTTGAAAAATCAAATTTGTGTCCTCGGGTGAGTTTCTCTCCTCCTTCCATCTATATAGGTCCTAATCGTTTTTCGAGGCTAACTTTGACCAAACGTTAGAGCAATAATATATGACATGCAACTTACACAAAGCATACCTTCAAATTTGTATGTCAAAGGAGCTTCCAATAATATAATTTTCATAGTATACATCTCATGTGCTATTAATCTTATCAATAGTCAAAGGTTGTCTTGAAAAACACATTAGGCCCTATATAGATGGAAGGAGGGAGTAGGTCCCATGCAAAAAATGAGAATAAGATTCAAACATCTGGGCATCGTGGCTCGGTCGAGAACATTGAGAAACTTGGTTTTAAAATCATGAAACTTGGCATGGTGTCATGTCATGGTAGTACCATGCCGTGGTAAAAAAATTGGCCGAATAGGAACAAATTTTGGTATAAGCTTCTTGCAAATCGGAGCTTTTCTCAAGAAGGCTCGTGGTTCTGGGAGGGAACGTGTCACCTTTGTGTGCATAATTCAAATTTGAAATACAAGCACATGTTCCAGTGCACCAAAGTTGGTTGAAAAATCACATGTGTGTCCTCGGGTAAATTTCTAGGTTCCATGCAAGAAATGGGAATGAAATTCAAAATTCTGGGTGTCGTGGCTGGGTTGGAAACATTGAGAAACTTAGTTTTTTAATTCCTGTAAATCCAAAACACGCATGAAAATAATGAAACTTGGCTTGGTGCCATGACATGGCACCAACATGTTGTGGT
This sequence comes from Aegilops longissima, assembly GCA_021605205.1. Lineage (NCBI taxonomy): Eukaryota > Viridiplantae > Streptophyta > Magnoliopsida > Poales > Poaceae > Aegilops > Aegilops longissima. The sequence goes on along the minus strand of CM038679.1, from coordinate 553,530,309 downwards.
AAATTTGCAGTTCGATTTGCGAAGGCACATGATAACCCACAAGTATAGGGGATCGCAACAGTTTTCGAGGGTAGAGTATTCAATCCAAATTTGTTGATTCGACACAAGGGGAGCCAAAGAATATTCTCAAGTATTAGCAGCTGAGTTGTCAATTCAACCACACCTGGAAACTTAGTATCTGCAGCAAAGTGTTTAGTAGCAAAGTAATATGATAGTGGTGGTAACGGTAACAAAGTAAAGACAACAAAAGTAATGTTTTGGTATTTTGTAGTGATGATAACATGAGCAACGGAAAAGTAAATAAGCGTAAACCAGTATATGGAAAGCTCAGAGGCACCGGATCGATGATGGATAATTATGCGGATGTGGTTCATCATGTAACAGATCATAACATAGGGTGACACAGAACTAGCTCCAGTTCATCAATGTAATGTAGGCATGTATTCGTAAATAGTCATACGTGCTTATGGAAAAGAACTTGCATGACATCTTTTGTCCTACCCTCCGTGGCAGCGGGTCCTATTGGAAACTAAGGGATATTAAGGCCTCCTTTTAATAGAGAACCGGAACAAAGCATTAGCACATAGTGAATACATGAACTCCTCAAACTATGGTCATCACCGGGAGTGGTCCCGATTATTGTCACTTTGGGGTTGCCGGATCATAACACATAGTAGGTGACTATAAACTTGCAAGATAGGATCAAGAACACACATATATTCATGAAAATATAATAGGTTCAGATCTGAAATCATGGCACTCGGGCCCTAGTGACAAGCATTAAGCATAGCAAAGTCATAGCAACATCAATCTCAGAACATAGTGGATACTAGGGATCAAACCCTAACAAAACTAACTCGATTACATGATAAATCTCATCCAACCCATCACCGTCCAGCAAGCCTACGATGGAATTACTCACGCACGGCGGTGAGCATCATGAAATTGGTGATGGAGGATGGTTGATGATGACGACGGCGACGAATCCCCCTCTCCGGAGCCCCGAACGGACTCCAGATCAGCCCTCCCGAGAGAGATTAGGGCTTGGCGGCGGCTCCGTATCGTAAAACGCGATGAAACTTTCTCTCTGATTTTTTCTCCCCGAAAGCCAATATATGGAGTTGGAGTTGGCGTCGGAGGGGCTCCAGGGGGCCCACGAGGTAGGGGGCGCACCCTAGGGGGGGGGCACGCCCCCCACCCTCGTGGAGAGGGTGTGGGCCCCCTGGTCTTCATCTTTGGCGAGGATTTTCTATTATTTATTCTAAGATATTCCGTGGAGTTTCAGGTCATTCCGAGAACTTTTGTTTTCTGCACATAAAACAACATCATGGCAATTCTGCTGAAAACAGCGTCGATCCGGTTAGTTCCATTCAAATCATACAAGTTAGAGTCCAAAACAAGGGCAAAAGTGCTTGGAAAAGTAGATCTGACGGAGACGTATCAACTCCCCCAAGCTTAAACCCTTGCTTGTCCTCAAGCAATTCAGTTGACAAACTGAAAGAGAAAAAGAAAAACTTTTACAAACTCTGTTTGCTCTTGTTGTTGTACCTATGTCAAGCCAGCATTCAGGTTTTCAGCAAAGATCATAACTAACCACATTTGCAATAATTCTCAGGTCTCATGTTTACTCATATCAATAACATAATCAGCTAGCAAGTCATAATAATAAATCTCGGATGACAACACTTTCTCAAAACAATCATAATATGATATAACAAGATGGTATCTCGCTAGCCCTTTCTGAGACCGCAAAACATAAATGCAGAGCACCTTCAAAGATCAAGGACTGACTAGACATTGTAATTCATGGTAAAGAGATCCAATCATAGTCATACCCGATATAAATTAACAATAATGAATGCAAATGACAGCTGTGCTCTCCACTAGTGCTTTTAATAAGAGGGTGATGACTCAACATGAAAGTAAATAGATAGGCCCTTCGCAGAGGGAAGCGAGGATTTGTAGAGGTGCGAGCTCGATTTTGAAATAGAGATAATTTATTTTGAGCGGCATACTTTCATTGTCAACATAACAACTAAGAGATGACGATATCTTCCATGCTAAACAAATTATAGGCGGTTCCCAAACAGAATGGTAAAGTTTATACTCCCCCTCCTCCACAAGCATCAATCCATGGCTCGCTCGAAACAACAGTGACTCCAACATTCAACGGGTCCTGTGGGGAGTTTTGTTTGCAATTATTTTGATTTAGTTTGCATAAAGCATGGGACTGGGCATCCCGGTGACCAGCCATTTTCTCGTGAGTGAGGAGCGGAGTCCACTCCTCTTGAGAATAACCCGCCTAACACGGAAGATAAGGGCAGCACTAGTTGATATATGAGCTATTCGAGCATGCAAAACAGAATGATAATTTGAAGGTTTAGAGTTTGGCACATACAAATTTACTTGGAACGGCAGGTAGATACCGCATATAGGAAGGTATAGTGGACTCATATGGAATAAATTTGGGGTTTAAGGGATTGGATGCACAAGCAGTATTCCCGCTTAGTACAAGTGAAGGCTAGCAAAAGACTGGGAAGCGACCAACTAGAGAGCGACAACAGTCATGAACATGCATTAAAATTAATAAACATTGAATACAAGCATGAGTAGGGTATAATCCACCATGAACATAAATATCATGATGGCTATGTTGATTTGTTTCAACTACATGTGTGAACATGTGCCAAGTCAAATCACTTAAATCATTCAAAGGAGGATACCACCCTATCATACCACATCATAATCATCTCAATAGCATGTTGGCACGCAAGGTAAACCATTATAACTCATAGCTAATCAAGCATGGCACAAGCAACTATGATCTCTAATTGTCATTGCAAGCATGTTTATTCATAATAAGCTGAATCAGGAACGGTGGACTCATCATATTTACAAAAACAAAAGAGGTCGAGTTCATACCAGTTTTTCCCATCTCAGTCAGTCCATCATATATGTCATCATAATTGCCTTTCACTTGCACGACCGAACGGTGTGAATAATAATAAGAGTGCACGTGCATTGGACTAAGCTGGAATCTGCAAGCATTCAATAATCAGGAGAAGACAAGGCAATATGGGCTCTTGGTTAAATCAACAATAATGCATATAAGAGCCATCTCAACAATTTAATCATGGTCTTCTCCTACTGACCCCCAAAGAAAAGAAAGGAAATAAAAACTATTTACTCGGGAAAGCTCCCAACAAGCAAAAGAAGAACGGGAAATATTTTTGGGTTTTCTTTTTAATTATTACTACTACAGCAGGAAAAATAAACTACTACTAATTTTTTTGGTTTTTTTCTAAGGTTTATTGAACACACAAGAAGAAAGCATGAAAAAGGAAAATAAACTAGCATGGATATTACAGTGAAAGAGTATGAGCACCGACACCTAGCAATGAGTGTGTGTGAACATAAATGTAATGTCGGTGGGAAATACGTACTCCCCCAAGCTTAGGCTTTTGGCCTAAGTTGGTCTATTGCCAGGGTTAGCCTGGCGGATACCGTAGGTGTAGCTGGGGTCGTACTGCGATGAAGAATAGTTGGGATCATAATGTGAGGAAGAGGACTCGATCGCCCTTGGCCGGCAACCGCCTCAGATCCCAAGAATAAACAGACTGTCGTGGAGGCTCATCTTGTGGCTCCGGTTCCAGCGCTGGTGCAAGATTCCGATAGGCTTGAACAGCCGCCCACAGAACAATGTAAGGACCTGTAGACAAGTTAAACAAAGAGGGAGCAGGCAAAGTAATAGTCTCAGGGTGATGTTTATCAAAGTACAGTTTATTTGAGCTCCCCTTCGCGACTCTTAACAATAAAATCATGCGCTAGCATACTCTTATAATCTAAATAAGCACGGGGCAATGCTGTTTCTTCTTTCTCCTCATGCCTAATAGGTATCTCAAAATATTCAGCCAGGCGTGAAGCATAAATGCCTCCAAAGACGGGGCCCTTAGTACGGTTCAGACTTAACCGTCTAGCAACAATTCCACCCATGCTAACGGAGTTATTGCGGTATAAACCATGGAACAAAATGATAATATCAGGAATGCTAAGGTTTCCACAGTTCCCGCGACCAATCAAGCAACGACTAGCAAATAAGGCAAAGTAGCGTAAAACAGGGAAATGTATGCTAGTAATTCTTGCATCGAAACCTTCTGGTTTCTCCCACGATGATAGTGTTAATAAAAGCTTCCACTTCATTACGGTGTGGTTCATCTAAGGTGCCCTCAAAAGGTATTTTGCAAACCTCGCAAAATTCAGCTAATTTCATCTCCTTAACAACGTCATATAAATGAAACTCTCTTGTTGGCGGTGATTTCTTAGGGAAAAGTAGAAGTTCTCGCACAAAAGTATTTACGAGTAAGAGATACCGATGGCGTTGGTCGCGGAGGAAGTCGGTGAGGCCGGCGTTCTCAATTAATAGATAGAAATCCTCATAAATCCGGCTCTCCTCAAGAAGTCATCGGAAGGCCATTCACACAGCCGGACCCTGCAGACGAGGCAAATTAAATTTGGGCTTCGCTCTTCTTCCTTTTGTTTTTCCTTCAAGCTTTACTCGACGAGCCCCTCAAAAGTCTCTTCATTATTTCTGAAATAATCTGAAATTTTAGTAACTTCAAACAAAAGTGAACCAACTTCAATAAAACTGATAGCAACTACTCATACAAGTGCCTAGAGCATATATCAAGCATTAGAACTACTTGGAACCATATAAATTTGACATGCAAGCTCAAGAACATGGTCACCTATGCAGCACAAATTTACAAAGAATAAAGCACTAGAACAAAAACTAATTGGACCAATGGAGGAGTCACATACCAAGGAACAATCTCCCCAAGTAGTTTTGCGAGAGGTGCTTTGAGCAAGGAGATCGAAAATCACAGCAAAAGTGGTGGAACACGAGCTTGAGTTGGTTTTTCGGGTTTGTGTGAGGCAGAGGAAGAAGATGGGTGCAGGATAAGTGGAGGAGGGCCACCATGGGCCCACGAGGCAGGGGCGTGCCTGGGGGTAGGGCGCCCTCCACCCTCGTGGCAGTAGCAGCTCCCCATGTAATTTTGCACTAAAAATCCTCAAATATTCCCGAAAAAATCATATTAAATTGGCATGGCATTCTGAGGACTTATTTTCGGGATATTTTTTAAATTGCACGGATAAATCAGGAAACTGACAGAAAAATACTATTTTTACTCTATTTCAACTAAATAACAGAAAGTATAAAGAGGGTACAGAAGGTTGTGCTTCTAGTTTCATCCATCTCATGCTCATCAAAAAGAATCCACTAACAAGGTTGATCAAGTCTTGTTAACAAACTCATTCCAATAATCATGGAACCGGAGAAATTTCGAATAACACTATGTTACCTCAACGGGGATATGGACATCCCCAATAATAAGTATATCATATTTCTTCTTGACAGTAGGGAGAGGAAATTCAAAACCTCCAAATATAATCAATGGAATTTTTCCAATAGAGTTGATACTATGAACTTGAGGTCGTTTCCTCGGAAAGTGTACCGTATGCTCATTACCATTAACATGAAAAGTGACATTGCCTTTGTTGCAATCAATAACAGCCCCTGCAGTATTAAGTAAAGGTCTTCCAAGAATAATAGACATACTATCATCCTCGGGAATATCAAGAATAACAAAGTTCGTTAAAATAGTAACGTTTGCAACCACAACAGGCACATCCTCACAAATACCGACAGGTATAGTAGTTGATTTATCAGCCATTTGCAAAGATATTTCAGTAGGTGTCAACTTATTCAAGTCAAGTCTACGATATAAAGAGAGAGGCATAACACTAACACCGGCTCCAAGATCACATAAAGCAGTTTTAACATAATTTCTTTTAATGGAGCAAGGTATAGTAGGTACTCCTGGATCTCCAAGTTTCTTTGGTATTCCACCCTTAAAAGTATAATTAGCAAGCATGGTGGAGATTTCAGCTTCCGGTATCTTTCTTTTATTTGTAACAATATCTTTCATATATTTAGCATAGGGATTCATTTTGAGCATATCAGCCAAGCGCGTACGCAAAAAGATGGGTCTAATCATTTCACCAAAGCGCTCAAAATCCTCATCATCCTTTATCTTGGATGGTTTGTGAGGAAAAGGCATGGGTTTCTGAACCCATGGTTCCCTTTCTTTACCATGTTTCCTAGCAACAAAGTCTCTCTTATCATAACATTGATTCTTTGATTGTGGGTTATCAAGATCAACAGCAGGTTCAACTTCTACATCATTATCATTACTAGGTTGAGCATCACATTAACATTTTCACTAGGTTCATGTTCATTACCAGATTGTGTTTCAGCATCAGACATAGATATATCATTTGTATTCTCAGGTGGTTCAGCAATAGGTTCACTAGAAGTTTGCAAAGTCCTATCATTTTTCTTTTTATTCCTTTTAGAAGAGCTAGGTACATTAATATTATTTCTCTGAGAATCTTGCTCGATTCTCTTAGGGTGGCCTTCAGGATACAAAGGTTCCTGAGTCATTCTACCAGTTCTAGTAGCCACTCTAACAGCATAATCGTTTTTCTTACTATTCATTTCATCAAGCACTTCTTTCTGAGCTTTAAGTACTTGCTCTACTTGAGTGGTAACCATAGAAGCATGTTTGCTAACAAGTTTAAGTTCACCTCTAATATTAGCCATATAATCACTCAAGCGTTTAATCATAAAGGTATTATGTTTCAATTGTCTGCCAAAATAAGCATTAAAGTCATCTTGCTTAAACATAAAGTTATCAAACTCGTCCAAGCACTGACTAGCAATTTTAGTAGGCGGGACTTCAGCTTTATCATATCTGTAGAGAGAATTTACCTTTACTGCCTGTGTCGGGATATCAGGATCGGGAGGTTCTTCAGTGAATAAAGAATTGATATCATACACTTCTTCAACAGGCGGTAGATTAAGACCATGTATTTCTTCAATAGGAGGTAAATTCTTAACATCTTCAGCTTTAATACCTTTTTCTTTCATAGATTTCTTTGCCTCTTGCATATCTTGGGATGAGAAATAGAACACCTCTCTTCTTGAGTTGGTTTAGGAATAGGCTCGATGAATTGGCTCAGAGCTGGCTCGGGAGTTGGCTCGGGAGGTGCCCAATTATTTTCATTTGTCAACATATTATTCAATAGAATTTCAGCTTCATCCGGTGTTCTTTCCTGAAAAGAGAACCAGCACAACTATCCGTAATCTCTGGAAGCATCGGTTAGTCCATTATAAAAGATATCAAGTATTTCAGGTTTCTTAAGAGGATGATCAAGCAAAGCATTAAGTAACTTGAGAAGCCTCCCCCAAGCTTGTGGGAGACTCTCTTCTTCAATTTGCACAAAATTATATATATCCCTCAAAGCAGCTTGTTTCTTATGAGCAGGGAAATATTTAGCAGAGAAGTAATAAATCATATCCTGGGGACTATGCACACAACCAGGATCAAGATAATTAAACCATATCTTAGCATCACCCTTTAATGAGAACGGAAATATTTTGAGTATATAAAGGTAGCGCGATCTCTCATCATTAGTAAACAGGGCAGCTATATCATTTAACTTAGTAAGATGTGCCACAACAGTTTCAGATTCATAGCCGTAAAAAGGATCGGATTCAACCAGAGTAATTATATCAGGATCAACAGAGAATTCATAATAATCCTTATCAGGAACACAGATAGGTGAAGTAGCAAAAGCAGGGTCGGGTCTCATCCTATCTCTAAGAGATTGTTTACTCCATTTAACTAGCAGCCTCTTAAGTTCATATCTATCCTTACAAGCAAAAATAGCAGCAGAAGATTCAGCATCAAAAAGATAACCCTCAGGAATAGCAGGCATATTTTCATCATTGTATTCAGTTTCAATAATTTCTCTTTCTCTAGACCTAGAAATTTGTTCATCTAGAAATTCACCGAGGGGCACAGTAGTATCAAGCATAGAAGTAGTTTCATCATAAGTATCATGCATAGCAGAAGTGGCATCATCAATAACATGCGACATGTCGGAACGAATAGCGTAAGCAGGTTTAGGTGTCGCTAGCTTACTCATAATGAAGGTGAATCAAGTGCGAGCTAGATGGCAGTTCCTTACCTCCCTCGTAGTTGAGGGATAAATTGTTGTCTTAGCGTCTTTCAAGTTCTTCATAGTGTCCGCAGATATAAATCCCAAGTGACTCAAAGAATAGAGCTATGCTCCCGGCAACGGCGCTTGAAAAAGGTCTTGATAACCCACAAGTATAGGGGATCGCAATAGTTTTCGAGGGTAGAGTATTCAACCCAAATTTGTTGATTCGACACAAGGGGAGCCAAAGAATATTCTCAAGTATTAGCAGCTGAGTTGTCAATTCAACCACACCTGGAAACTTAGTATCTGCAGCAAAGTGTTTAGTAGCAAAGTAATATGATAGGTAGTGGTAACAGTAACAAAGTAAAGACAACAAAAGTAATGTTTTTGGTATTTTGTAGTGATGATAACAATAGCAACGGAAAAGTAAATAAGCGTAAACCAGTATATGGAAAACTCGCAGGCACCGGATCAGTGATGGATAATTATGCGGATGCGGTTCATCATGTAACAGATCATAACATAGGGTGACACAGAACTAGCTCCAGTTCATCAATGTAATGTAGGCATGTATTCGTAAATAGTCATACGTGCTTATGGAAAAGAACTTGCATGACATCTTTTGTCCTACCCTCCGTGGCAGCGGGTCCTATTGGAAACTAAGGGATATTAAGGCCTCCTTTTAATAGAGAACCGGAACAAAGCATTAGCACATAGTGAATACATGAACTCCTCAAACTATGGTCATCACCGGAGTGGTCCCGATTATTGTCACTTGGGGTTGCGGATCATAACACATAGTAGGTGACTATAGACTTGCAAGATAGGATCAAGAACACACATATATTCATGAAAACATAATAGGTTCAGATCTGAAATCATGGCACTTGGGCCCTAGTGACAAGCATTAAGCATAGCAAAGTCATAGCAACATCAATCTCGAACATAGTGGATACTAGGATCAAACCCTAACAAAACTAACTCGATTACATGATAAATCTCATCCAACTCATCACCGCCCAGCAAGCCTATGATGGAATTACTCACGCACGGCGGTGAGCATCATGAAATTGGTGATGGAGGATGGTTGATGATGACGACGGTGACGAATCCCCTCTCCGGAGCCCCGAAGGACTCCAGATCAGCCCTCCAGAGAGATTAGGGCTTGGCGGCGGCTCCGTGATCGTAAAAAGCGATGAAACTTTCTCTCTGATTTTTTTCTCCTCGAAAGCCAATATATGGAGTTGGGGTTGGCGTCGGAGGGGCTCCAGGGGGCACGACGAGGTGAGGCGCGCCCCCACCCTCGTGGACAGGGTGTGGGCCCCCTGGTCTTCATCTTTGGTGAGGATTTTTTATTATTTATTCTAAGATATTCCGTGGAGTTTCAGGTCATTCCGAGAACTTTTGTTTTCTGCACATAAAACAACATCATGGCAATTCTGCTGAAAACAGCGTCAGTCCGGGTTAGTTCCATTCAAATCATACAAGTTAGAGTCCAAAATAAGGGCAAAAGTGTTTGGAAAAGTAGATACGACAGAGACGTATCAGCGCACACATTAACAATCAACAAAGTCATTTTGGAACAAGTGTTGTCACGCTACAATCGGAAACACAAGTATTATTGAAACCGTGGGCGTTCTACTTACTAGTACCATTTACGTGCCGCCACGCGTCCCCATTTTTTATTAGCTAGGAGGCGCCGTGCAGGGTAGCTATTTGAGTACGAGAGGCGTGCGATCAGACCCCTGCGCGTGCTTATCGGGAGGAGAGCCCTTTGACCTCCATCTGTCGTCCACCTCTCTCCCAAGGTCTCCATTAATGGTGCCCGAGCCTCTGTTTAATGGCGTGGCTATGTCTCACTCGACTGAGATTTAAGAGAGAAAAAAGAAAATCTGAAAGCACAGATCTTGATGTAAGATCAGACGGACCTATATAGCATCTACTGTGACTTATAGCAAGACTGATGAATATATAAGGACGATTAAAAAAATTGATCAAAGAAGGGCTTGCCCCTTCCGATTTTCATTACTGAAAACCACCACAATTCATAAGAAGTTCAGCACAACTCCAGCCTAACACGAAGGACTAAAAGCTACCAGATTGAAATCGCAACATCCCAAGAGGCCAACAAAGGCCAAACATCCGCGCTAGAACCCAACATTTCACAACCGACGACACAATCCACATCCTAAACCGATTATTACATCAAAAGAAACCAGGAAACTGAAGGAAGCCCAAAGAAGAACTAGAAGAACAAAGAACGCCGTGGTCTCCACAAAGAAGAGTTTTCTTCATTCCAGCCTCGCAACATTGATCTTCCACAGAAAGATAAGGACGAGTAATTGTCTTACATAATTAGAAAGATAATTTAAAAGCCACATGCGGCTACGCCCGAAATACACAAGGGCAAAAGAAGAAGGAAGACAAGGATCTGGCTCGCTGATCTCTACTTTCTTGATGCGTTGCTGCAGGCCGCGGGAACTAGTCTCCGCGACGAGCGGCGATGAGCTCTTTCGTGTCCTCAAGACGCTGCTTGAGAACATCCACGGATTCCTCCACCAGCCTTTGGCGCTCGTTGCGGAGCATGTCATTCTCGTCCATAAGTTTCTTGACGATGACGCCGGTCCTCTTCAACAAGGCACTGGTCTCCTCCTGCTGGTCTGCACTTCGGATGATCTTCTCCCTCAGCAGGTCGCGCTCGGCCCGGAGCCTCTCATTGCCCTCCCTTAGTTGTCGGATGACGCCGGTAGCCTGTTCAAATGAAGCTTTCACATTGTCCTGCAACCTCGCCCAGCCGGAGATCTGATCCATCTGGCTATGGACGATCGCATGCATGCGCCTGTAACAGTCATCGCCTGCCCGCGAGAAATTTTCCCAGGCCGCCGCAGCGTGGCGGGACATCTCTACTGCATTCGTGGCACGGCGGGACATCTCTGCTGCTTCCGCGGTGCGACCGGACCAGTCTGCTGCATCGACGGCGTGGCGGGACCTCCGTGCTACTTCAGCGGCACGGCGGGATCTCTGTGCTGCTACTTCCGCGCGGTGGGACATGTCGGCTGCTCTCGCAGCAAGGCGGGACATCTCTCGTGCTTCCGCTTCCATGCTCGCCTCTCCCTGGTGGCAATCTCTCGACCCAGAACTCACGCTGGCCATGGCAGATGCAAGGGAAGGATGCTGAATGACTTGTTTGTTTTTGTGGATGAGGAGTTAAGGAGGAATGTGCAGTCATCTTGGCATACTAGTATTTATAACCGAGTACTAATACACTCCTAAGTGGGAAACCGTTTAGGTTGTGATCGGTGTGAATAGGTTTGAAATTCAATATAGCGTGGTACTAATACGCTCCTAAGTGGGAAACCGTTTAGGTTGTGATTGGTGTGAACATGTTTGCAATTCGATATAGCGTGGAGTAATTTGGAATGTGACGAGACGCAAGCTACTTTATGCATGCATGCATTGCAATTAATGCATTGATAAACATAATTTTTTGAGAAAAACAAGAGCATTAATTAGGTGCTTTTGCAAACTACAAAAAATATTCCACCACTCACCATCTTGGTTGGTGAGATTTTTGAATTAAGCCCTATAAACCGGAAAGGAGGGAGTACTGCTGTGTACATGCAATAACTGGCACCGTCGTATACATATCTTACGGTTAATGGGGCGTTCGACAGGAATAGCCGCGTGGCGAGCTCTAGGCTAGTCCTTTTTTCAGACACATTAAACCTATCTTTCGGGACTTCTCGCACGCACCATCGTGCCACCCACAAAAACTTGTACTCTGAGTTTAGTAGTACGTTATACAGGAAAAGAAGAGGTGCATGCACGCACTCGTCCTCTCACACACACGTCTGTTCTCGAAAAGGAGGATGATGACCCCCGGCCTCTGCATCTGGGAGTCACACACGCATCTGTAGCTACGAATTGTAGTGTTCTCAACCATCTGATTGGCTCTATCATGGGTGTACCTATATACTAAAACATGTCTAGATACATCTATATTTTGACAAATGGAAGGCATGTATTGTGGAACGGAGGGAGTGCTTGTCATCAAAATGGATAAAAAGGGACGTATCTAGAACTAAAATACGTCTACATACATCTCCTTTTATCCATTTTGATGACAAGTAGTACTTCTTACCCAAAGGAACTTTATATCCAATGACACAAAATATTCGTTCATTTGTTGGAAATTACTGATCGATGTCAAGTAATTGCTGCATCGCCACCAAAACCCACCATTTCTTAAGCTAAAGTAGACCAAGGTAATCCCTATATTAGCATATTACTAAGATAAGCAGAAGGCATCAGAGAAACATTTAGGACGTGAGCTTGTCAATCTGAATGTGGAGGGACACAAGCTTAGCCCCGCCAGCAGCTTAGGCTAAACCATCAAGAAGGTCAGCTCCTGCGTCGCCGACGCCGGGATCCTTGCTGCTTGTCACCTCCATTTCCACCTTGATGGTGTCGGTCGTGCCTTTGGGCTCCCCCGGCGGGCCGTTCGCCCATAGCTTGGCCAAGTAGTGCGGCAGTGGGGACGCCCCCGCTCTGTGCAGACGACCGACACGGTGATAGGCGCGCCGATGTCGAGCATGCCGCCGACCAAGAAAAACGTGCGGCGGTCCTCCTCCACGAACAGCAAGAGTCGTGGCTCTGACAGTGGCACTTGCAGCTGGAGCACCTTGCCATACTGGATCCTGTGCACGGGCATGGGATGCGTTGTGCTGATGTGGTGGTAGAGCACCGGCGGCGGGCCTTCGTAGTCGCAGACGGGCACGGGGCATTTGCAGGGCGCGAGCGAACACACGCTCTGGTGATCGGCGAGCTTGTGGTAAGTGACGTAGAGCCCACAGCCTTCGTGCGGGCACTCCACCCTCACCGACGAAAGGAAGGAGTCCACCGCCGTGTTCCGCACGTTGAAGCCACCGCCGCGCTCGCACTTCTGGCACTGCCGCTGGTTCCCGGGGTGCTCAACGCGGCAGTCCGCGCAGGCCAGGTGCCCTCCCTTGCACTGCAAAAATCAATCAAACAGCACATCAATCAAGAAACCTGCACCTTGCTCAATCAGCCGAACGGACCAGGTGTATTCGAACCTCATACATTGAGGCGCTAAGGGCGGAGGCACAAGGGCAAGTGGAGCACGGTGAGGTCCATCGAGACCTTAGAGAGCTCCATCGTCGGGTCCTGTTCGGTCTGGATGATCTCGCCCTCCTCGTGCACAACCATCTCTCGACTTGGGCCGGGGTATTACAAAGCTTTACCGTCACATATTTTATAGTACTACTTCAAGGTGCATTAAATCAACACATGCAAGTATCAAAAGAAGAGTCACGGCATGCATGCATGCGTTGTAACTAATGCATCGGTAAATGCAAATTAATTGGGTGCTTTTGCAAACTACAAAAAATATTCCACCACTCACCATCTACCTTGGTTGGTGAGATTTTTGACTTGAGCCTTATAAACCGGAAAGGAGGGAGTATATCGAGTGCAATGCTTTGATGTGTCGCGTCAACTCGTACATCAACGATAAGTTTGATTATCCTCTCCCTCGCGGACTTAACTGCACCTGCCTTTGGCTGTATGACAGGTTGGCCACACACCTGTCGGGCCCACCTGTCATACACGCAAAGGCAGGAGCGTCCCTCCCTCGCCCATGAGCATGGTGGCTGGCAAGACTAGGAGAAGCTTTCGCTACACGCTCTCCCTCCTGCACGCGGTGGACATGCAGCAGTTCAACCGGTGTCAGATGGCCAGAAGCGTACTGTAGTACTCCTCCAGTGCAGTAGTACTCCACCATTGTTTGACTTCCCGAAGAGGCGAAGAGCCAAGCGCAGCCCGGACGCTCGTGTGGCAGCTTCACGTGTAGACTAGTCTAGGATAGCGTGTACCGTGCCTGTAAGCTTAAAATCGTTGGGGTCGGCTCCATGCTATGTGGCCCTCTCGAAGTTTTAAAAAAAATAGTCTTCTGGCCCTACCTGTCACCCTGGTGATTGTAGTTTGCACGCTCATCTGGTCAAGACAGGAATATACATTTTAATTAAAATAGTCTTCTGGCCCTATCAGAACGATGCATACGGCCACATATATTTTAATTTGTGCTGGGTAAATGTTAGAGGTTGCAGCAAATATATTGTACATTGCGGGTCTTTTAGCCAAGTTTAGAGGCAAGCATGTGGGGCCAGTGCTATGATGTGTCGCGTCAACTCGTACAACGAGGAGAAGCTTGATTTTACAACACGCCTTCTCCCTCGCCCATGCGCGCGGTTGCTCGTAAACGAGGACAGGCTTTTGCTTAGTAGTACTTCTACAACAAGCTATCCGTCCCGCTCGCGGTGGACGGACATGCAGCAGTGGATTCGACACTGTAGAAGCAGTAGTAGTAACATCATTGTTCGTCTTCTCGAAGAGGCGAAGAGCCAAGCGCAAACCGAACATTGCATTATGTAACATTGAGCACACATATAGCCAGCTCTTGCATGAGACAAAATTGCTATGTGAGCCCACTATTGTACTAGTACGCATAACTACTTGCTAGTATAGCCCTGTAAACTAGAAAGGAGTATTTGCCCTTCTAGAGATTTCAACAAGTGACTAGAGTACACCGAGACGGAGTACATATGGAGCAAAATGAGTGAATCTGCACCGTAAACAACACGCATTACTAGTTCTATCGTTTTCCTCTCCGAGGTGCACAATATTGAGTATCTTGACTAGTCTCTTTTGACACGCATTTACGTTTTTTTGACACGAGAGACGCAAGCGCTCATATACACGCCGCATACACTCACCCCTATGAACGCATTACACGCACGGCACTATCATCTTGAAATTTGAAGTCACCATAGGCACCTCGTCGTCGACGAGTCCATAGGTGCTTGAATGCCAAGGAGGAAGAGGGTAGCGGTTCCCGAGACGTTGAGCGGTCAATGATGCATCCTCAATTACATGCGAGGGAATTAATTGGAGAAGCGAATAGAGCCAAAGACGATGTGAATGCAACAGAGTTTGGACTCTCATATAATAAAGGCGCCCCACCACTCCAATCCATCTACTCCCAAGTCTCTGCGCAACACTGCTCACTCCAATCCAAGACCAAGTGACCAGAAGCCACAAGCACCTATGGAGGCGATGGACGCGAGCGGCAGTCGGCTGTGCCAAATCATCCAAGGCGCCGGCCTACGGCCCCGCACCACGCAGCGTTTCCAGACGGTGCTAGCGACCGCAGGCATCGTAGCCCTCGCTGACGCCGGCTTTGCCTCTCGCATGGACGACATGATGGTCAACTCCATCCACAAGTTCACCACCATCAAGAAGCGCGCGGACGACCTTGCCGTATTGCTCCAGCCCGCGCGCCCAGGCTCCTCATTGCCTGCCACCCTCATCGGCCTACATGGTGACGAACTCTTTCAAGCCCTGGTTGCCCTACAGGTGCCCGAGGTCGCGACGAAGAATGTGCACCTCAAGGCCGCGCTCGCCGCGCAGCGCCTCGCCATGAAAGAAACCGTCGACCTGCACATCCACGTCTACGAGGAAATCGTCTACATAGGCCATTACAAGGCAAGCGAGGACAGAAAGACGTTGGCCTTCTTCCAGCGGCTGGAATCTTTGGACACCATTGTTCAGAAGCACGTCGACCTGGCCACGAAAGCCGCTGCTACTTAGGCGCCGTTCGGTGGACCGGCGCCCTGAGTCGAGGAGGTGGACGTCGTCGATGGATGCATCTCTTCTTCTTGCCTCCTGTAACCAGCACTGCATAGCCTCGTGGCCTTAATGTTTTATTAGTATAGTACTCCCTCCGTTCCCAAATATAAGTCTTTCTAAAGATTCCAGCAAGTGACTACTACATACGGAGCAAAATGAGTGAATCTACACTCTAAACTATGTCTACATACATCTATATGTTGTATTCCATTTGAACTAGTATCTAAAAAGGCTTATATTTATGAACGGAGGGAGTATATGGCATTTTTATTCTAGTCGTAACGTTTTCACTTGTGAGGTGGGGCATGATTGAGCAAACCCACCCGCCCACCAGGCGTCGGCCGAGTTACAATTAGAAGAGAGAAAGCGAGGAGGAGAGCTAGCTGTAGTACAGACGCTGTTGTCGAGATGGGACTCGTGTTTATATAATAGAGTCTTGAGCACTCGTGCCTCTTTTTTTAGGGAAAATTAGTCGTATGTCTAGTACCACTAGTTGGGTGTGTGCGACCTATAGCTGTCATCACTTTAGGTCTCCTTTTCGAACCGCGGCTACGCTTCACAGTACATATTTTTTCACGCATTTATCCTCCTATATGTACTCCTAGGCTATTTCACGTGCTCCCATTCTCCGACATGTGGGACATAGAGCATCTGGGTCGAGTAGTGCACGACTCAGAGCATATTTGGGGTACTTTACATTTCAGACCTCACGAATTACATGCAAACCCCCCGCAGAAGAATAAATAAATGAATGAATTACTACATGAAACCGGATTATTTTCGTGGAAACCGGAGCACGTTCATTAAATTTTGGACATATCACGTTTATAAAAAATGACCAGACTTAAACCAGTCTAAGGGCCTCTTTGATTTTTCCCGCAAAAAAAGGGCCTCTTTGATTCGCAGGATACTGAAAACACAGGAATGGGGAAAGTATGATGGCGATGAACCGAGACGAGGAGAACTCTAACTCAGTTAGAGGTTAGAGTTAGATTCTAACCCTGAACTAACTCTAAGCCAAAGAGGTGTATGGATGGCAGGGTTAGATTGACAATAAATGCTCTATCTCAATCATTTGACTACTTTGGACCCTATTTTTAGTCAGACTAAAATAAGTCCCTTGGATCCAAGCACCCTCTTGGTGTGGCCGGCTCTTCTGTGGCCTCCTCCCGCTCACAATTGACATAAACGAACCATCTATACAAATCAAGCATGCAAAACATGATAATTTTTACTTTGTCCATACAAATGAGATATCCCACTTAAACATACAAGTCGTCAATCAAGCTTCACAAAATAAAAAAACACTTCATGAAACAAAGAATGAGCTAACTCATCATGGAAGTCATTCACGATAGGGAGGGAGCCCGGAGCCCCTCACGCACCGAGGGAGGAGCTCGCCATCGTCGCTCTGTAGGAAGGATCTGTAGAGCCCAAGCCCCGGGAACCCCTCCGACGCCGGCCCTTGTGAGTTGAGGTCGACACCGGCATGGGTAGCAGGGCCGCTTGCCGCCGACTGGGAACTTAATCTTTGGGCCTCTAGAAATAATGCAAGCCTGTAACTAAAATACCTAGAAAGGTGAACTGAATCTTTGGGCCTCTAGAAATAATGCAAGCCTGAAACTGAAATACCTAGAAAGGTGAATGTCAGGACCGGATTTTCGGGATATTAATTTCCAAAAAATGGTCCTTGTGCTCACCAGCCCCAGGATTACTGTTAGCTGATCAGGCACCAACTTGATACAGAAATTCCAAGCAAAATACATAATATGTAGTACAAGGCCATTCTGGCCCATGAGTAAAACAAAAGGTTTCTAGTGGTTGATGGCGGAAGCGGTTTGTGGTTCATCAGTGGCCATGGGACTCCATTTCCCACAGGAACAGTTGACCAGGTTAACTCCTATCTTCGCGAGGCTGTTGTCACCATTGCATGGGTTCCGGGGCTGACATCGCAACGCTCCTCTCCAAGCAAGAAATCTGGCCAAGACAATAGCCAGGGACAAGCCAGTGAGTACTTTGAATGTACTCGCAAACATTATGAACACGGGTATAATATAACAAACGATAATCATGCTCTGAAATATTCTATGATCACAATGTCAGTCACGAAATAAAAATCCATGATGCACGCAAGCAGGTTGTTTATATAAAACATGCATATGCAATCAGAGAATAGAAATAGAATGCACCGATCGGGTGTCTGAAGCGACGCCTCGAAAGGATAATAAATAGCGAGCATGCCTCAGTCGGGTGTCTGAGTGACACCACATAAATGGCTTATAAGGTAAACAAATAACAAGCATGCCACAGTCGGGCGTCTGAGCGACACCACATAAAGGGCTTATAAGGTAAACAAATAACAAGCATGCCACAGTCGGGCGTCTGAGTGACACCACATAAAGGGCTTATAAGGTAAACAATAGCAAGCATGCCACAGCCGGGCGTCTGAGCGACACCACAAAAAGGGCTTATAAGGTAAACAAATAACAAGCATGCCACAGTCGGGCGTCTGAGCGACACCGCATAAAGGGCTTATAAAGAAAGCAATCACCATGATTATCCAGGAGGTAGAACCATCCCAGGGATACTCAATAATTCAAATAATATAAAGAGTTGGTCCATAATAATAATAATCATAATCATCACAAATCACAAGTCATAATCCATGTTCTGGTTTAGCAGTTTCTCCTCCGAAGACCGACACTAAGACCGACACTTGACCCATTCCAGACTGTAGTCCTTAACCATGGACGCGGCTATTCGAATAGATTTAACCTTTGCAGAGGGTGTACTCTTTACCCACGAGTAACGGATTCCTTTAGTCCGTCGGGACTAATTCCATTTACGATCTTTTAATTGAAAACACACCTGACCGCACACACCAGCTTAACTTACCGGTGTCTGGAATCACCCACGACACACTACAACAAAACAAAGATTAAGTAACACAATCATGTAACACATAGGAAAACGTGTTACAGAGAAAAACCATAGTAACACATCATGTGTGTTGCCTGTTGGACAGTAACACATAGTTGATAAGATTCGAAAATGTGTTACCGGCACCTTACGGTAGTAACATATAAGTTTGTGTTGCTCCATCTGTGTTACAAATAATTGAGACAGTAACACATAATCATGTGTTGTTTCATAGTGTTACAAGCTATATAACTTTAGAGAAAAAAAGAATAGTTCAATATTGTATTTCAATAGAAAAGGAATAGTGCCGCACTGCTTAGAAACATAAGTTCAAATTTTCACTCAATTGTTTTTCTTAGAAACTATTTTCTGTGACATAAGCTTGTACATAGGTCTTGAATATTTTTCCTATATTACTTAAACTTTATTTGAGATACATATATGACTCAAACCGGAATTACTTCCAATGTGTATGCATAAATTCATTCATTTACCTATAGGAAATAGCGAATCAATTTTAAAAATTGTTGTAAAATTTATAAATATTAGTGTGGAAGCATATTGTGTATACATAATTTTCCTATAAAAAATTGAAGACATGGGACATGGAAGAATATTATATGTACATAATAATTTAGCTATAAAAAACTGAGAACATGTGGGCCTGTATAGAAGTGAGACCGGCTAAACAACTCAATAGAACCCAGAGCCATTTGACATGCATGAACAGAATAAAATGACCAACAATGGGGGCTATTTGACATGCATGAAGAAAAATCAACACATGGAACATGGAAGCATATTATATGTACATAATAATTTTGCTATAAAAAAATGAGAACATGTGGGCCTGTATAGAAGTGAGACCGGATAAACAACCCAATAGAACCCAGGGCCATTTGACATGCATGAACAGAATAAGGTGGGTCGCCATGTTTGGTTAGGAGACCCCGGTAAATAAACAGAATAAGGTGGACATGCATGAGCAGAATAAGGTGATCTGATGTTTGTCCCTGTAAACATTGTGACGTTGTAAATAAAGTTTCGCGAGATTGTCTAGAAAAAAGAATAAAAACTAAGATATTCGAACCTGCTACCTCCTCCCACTAGTGAGCACACGTGATAACCAAGGCGCCATCATCGTTGTTGTACTAAAAGTAAATAACCTGTCTTTTTCTTAACAACAATTAAGAGATGGGTCGAGGCCCATTTAAAAGAAATGTGCGCTGTGGCGTGAGGAGTTAAATGGGCGCCCTCGCATCTAGTAGCAGCGTCCCAGAATGGGCCGCCCATCAGGAAAAGAGGCCTTTAGCGGGGTTTTTGTTCTATTATTCTTCATATTTTTTCTTTTCTTATCGCTTTTATTTTTCCTCTTGCTTATATTTCCCAATATTATAATATGTCAATTATAAAATTAAATTTACATACAAAAATCCAAATTATTAATCAAGTATTTAAAAAATGTTAAACATCTATACAAAAATGTTCCTGATGTATAGAAAAATGTAAAATGTGTATGGGAAGAACTAGACATCAAAACATATATATGGAAAAAATATCATGTATTTGATAAATGTTAAATGTGCATTAAAAAATTCTTTATGAACAATATGTATGAAAAACGTACAATATATATGAAAAACATAGGCATGAAAAATATAAGTTTCAAAAAATGTTAGACATCTGTAGGAAAATGTTCCCAGTGTATACAAAAAATGTAGAGTGTTTATAAAAATAGTCATAAAAATAAAAATTTAAAAATGTTAACCATGTATTTGGAAAATGTTAAAAGTATCAAATAATATTCCTGATGTATACAAAACATTTACAGATGTGTATGGAAAAAGTAGACCTAAAAAATATGCTTGACGAAATGTTACTCGTGTATTTATAAAATGTTTGTGCAGTTTATAAAACAGATTATTACCATCGTGTATATAACATTTATTGGAAAATGTTGAGAATTTATTGGAAAATGTCTCCAAAAATGTATTAAAAGGTAATGTACATCGTGTATTTAAATGCATTGAAAGTGTTAATCACATATTTAAAAAATATATGTGTTGTTTTAAAATATATTCATTGCCTTGAAAAAGTTCATTGTGTATTCGAATAAATGTTGGCCATATATTTGGAAAAGTGTTAAATACTTGTTTTAAATAAAAATGCATTTGTGTATTTGATAAATGTACAACGTGTATACGATAAATGTTTCACATGTACAATAAAAATGTACACTAAGGAAACATAAAAATAAATATAAAGAAAAAAGAAAAACTAGGAAGAAGCAAAATAAAACCAAAGAAAAAGAAAAAACAAGAAAAATAGAGCATAAAAAGAAAGGAACAAAAGAAATCAAGAAAATTCAAAGAAAGCCAAGAAAAGAATGAAGCAACCGAGGAAAAAACCTACTGAAAACAAAGAAATAAATGAAGAAAAACACTGAAAAATAAAAGAAAAACAAAAAACAAAAGAATACCATGATGAAAAAAAATAGTAAGACAATTTATGGAGGGCGTATTTCTTTTTAGGACATCCCATAAAAAAATTAGATGAATGAACTAGATACTCTTTTTGAGAAATAGTAGAAAAGGAACAAAATGACTTTTTGTGAGATCTTCTAGAGTTTCCTAATTATAATCATCGCTTTGGCCGGTTGCTAGCATGGAGCCTCTAGACCTAGGAAGGCCAAAAAGTGTTGGTTCGAGGGGCGTGGCTAGTCTTTTGGAAATCATGTTTTTGGGTTGTGTAAGGAATGTGTATAGGATGTTGATTCCAATTTCTAATTCATATAAATTTCTCTCACCCTTCATAGGCTTACCTGCGACTCAATAAATGACAACTAGTAACTACAAAAATTAAAGACAACATGTCCTTGATAACCTTTTATGTCGGGGCCACTAATCAACACGCTTCATCCATGTGCAAGATTACTTTTCTGTTTGTATACAATTTTCAAACTATTGTGTTCACATATTTGAAATATGATTAGTCCCCTAATTCGATCATGGATCATTAACACCAATATCCACGCATGGGTTAAATGTGTTTTTTAATATTATCTCATCAACAGGTAGTTCAAAATACCCTAATTGACATGACTATTTCTCCTATAAATTGCTCACTGTGTCACCTACGGTGTCCACTTTACTTTGGCAATAACCAAGCTCTAAAGCTCCCATATGTTAAGTAAGGTTCCCGTGCCGATGGAAGGGTTCATGCTCCGTTTTATGTATTTGTTTTGAGGTTGTTTAGGGCTTGTGTCCCTCTCTGAAGAAGACGAGGCGGCGACTCCGAAGATGGAATAAAGCTCTCCATGGCTAGCCCCCGTCTCGATGATGTGTCTAGCATCGTCGGAGGGCATGTGGGGGTGTGTCTTCGGCGGATATTGTGGAATTCGGTTCGCGTTTTTGTCTTCGATGGATCCGTTCGGATCCAATCATCCTTTGTCTGTGTTCGTGTGTCTTCAGGTTGGATGCTTCCGATTTACACTTCTCTTTGTCGATCGTCAAATAACATTTATTTGAGTGATTTTGTTCTAATTAATATTCTCTCACCATATTGGGATTGTCTCTTTACAGAAAAATTCATCTCAATGAGGTGAAAAATATAGTTTTGGTGAACTTTTTATTTGGTATCGTATTTGATCAATGCATAGTCAAATTTACTTGGTGTGTTTCTCATCAAACATTGCAGGAGCAAACCGTGATGTGTTATTGGCCTAGGAATAATTTTCATAGAAGACAATCAAAGAGGTCTTTCTGAAAATTACTAAGGTGGCCCTTTCGAACAAAAATATCATATGTGATTTTCACTAAGTTCTCGTTGGCACAAACTGAATAATCATACTTTGTTTTACCTCAACAAAATGGACAACTTCCTTGTTGGT
This sequence comes from Aegilops longissima, assembly GCA_021605205.1. NCBI lineage: Eukaryota > Viridiplantae > Streptophyta > Magnoliopsida > Poales > Poaceae > Aegilops > Aegilops longissima. The sequence goes on along the minus strand of CM038679.1, from coordinate 553,507,733 downwards.
GAACTAGTTCTTTTGAGATCACCCAGGCTTTTCTGAAATATTGAAATGCAATGAGATCGAATCATCATATTGGAGAATATGAAGCTTATATATTCTAATTATTTTTATGGAAATACATTTATTTGTTAAATTTTAAACATGTTTACACTAAATATATGTAGCAAGTTGTATTTGTAGCAAGATTTCTAGGCACCCCACCACTTTTCCCTCATCTTCCCGCGCTTCCTTCACAACTTGCCGGCCCGCAGCGCAATTAAAAGGCCCCATATTGTCTCTCTCTAAAAAGAGGGTCGTGATATAAAATTTCTTATGTAGACCACCACCGTCCCATGGGTGAAGCCTAAACCTAATTCCCCATCTCCCGATCTCCTCTCCACTCCCAGATCCCAGCTGCCACCCCCATCTTGCATCTTTCTCTTCTCCACGACAGTGAGCCGTTGCCGTTGTTTGCCAGGCCACCGCCGCTAGCTCCCTTCCCCAAAAGCCCACCGCGTTGATTCGCTAGTCGCTACTAACCCGCCCTGCACGCCGCGGCAGCGCCGTCCGCCCGTCCCAAGCGTCCAACGCCCGAGCGACCCCCTATGGCATTCTTGGAGCCCATGTCCGCTGCCAGCTGCACCAGCTCTGGTGACCCCGACACCACATCCACGGCCTCATCTCCGGCGGCGATCCGCATCTCCAACATCCCGGAGCAAGAGGTGCACGGCGGCGACGACTAGGGGCTCCCACGGCCGGCAACGACAGCGACGGTGGGACCTCCGTGGAGCGAAAGACGACCCCCAACCGCAAGCACGGACCACCTTCCTGTCCGGATCGCAGCGGTGACTTGCCTTCTGCGGGTGATTCATGTGATGGCTTTACCTGTTGTGCGTAAATAGGTTTCTTGACTACCTTTTACTCGGATGATTGCAGATTATAATTATTTTCAATGTGATTTCAGGATAGTAATTGGCTAATGTGTTCTCGCAAATGTTATATCACTTGACTAGGGTATCTTCTGCTGAATTGTTTGGTGGATTGTTCAAAATAAGTTGTCCGAGAGATTTGCTACAATGTAGGATTCCATAAACTTCAGAGGTTCTGCAGAACTTGATCGACTACTATGGAGTCGGAATTTGGTTGTAGTTTGAACATAGTATTTGTGAGATGTTAGAGAGCTCGTTGAAGGTTTAATTTACCCCTTCACAATGTAGAGGATTGCTCATTTACCTTTGTCTACTACATTAGCTATCATGGACCTACATGTTCCTTTCTCCGTAAAGTAAATACTAAAGTTGTTGCTATAATTTACAGTTAAGTTTTCGTAGCAGTTTGATATTTATTTTGCTACCAAGTCACTTTTCTCCATAGCCTGTAAATATACTTTGTGTGCTCTTGTAAAATGATTCAATTGTGCTTCTGTAGTTAATTGTATTAAGCGCTCTATATTTTCTTTCAAGATGGTCTGTATCCACAAAGAGCTTCAGAGCTTGTTCCACTTGGTCACCGTGTGAGTTTCTTTTCAACTTAATGGGGACAACTTATAATGTTTTACTCAGTCTAGCTCACTGAATTAGTGCGTGCCATGGTTCTGTACTTCATTATGCAAAGTTGCAATAACAAGTAATGTTGTTTGCAGCCATCTTCCACCACCTCCTAATCTAGAAGTGACAGATGTGATTGTTGAGAAAGCTGCAGATCAGGCTCTTGAATGAATAAACAAGGTGCTGGTTGTTTCTCATGACACTTCCATCAAGACAGATAGGATAGATTTATATAGATATATCTTTTGCCCACCTATAACTTTTTTGTGCATGTTCTGGTTTCACACGCACATGAACACACTTCTCTCTATGTTATGTATATTCTACTTTTGTTTCATTGTCTACTTGGTGCGAAGGGTATATTGGCTCCGTGGGCAGTTTCATGTATTGGGACGCCCTTCAACTCATTTATGCATCCTTGAAGTCTCATGGATTTCTATAATATTTGAATATGCAATGTTGATGGACAGGAAGAACACTGCCCGTCATTCGGTGAGATTTCTATCCATCTTTTCCATTAATGTATCTTGATTATGCAGTTTTGAACCAACATGCTTAATTAATGCTTAAACTGTATGTTTCTTCATTAAGTGGTGTCCTTATGTGCCACCAATTCTATAGCCCACTAATCTTCAAGCATGTAACACATGCTATTCTTTCATGTGTAATAAAGCAAAATCTTAGCTGATATTTAGAGAATTGCTATATGCTTTGTTAGTCAAACATCCTACATGCCCATACATTCAGGTTTACGTACTTGAGATGATTATCTGTAGGCAAAAGAAATATTATGCTATAATTGGAATCAAAAGTATATTGTGGCCAAATTGGATGTATTTACCTTTGTTAGTTTTGTGTCGCAGAATGCTAATGTAGATATAATTTTTTTGATGAAGATCCAGATTTGCTCCTAAACATGATAACTTGGCAATCTTATTGTCATTTATCATCTATATTCATACACAATTGGCATCTTCCTTGGTTCATTTAACTCAGCATGTATTTCGCTTTTGCAGATAATTTGGTGTTCACTCGCCTTGCGGAGATTGGCATAGGAAACAAGTCTTTGTGGTTCAGCTCAAAACATTATGACTTTGGACTAGATATCAACTACTCCCTCCGTTCCAAAATAGATGACCCAACTTTGTACTGACTTTAGTACAATTTGGAGCGGAGGGAGTATTTTGTTCTTCTGTGCTGGTCATGTGATATGGTTGCAAGCGATTCTAGTTGTTGTTTCTGTCCCATTAATGTAAATGTGACTTACAATTACATTATTTTGTATATTTTTTATTGAAGTGCAATTAATTAATTTTGTGAGCCTGAAATTTGAACTCGGTTATTCAAATTCAACAGGATATATATATATATATATATATATATATATATATATATATATATATATATATATATATATATATATATATATATATATATATATATATATATATATATATATATATATATATATATGAACGTGCCATGATACTTGGCTTGGCCAAATGTGGCATCCACGTCACCTTTTCTTCTCCCTTCAAAGTCCATATGTTTATTGCCATGTTATCACCACAAAATCATCAATTATGAGGAAAAAATCAATGACTTGCCACAGTTGCCATGTGTCAGCATGTGTTATCCATGTCAAGATCTCATCTGATTATTATGTCCAATATTTGGACAAATATGTTTTGCAGAAGTACTAAAATGTGTTACAAAAAGTGTTGCTAAAGTTAGAAAACTATGTTACCATGCCTAAAATTTATGTTACTACCAGCGTTACTATATGTATAAGAATGTGTTACTAGGTCATCTGGTAACACATATGGCTAATGTTACAACAGCAAAAATTGTAACACAATTTTTAATATATAGTAACATCAATTATATGTGACAGTGGACATCTCTCAAGAATACGGCCTAACGTAACACTTCTCAAAATGTGTTACTCCATTTCCTCGTAACATTTTTTGGACTGTAGTAACACAAGTGCGTGTTACCAAAGCTCATCTGTTGTAGTGACACTGTTAAGCAAAACTCTAAGTGGGAGGCTACAACCTCGCATAGCATGGGATCAAATTTATATCGCAGCGCTCTAAGGGTGCCCCTCTCGGTCCCAACCGAAACACCCATGCCCCGGACCGGGTGGCATGCCTACGGATCAGTGGGTATCTTCCACCATGGCCTCTCACATGCGGTGTGTGCTAGGAAGGGGTTGACAACTTACTGAACCGTACCCTACCTATGGCAGGAACACGTGGTAGTACGAAACAAGTATGGGGGTTACTGGAACAAGACTCGATCTACGGTCGACTCGGGAGGTTCAAGTATTCCCTGCAAGATTAGCATAACAAATATATTTCAATCAACAGACAGAATCACCACTCATCATACCCCGTCAAGCCATACCGGACACAACCGTCTCGACGAGGAAATAGGGACAAGCTCGTCTACCCAAGACAGAGACTTTCCCGGCTTCCTTACGGTATGTATGAAAGGCATACGAGGGTGATTACTATCATAGCGTATCAAATTTCAGTAGCACGGAATCATCAATATGCACTTATGAGTATGCTCATATCATCACACAAAATAACGAAACTCCGAGACAAGGAGTGTTGTAACCGTATTCAAACGACACACAAAAATATTATGCCAGAGTTCAGAATGCTTGCCTTCAAGTTGTGTAGAGGCAGGGTGCATCCTAAAACTTTTGAAAGTTTTCTTCTTCTCCAAAAATCCTATTTTTGAAAATATTGAATTAAAACATAGTTTCAAAACAGTACAAAAAAGTTGTCTGAAATATTTTCAAATAAATCTGAAAATAAACTAGACAATATTTGAGAGAGGTAGGAAAAAGAATCAACTCATTTGGAGTTATATTTAAAAAGTTATAGCCAGTCAAAGTTTAGTCAACTTTCTGGTTTTAAATAAAACAGAAAAAGAAAAGAAAACGTTTCGAATAGATACACGTCGAACACGTACTTTGCGTTTACGCCTTCACTTAAACCACGTGGACCGGCGTGGGTCGCGACATGGGTCAGGGGCCCTTGGTCAGGTTTGACCAGTTGCCCCCCCTCCTCCTTCCTCCTCTGGCCGAGCAGGCGAGGCTCCGGTGATCGTCGCCGGTGATTGGCGGCCCCTCGTGGGGTTCTGAGGGCGGGGATGGATCTGCCAGGCCAGGGCGGTCCTCCCGGTGGTCGAGGGGGTGACGGGGGTGGAGGGAGTCACCGGCGGCGAGCTCCGCGGCGGACGGCGGCTTCGGGTGAGTTGGGGGTTTGGGCTACGGTGGCTCTCCGTTGAAGTTGAGTGGTTGGGCAGCTCTGCAAGATCAAGACGACTCGAATGGTGGTGCTGGAATGATGGGGAAGGCTCTGTTTGCGACGAGCGGAGCCGGAGGGTGGCGGCGGCCGAACCTGCCGGAGATGGGGAAGAAAGCTTTCCCACCGTCGATTGCTGGCCAGGGGAGCTCCAGGGGGTTAGCTTGAAGGTTGCCTGAGGGCCTGGTGAGCTCGGGGGTCCTTAAATAGGCGGCCGGGGTCGGCTCCGACGGCGGCCGTGGATAAGAACGGCGAACCGCCGTTCTGTAGATTGTAGGGCGACGTGGCGGCGACGGGTGCTAGCAGACGGCTCGCGGATGAGCTCGGACTGCTCCAGAGGGCACGGGCCTGGGGTGTTTTCGGCGGCGCCGTCCGGGCAGAGCCCATCTGTGGCGGCCGCTAGCCGCCGTGGCTGACCTGACGGCGATCTTTGTAGGGCGTCGAGGGTGGCCTATGGCAAGGGAGGGGCGGTGCGACGGTGGGAGTGGGGAAAGGCGAGCAGGCGCGGGTAGGCGGCAGCGGACGCTGGCGACTCATGCTTGCGTCACGTGCAAAACGCGCGCTCGGCGAAATGCCAGCGTGTGTTAGAGAGCTTGGGTGAGGCTGGCAATTAGCAGGTCTAGGTTAGAGGCATCTAGGAGTTTAGTGGACAAGGTTGCTGGGTCAGTGGATCAAGCTTATAATGCAAACTCAAAACCATGTCAAAACTGACCATGCACCCAAGGTGTTTGACAGAATGCCAAGGGCATCTAGGCAACTCTTGGGGTGGCCACAATCTCCAGACCAGTGTCTCTCTAGGTGTAGGTGATGGTGGCAAGGTCATTTGGGCAAAACCAAAAACTTGCTAGTGCAAGTTTTGCAAATCTTCGCCTGGATGAAGGTAAATGGCATTATTGCTGGTACTAAAAATCCTCCAATGGGTCCACTCTCCTGGACTTAAGGGTTTTGTAGGGTGGTCTACAAGCAGGAAAAGGAATCATAGCTAAAAGGGTAGGTTGAAACATGGTTGCAGTACAATTCAACAAGCTGGACCAGAATGAAGATGAGGATGATTTACTCAAATTTTTCAAAGAACATCACTGGGATTTTGCATAAGGTTGAATAATATACTACTACTAACATCCCATAATTTTGGTGGAAGCTTTAAAGAAATATTTAAATAGGTTGTAGTGCAATACTACCATCTGGACCAGTTTTGAAAACTTGGGGTAGAGCTCAAAATCTCCAATGAATAAAAGATGTTTTTGCATAAAAGTGATTTAAAAACACCACATGACATCCCCAAATTTTGGTTGGAATTTTAAATAAATTTATCAAAGGGTTGTAGTTCAAATGGGACCCTAAAACTTATGAAAAACCATTTTAGAGAAATAAATCTCAGGGAAAAATAATTATATAAATAACCCCACTGATAAAAAAATTGTTTTATTTGAGAGAGTAAACAAGTCCAATAATAATTGAAAAGTTTTTACTTGGGGTGAAAACTCCACAACTTAGAAGAAAAGAGAGGTTCTGAAATCAAACAAAAATCCAGAAAATAAAAATTTAATTTACTGGCAAGATTTTAATAAACAAATCATGGTTAAATTTTTGGGGTGTTACAGTGAACTGAATCTTTGGGCCTCTAGAAATAATGCAAGCCTGAAACTAAAATACCTAGAAAGGTGAACTGAATCTTTGGGCCTCTAGAAATAATGCAAGCCTGAAACTGAAATACCTAGAAAGGTGAACTGAATCTTTGGGCCTCTAGAAATAATGCAAGCCTGAAACTGAAATACCTAGAGAGGTGAACTGAATCTTTGGGCCTCTAGAAATAATGCAAGCCTGAAATTGAAATACCTAGAAAGGTGAACTGAATCTTTGAGCCTCTACAAATAATGCAAGCACGAAATTGAAATACCTAGAAAGGTGACACGAATCTTTGGGCCTCTAGAAAGATTTATTACCTCCTCAAGTAGCATCAAACAATTCCATGTGCACCACAAATCTATAGCAAGTTTGATCAGATCTACTTTTCCAAATCAGAATTAGTGCTAGAGAAAGCAAGATCAATGATATGGCCGTGAGGCGTTGAAGGAACGAACAAACTCACCCCTCTCGCGACCTCCCTGGTAGATGCGCCGCCGCCGCGCATGACAGAGGGAGAAAACGACTGGTGAAGGGGGAGCGGGGCGACCTTCGAAGGCCGGAGGGAGAGGGCGGCCGGAGTAGGGCGGCGGAGGCCGGAAGGAGAGGGCGGCCGGAGGAGAGAGAGAGCGAGCGGCGCTTGGGTGGGCGGCCCTATGGGGAACAGAGAGGAATCGTGCGAGAGGGGGGAAGCGATCTGGTGCGGGCAGGTGAGATTTTTTATTTCTCTTTTAGTGGGCCCGAGGATAACTAACCCAATTAGAACCTCTCCACCGGGCTATTTTTTTAGCTGGGTTAGAGAAAACTAGCTCAAACTAACCCCTCTTGTTTCGATAATTTGAGGCTATTTCAACCCAAACTAGCTCTAACTCAGGATCCAAACAAAGAAGTGTTCTTGTACATGCTACTGTGTGGACCGTAGCACATTGTTTTTATAGCCATATCACCACATTGTTTTCTACTTGCTGGTTCACTGGCTACCGTGGTTCGCACTCTTTGGTTCACTGGCTGCCGTGGTTCGCACTCCTCCGACACTGAGTAGTACTCCTCCGTTCCTAAATATAAGTCTTCGTAGATATTTCACTATGGACCACATACGGATGTATATAGATGCATTTATGTGTAGATTCACTCATTTTTCTCCGTATGTGGTCCATAGTGAAATCTCTCCAAAGACTTTTATATTTAGGAACGGAGGGAGTAGTATAGTACTAGTATATACCGCATCATTCTTTGCTCCTTCTTACTACTCCGACATGTGGGAGAGCCAAGATCCGGTCGACGTGTCATGCACCAGATTAGAGGCTGAGCGGAAGGGGGCATCACCCGATCGCGGCGCCGATAATTCATGACTATAGTGAGTGGTCATATCACAGGTCTTTCCAGCAGTAACGCGTCGTCAAATCGCACAGCCCCACTCGCTCACCCTCCTCGCCTCTATCAAACCGCCTACCCAAAAACTGCCGCGCGTACTGGCCGGGAAAAGCCCCGCCCTCAACTTTTAACTACGCGAAAATAGTTCGAGCTTGTTCGTTCTATATAAATACAGTACTTACTGTATGTTTATTCACCCGTGGGGTTGTTCAATGAATGGAGGGGTTGCTCTCTTCATTCTCTCATCCTCTCCAGATATAAACAAGACAGCGGTAGCGACATTTTCTCTCTGCTCACCGCTGGTCACAGATCCGGCCGGATCCCTTCGGCCGGTGTGTGTAGAGGACTAAAAGGTGCATAGTTCACGCGGTCATCGCCGCCGAGGGAGGAAACCCACAGCTGCCGGAGGGGGCCGATCCTCTGCCGTGCGCTTCTCTCCGACACAAGATCGGCTCAGAGGTCCTCGACCCTTCTTCCTCCCGTCGATTGTCCGCAGATCCGACCTGCCGCCGCCGACATCCCGGCGACCCTCATGTATAAGTTCTTCAAAAGCGGCCTTGCTCTCTCGCCCCAGCCCCCACGTGTTCTGCATGTGCATCTTTTCTACTCACATCAGCTCTTCCAAAGCCACCTAAATTTTTAGTATTATTAGAGGTAAAGCTACTTCATGCATTCGAATCTAGGGCTTTGTTCAAACAACAAAGAAAGGGGGAAAGTTGTAGCATGAATCTAGGACTTGATTCAAAGAGGAAATAATATGGTGAAAGTAGTATAGACCGGATACCCAACCGGTCTCTTGGTTGAAAAGGGAAATAATGGGAAAACGCAGTACAAACTGGATAAGGAACAGGTCTATTATTGGTTGAAAAAAGGATAGAAAGTGGCGGCTGGTGGACAAGTCAACAGAGTATGTCCAGGATTAGATTTGCTGCCATCACATAGTAAAAGGTCTCCAGGATTAGATTTGCTGCCTCACATAGTAAAAGGTCTCCGGATTAGATTTGCTGCCCTCACATAGTAAAAGGTCTCAGGATTAGATTTGCTGCCCTCACATAGTAAAAGGTCTCGTGATTAGATTTGCTTCCCTCACATAGTAAAAGGTCTCGAGATTAGATTTGCTGCCTCACATAGTAAAAGGTCTCGAGATTAGATTTGCTGCCCTCACATAGTACAAGGTCTCGAGATTAGGTTTGTTGCCCTCACATAGCGTGAACAAGCTCGGCATCACCACTTTATGCCTCCTTGTAGGTACATTGTGCTGATGCGTCCACTGTCGCATGTCCTTATACCAACCTTTTGCTGTTGTTAATGTAGGGGCGCATGTAAAATGAAGCAATCACACTATTACCTTAGGGACATGTCTAACCAGTGTTATTGTTAATCTAATGCCTCCAGTGATAAGATGCAATTAAACTGTGTTACAAATGGCACTCATGCTGTTTTCCCAAGTATGATAAGTAAGTTGCTCCTTTACGCTGCTGAGTGTCCTGGTGTCCCCATGGTCCCATGCCCTTAAACCAACTCTTTAGCTGTTGTTGATTTATTGTGTCTGGTAGACAAGCAATGCCACAATTAAAGTAATCCCATATTTGAGGAATCTCATTGTTGATCGTAATGCTTCTGGTAACATGAAGCATTGCTGACGTTTTCAAATTTCTACCGTCCTTGCGTGATTGCCATGAACATAATTAAGATGCTTCTTTTCATTTTGTATATGTTTCGTATATTCTTATTGACCAGCAACTGTTTACTTTCTATCATTTTGTGCAGATAGGGATATCCATTTCACCTTGTTGCTATTGTGACCTTTTGGTGAACTGCACAAAACACTTTTTTTTGGAATGAGTGTCTTGTGCAGTTCAACTAAAATGTCACGTGGGCAACATCTCTCAATTTTGGTGGAACTGCACAAAATGGTGATTGGAGTTTCAAAATCTCCGTCAAGTTCTCTTTGGTAATCTCGTGCAACATTTTATTAGCCTTTGCAAGATGGAGCCGTCCTTTGTCACCACAATGGCACTTTATGTTAGTGGAACTGCATAAAAGGATAAGAAAATTATACTTGCACCTTACATGAGCGGACAACCAACCTTAATGCTCCTCAATTTTAGTGCAACTACTAAAGAAGAACCTGCCAGACTCACAAGATCAAGTACTTCTTGCTAGTGAATGATGCAATCTTTGCTTCATTCGGTGAACTGAGAAAAAGGCACATGAATTGAATCATGGAACTCAGGCAGACCTCATCCAAGTAGAGCTGGAGGTTGAGTTCAAGGAGGCCGCTATTAAAGCGAAATCATGCTCTCTGTCTCCTTGTTTGTCTTGTGCAAACATGCTGTGCAAACAGGAATACTCAACTTCTGAGATGTTGTGACGGTCAAGAGCATTTCGCCAAGTTCTTGATTGTATGACATGGCTAGCCAAGATGGATTTAATCCGATATTCACTTTATCAAAAGGCTCTAATGGGTTGGTTACGAATCTTGCAAGCTGGGAATCGATGAGATGTGTAGGCATCTTTGTTGTACTTATTATTTGAATCTTATTTGTTGGTTACGAATCTTGCTACCGGGAATCAATGAGATATGTAGGCATCTTTGTTGTACTTATTATTTGGATCTTATTTGTTGGTTACGAATCTTGCAAGTTGGGAATCAATGAGATGTGTAGGCATCTTTGTTGTACTTATTATTTGGATCTTATTTGTTGGTTACGAATCTTGAAAGCCGGGAAACACGGCATGATGATCTGAAGGACAACAACCATAACAAACAGTTCAAACTTGGTAGTATTATCTTTGTGAAAGTGTGACAAATGTGTTGATCGTAATGCGTCCCGAGAATAATAATTCTAATTGTTGTGCATGTTGATCTGTGGCACTCGATAGAACGGCGAATGCATTGCTTGTTTTAAGTATAAATTTCTATTAAAGCTAATTAAATTTAAGTAAAGTGACCACTAACTCCTGTTATTACAGTACCAATCTGAGACCGCTTCGTGAACCGGCGTGTGGCGGAGTAGGTTTCTTAATGAAGGCGTTTGAATGCGCCAAGGTGCATCTTTCGCCGGCGTGCAACGGACGAGGAGGGTAGTGCTTGTTGTCGCTGTACACACTCACTTCATTGTTGAATCCAGTTCCCCAAGAGCTGAAAAATGAATTGTTGCCGCCGCCTACACACTCGTTCACTCGAAGAGACTCCAATGGCGATCCGAGGGGTGAGCCTGCTGGATATGGACTTCAGCAAGGAGTTCCCCTTTGAGTTCGCCATTACGTCACGTGGCTGCGCCAAGTTGAATGTGATGTACACCAACGATCTGAGACTCGGTGAAGCTCGCCTTGCCTCGATCCTATGGCTGCACCTGAGTTACGGATGTTGGGGAGCGTAGTAGAAATTCAAAATTTTCCTACGTGTCACCAAGATCTATCTATGGAGAAACTAGCAGCGAGGGAAGGAGAGTGCATCTACATACCCTTGTAGATCGCTAAGCGGAAGCGTTCAAGAGAACGGGGTTGAAGGAGTCGTACTCGTCGTGATCCAAATCACCGGAGATCCAGTGCGAGCGGACGGCACCTCGCGTTCAACACACGTACAGCCCGGTGGCGTCTCCCATGCCTTGATCCAGCAAGGAGAGAGGGAGAGGTTGAGAAGACTCCATCCAACAGCAGCACAACGGCGTGGTGGTGGTGGAGGGCGTGGCAATCCTGCGGGGCTTCGGCAAGCACCACGGGAGAGGAGGAGGTGTCACGGGAGGGAGGGAGGCGCTAGGGGCTCGGTGTGGATGCCCTCCTCCCTCCACTATATATAGGGGCAAGGGAGAGGGGGGGCAGCCTGCCCCTTCCTCCAAGGAAGGTGTGCGGCCAAGAGGGGGAGAGTCCATCCTCCCCAAGGCACCTCGGAGGTGCCTTCCCCTTTGAGGACTCTTCCCTCCCCAAGTTTCCTTGGCGCATGGGCCTCTTGGGGCTGGTGCCCTTGGCCCATATAGGCCAAGGCGCACCCCCTACAGCCCATGTGGCCCCCCGGGGCAGGTGGACCCCCCCGGTGGACCCCCGGAACCCTTTCGGCACTCCCGGTACAATACCGATAAAGTGCGAAACTTTTCCGGCGACCAAAATAGGACTTCCCATATATAAATCTTTACCTCCGGACCATTAGGAACTCCTCGTGACGTCCAAGATCTCATCAGGGACTCGAACAACATTCGGTAACCACATACAAACTTCCTTTATAACCCTAGCGTCATCGAACCTTAAGTGTGTAGACCCTACGGGTTCGGAGACATGTAGACATGACCGAGACTTTCTCGGTCAATAACCAACAGCGGGATCTGGATACCCATGTTGGCTCCCACATGTTCCACGATGATCTCATCGGATGAACCACGATGTCAAGGACTCAATCAATCCGTATTCAATTCCCTTTGTCTAGCGGTATTGTACTTGCCCGAGATTCGATCGTCGGTATCCCGATACCTTGTTCAATCTCGTTACGGCAAGTCTCTTTACTCGTTCCGTAACACATCATCCGTGATCAACCCCTTGGTCACATTGTGCACATTATGATGATGTCCTACCGAGTGGGCCCAGAGATACCTCTCCGTCACACGGAGTGACAAATCCGAGTCTCGATTTGTGCCAACCCATGACACTTTCGGAGATACTGTAATGCACCTTTATAGCCACCCGATTCGTTGTGACGTTTGGTACACCAAAGCATTCCTAAGGTATCCGGAGTTGCACAATCTCATGGTCTAAGGAAATGATACTTGACATTAGAAAAGCTTTAGCATACTGAACTACGATCTTTGTGCTAGGCTTAGGATTGGGTCTTGTCCATCACATCATTCTCCTAATGATGTGATCCGTTATCAACGACATCCAATGTCCATGGTCAGAAACCGTAACCATCTATTGATCAACGAGCTAGCCAATAGAGGCTTGCTAGGGACATGGTGTTGTCTATGTATCCACACATGTATTTGAGTTTCCTATCAATACAATTATAGCATGGATAATAAACGATTATCATGAACAAGGAAATATAATAATAATAACTAATTTATTATTGCCTCTAGGGCATATTTCCAACAGTCTCCCACTTGCACTAGAGTCAATAATCTAGTTCACATCGTCATGTGATTAACATCGATAGGTCACATCGCCATGTGACCAACACCCAAAGAGTTTACTAGTGTCGTAAACTAGTTCACATCATCATGTGATTTAGACTCAATGAGTTACGAGGTTTGATCATGTTTTGCTTGTGAGAGAGGTTTTAGTCAGCGGGTTTTAGTCAACGGTCGAACCTTTCAGATCCGTGTGTGCTTTACAATTCTCTATGTCATATTGTAAATGTTTGCTTCCACGCTCCACTTGGAGCTATTCCAAATGGTTGCTCCACTATACGTATCCGGTTTGCTACTCGAGTCACTCGGATAGGTGTTAAAGCTTGCATCGGCGTAACCCTTTACGCCGAACTCTTTATCACCTCCATAATCGAGAAACATGTCCTTATTTACTCCAAGGACAATTTTGACCGCTGTCCAATGATCCATTCTGGATCATTCTTGTACCCTTGTGACTCATGGCAAGGCACACTTCGGTGCGGTACACAGCATAGCATACTATAGAGCCTATGTCCGAAGCATAGGGGCGACCTTCATCCTTTCTCTCTTTTACGCCGTGGTCGAGCTTTAAGTCTTAACTTCATACCTTACAATTCAGCAAGAACTCCTTCTTTGGTGATCCATCTTGAACACCTTCAAGATCATGTCAAAGTATATGCTCATTTGAAAGTACCATTAAGTGTTTTGATCTATCCTTATAGATCTTGATGCTCAATGTTCAAGTAGCTTAATCCAGGTTTTCTATTTGAAAACACCTTTCAAATAACCCTATATGCTTTCTAGAAATTCTACATCATTTCGATCATCAATATGTCAACAACATATACTCATCAGAAATTCTATAGTGCTCCCACTCACTTCTTTGGAAATACAAGTTTCTCATAAACTTTGTATAAACCTAAAATCTTTGATCATCTTATCAAAGTGCACATTCCAACTCGAGATGCTTACTCCGGTCCTTAGAAAGGATCATTTGGAGCCAGCATACTTTTAGCATCCTTAGGATCGACAAAACTTTTCGATTGTATCACATACAACCTTTCCTTACGAAAACCGGTAAGGAAACTCATTTTGACATCCATCGCCAGATTTCATAAATGCAGCTTATGCTAACATGATTCCGACGGACTTAAGCATCGCTACGGATGAGAAAATCTCATCGTAGTCAACTCCTTGAACTTGTGAAAACTCTTCGCCACAAGTCGAGCTTCATAGACGGTGATCTTACCGCCCACGTCCGTCTTCTTCTTAAAGATCCATTCATCTCAATGGCTTGCCGATCATCGGGCAAGTCCACCAAAGTCTATGCTTTGTTACGATACATGGATCCTATCTCGGATTTCATGGCTTCTAACCATTTGTCGGAATTTGGGCCCACCATCGCTTCTCCATAGCTCGAGGTTCATTGTTGCCTAGCAACATGACCTTCAAGACAGGATTCTTGTACCACTCTAAAGTAGTACGCATCCTTGTCAACCCACGATGTACGGTAGTGACTTGATCGAAACTTCATGATCACTATCATAAGCTTCTACTTCAATTGGTGTAGGTGCCACGGAACAACTTCACGTGCCTGCTACACACTAGTTGAAGTGACGGTTCAATAACCTCATCAAGTCTCCACCATCCTCCCACTCAACTTTTCGAGACGAACTTTTCCTCGATAAAGGACCCGATTCAAGAAACAATCCCTATTGCTTTCGGATCTGAATTAGGAGGCATACCCAACTGTTTTGGGTGTCCTATGAAGATGCATTTTATCCGCTTTGGGTTCGAGCTTATCAACCTGAAACTTTTCCATATAAGCGTCATAGCCCCAAACCTTTAAGAAATGATAGTTTAGGTTTCTCTAAACCATAGTTCATACGGTGTCATCTCAACGGAATTACATGGTGCCCTATTTAAAGTGAATGTGGTTGTCTCTAATGCCTAACCCATGAACGATAGTGGTAATTCGATAAGAGACATCCTGGCACGCACCATATCTAATAGGGTGCAACTATGATGTTCGGATACACCATCACACTATGGTGTTCCAGGCGGTATTAATTGTGAAACAATTAGCACAATGTCTTAATTGTGTGCCAAAACTCGTAACTCAGATATTCATCTCTATGATCATATCATAGATATTCTATCCTCTTGTCACGAAGATCTTAAACTTCACTCTGAAATTACTTGAACCATTCAATAATTCAGACTTGTGTTTCATCAAGTAAATATACTCGGTCTCTACTCAAATCATCGTGAAGTAAGAACATAACGATATCCCTGCATGCCTCGGCATTCATTGGACTGCACACATCAAAATGTATTACTTCCAACAAGTTGCTTTCTTGTTCCATTTCTTTCAAAAACGAGGCTTTCGGTCATCTTGCCCATGTGGTATGATTTGCATGTCTCAAGTGATCCAAAATCAAGTGAGTCCAAAGCGGTCCATTTGCATGGAGTTTCTTCATGCATATACACCAATAGACATGGTTCGCATGTCTCAAACTTTTCAAAGCGAGTGAGTCCAAAGATCCATCAACATGGAGCTTCTTCATGCATTTTATACCAATATGACTTACATGGCGATTGCCACAAGTAAGTGGTACTATCATTACTATCTTATATCTTTTGGCATGAAAATGTATATCACTACGATCGAGATTCAATAAACCATTCCTTTAGGTGCAAGACCATTGAAGGTATTATTCAAATAAATAGAGTAACCATTATTCTCCTTAAATGAATAACCGTATTGCGATAGACATAATCCAATCATGTCTATGCTCAACGCAAACACCAAATGATAATTATTCTGGTTTAATACTAATCTTGATGGTAGAGGGGCGTGCGATGTTTGATCACATCAAAATTGGAAACACTTCCAACACATATCGTCAGCTCTCCTTTAGCTAGTCTCCGTTTATTCCGTAGCCTTTTATTTCGATTTACTAACACTTAGCAACCGAACCGGTATCTTAATACCCTGGTGCTACTAGGAGTACTAGTAAAGTACACATTAACATAATGTATATCAAATATACTTCTATCGACCTTGCCAGCCTTCTCATCTACCAAGTATCTAGGGTAATGCTGCTACAGTGGCAGTTCCCCTTATTCCAGAAGCACTTAGTCTCGGGTTTGGGTTCAACCTTGGGTTTCTTCACTTGTGCAGCAGCTGATTTGCCGTTTCATGAAGTATCCCTTCTTGCCCTTGCCCTTCTTGAAACTAGTGGTTTCACCAACCATCAACAATTGATGCTCCTTCTTGATTTCTACTTTCGCGGTGTCAAACATCGCGAATACTTCAAGGATCATCATATCTATCCCTGATATGTTATAGTTCAACATGAAGCTCTAGCAGCTTGGTGGCAATGACTTTGGAGAAACATCACTATCTCATCTGGAAGATTAACTCCCACTCGGTTCAAGTGATTGTTGTACTTCAGACAATCTGAGCACAAGCTCAACGATTGAGCTTTTCTCCCTTAGTTTGCAGGCTAAGACAATCGTCGGAGGTCTTATACCTCTTGACGTGGGCACGAGCCTGAAATTCTAATTTCAGCCCTCGAAACATCTCATATGTTCCGCGACGTTTCGAAAAACGTCTTTGGTGCCTCTACTCTAAACCGTTCAACTGAACTATCACGTAGTTATCAAAACGTGTATGTCCGATGTTCGCAACATCTACAAACAACGTTTGGGGTTCACACACTGAGCGGTGCATTAAGGACATAAGCTTTCTCGTCCGCATAATCGCTACTTTCAACTTTCAACTATATTTTCTCTAGGAACATATCTAAATAGTGGAACTAAAGCGCGAGCTCACGACATAATTTGTAAAGATCTTTTGACTATGTTCAGGATAATTAAGTTCATCTTATGAACTCCCACTCAGATAGACATCCCTCTGGTCATCTAAGTGATTACATGATCCGAGTCAACTAAGCCGTGTCCGATCATCACGTGAGACGGACTAGTCGACTCGATGAACATCTTCATGTTGATCGATTATCTACTATCGACTCATGCTCGACCTTTCGGTCTCTGTGTTCCCGAGGCCATGTCTGTACATGCTAGGCTCGTCAAGTTAACCCCAAGTGTTTTTTTGTGTAAATCTGTCTTACACCCGTTGTATGTGAATGTAAGAATCCATCACACCGATCATCACGTGGTGCTTAGAAGTTTACGAACCGTAGCAGCGGTGCACAGTCAGGGGAGAACACTTCTTGAAATTTGTGTAAGGGATCATCTTATTTACTACCGTCGTTCTAAGCAAACAAGATGCATAAACATAATAAACATCACATGCAATTATATAGTAGTGACATGATATGGCCAATATCATATTGCTCCTTTTGATCTCCATCTTCGGGGCTCCATGATCATCATTGTCACCGGCATGACACCATGATCTCCATCATCATGATCTCCATCATCGTGTCTCCATGAAGTTGTCTCGCCAACTATTACTTCTACTACTATGGCTACCGGTTAGCAATAAAGTAAAGTAATTACATGGCGTTGTTTAATGACACGCAGGTCATACAATAAATAAAGACAACTCCTATGGCTCCTGCCGGTTGTCATACTCATCGACATGCAAGTCGTGAGTCCTATTACAAGAACATGATCAATCTCATACATCACATATCATTCATCACATTCTTCTTGGCCATATCACATCACATAACAAACCCTGCAAAAACAAGTTAGACGTCCTCTAATTGTTGTTTGCATGTTTTACGTGGCTGCTATGGGTTTCTAGCAAGAACGTTTCTTACCTACATAAAAACCACAGCGTGATATGCCAATTGCTATTTACCCTTCATAAGGACCCTTTTCATCGAATCCGTTCCGACTAAAGTGGGAGAGCGGCACCGCTAGCCACCTTATGCACCAAGTGCATGTCGGTCGGTGGAACTTGTCTCACGAAGAAATGCGTGTAAGGTCGGTCCGGGCGCTTCATCCCACAATACCGTCGAAACAAGATTGGACTAGTAACGGTAAGCATATTGAACATCATCAACGCCCACAACTACTTTGTGTTCTACTCGTGCAAAGAATCTACGCAATAGACCTAGCTCGATAACCTTTGTTGGGGAGCGAGTAGAAATTCAAAATTTTCCTCACGTGTCACCAAGATCTATCTATGGAGAAACTAGCAGCGAGGGAAGGAGAGTGCATCTACATACCCTTGTAGATCGCTAAGTGGAAGCGTTCAAGAGAATGGGGTTGAAGGAGTCGTGCTGTCGTGATCCAAATCACCGGAGATCCAGTGCGAGCAGACGGCACCTCCGCGTTCAACACACGTACAGCCGGTGGCGTCTCCCATGCCTTGATCCAGCAAGGAGAGAGGAGAGGTTGAGGAAGACTCCATCCAACAGCAGCACTGCAGGCGTGGTGGTGGTGGAGGGCGTGGCAATCCTGCGCAGGCCAAGCACCACGGGAGAGGAGGAGGTGTCACGGGAGGGAGGGAGGCGCTAGGGGCTCAGGTGTGGATGCCCTCCTCCCTCCACTATATATAGGGGCAAGGGAGGGGGAGGGCAGCCTTGCCCCTTCCTCCAAGGAAGGGTGCGGCTAAGAGAGGGGAGAGTCCATCCTCCCAAGGCACCTGGAGGTGCCTTCCCCTTGAGGACTCTTCCTCCCCAAGTTTCCTTGGCGCATGGGCCTCTTGGGGCTGGTGCCCTTGGCCCATATAGGCCAAGGCGCACCCTACAGCCCATGTGGCCCCCGGGCAGGTGGACCCCCGGTGGACCCCGGAACCCTTCGGCACTCCGGTACAATACCGATAAAGTCGAAACTTTTCGGCGACTAAAATAGGACTTCCATATATAAATCTTTACCTCCGGACCATTCGGAACTCCTCGTGACGTCCGGGATCTCATCAGGGACTCGAACAACATTCGGTAACCACATACAAACTTCCTTTATAACCCTAGCGTCATCGAACCTTAGTGTGTAGACCCTACGGGTTCGGAGACATGTAGACATGACCGAGACTTTCTCGGTCAATAACCAACAGCGGGATCTGGATACCCATGTTGGCTCCCACATGTTCCACGATGATCTCATCGGATGAACCACGATGTCAAGGACTCAATCAATCCGTATTCAATTCCCTTTGTCTAGCGGTATTGTACTTGCCCAAGATTCGATCGTCGGTATCCCGATACCTTGTTCAATCTCGTTACGGCAAGTCTCTTTACTCGTTCCGTAACACATCATCCGTGATCAACCCCTTGGTCACATTGTGCACATTATGATGATGTCCTACCGAGTGGGCCCAGAGATACCTCTCCGTCACACGGAGTGACAAATCCGATCTCGATTCGTGCCAACCCAATGAGACACTTTCGGAGATACCTGTAATGCACCTTTATAGCCACCCGATTCGTTGTGGCGTTTGGTACACCAAAGCATTCCTACGGTATCCGGAGTTGCACAATCTCATGGTCTAAGGAAATGATACTTGACATTAGAAAAGCTTTAGCATACGAACTACGATCTTTGTGCTAGGCTTAGGATTGGGTCTTGTCCATCACATCATTCTCCTAATGATGTGATCCCGTTATCAACGACATCCAATGTCCATGGTCGAAACCGTAACCATCTATTGATCAACGAGCTAGCCAATAGAGGCTTGCTAGGGACATGGTGTTGTCTATGTATCCACACATGTATTTGAGTTTCCTATCAATACAATTATAGCATGGATAATAAACGATTATCATGAACAAGGAAATATAATAATAATAACTAATTTATTATTGCCTCTAGGGCATATTTCCAACACTGGAGCATTCGCCCGTTTCATCAGCAGCGCCAACTGCACCTTCGCTACAGTGGAGAGAAGGAAGAACGCGACGATTCGGCCATCTGGTGCAACAAGCTTGTCGACATCCGAAGCAATACAAGATCATCGACAACGGGCAAGAGAAGGACTCCGTGGTTGACCTCGCTGAGACCATCATCGACCCACGACACGCCAACATGAAAGAAGGCGACACGAACATGTGGGAGGTACCTGCGAATCTAGCCTACATAACCTACGCGGCAAGGACGCATCGCATCTTCGACATGTACAGCAGATCTTGGACATGAGGGCGTGTTCGCTTCCGTAACCGGCGAGTACACGGACAGCCGCACATCATGATCAAGCGTGCGGGAAGGTCTAGATGTTGTACTTTATATGTTTATAAGCACCTTTATCATCTGAGTGTTTCATGCATTAGCCTATGTGTCGTAATTATCTGTTTTGTCCTAAATATTTCTTTTAAGAACCCATTAACCTGATTGCTTTTTTTAGTGGCTATTTGCTTATGTATGTAAACTAGTTCACTTGTCCGTAAAAAAAACTAGTTCACTCGGCTGCCGTGCATTGAATCTCCTTCCTCCCAACATATTCCTCTCCTCAGGTGGACCCAGCAGGTCTCTGAATTTTCTCCCACTTTCTTTTTCGATGTAAACTGAGTTTTCTCCCAGTACTTTCCCCTAGAACCAACTCAACTGTCCCACGTCTAGCCTAAAAAATAATAATACCCCACGTACTATTAACTCATCAAATTAAAATGATATTTTATTTCGTAAGTTGAAAGTTCTTACAAAACAATACTCCAATAATAATTGTTTATATATAACTTGCCAAGTTAACTCCTAGTGATTGCGTACATAAGCTTGCAAAGATTTTACTGACGTGCAATCATGTGTTTATGTTTTTATAACATTTCTCCGTCTAGCCCAACATGATATTTTCACCCAGCCCAGCAAGTCCGCGGATTTCGAGAAAAATGCGAATGGGATTTAAACGGGCTGCATAGATGCTACATCATTGTTTCACCCAGCCCACCAAATGGACTAAAAAACAAATGGGTCGGGCCGACATGTGGGCGATGGGTCAAAACCTAAGAAGGCGTTGGATTTACATCAATGGCGGCATTCTTCTTGAATCTCGTCTTCTTCCCCAGTAGCTGCCGGAACCGCCTGCTCCAGCCTTCGGCGTCCAGCAGTGTTGTTTTGCGCTCCTCCGTGAAATGCTACCCCGCCGACGGCCAGGCCATCCCTCCGCTCCGCACCTCCTGTCATTCTCTGCCGAGTGTAGGCCCACCCCGCACCCGAACCAGTCAAGTTTCCCGCTCCTCTCCGTCTGCGACTCCACTGCCGCGTCTTCCCCATCTCCGGGTAGTTCCAGTCTGGGGCCTCGCCGTCGTCCACCGCCTCGGTGCGCTCGGCGCGGCATGGTAAACATACGAGAGTCATCGGAAGAGGACTGTATGTGGAGAGCCTGACGGCTGGGACCCACGAGGTCCATGGTCGCACGCAAGGAAAGTTCCTCCTTATTACACACTGTACGTGGGAAGGGCTTATGTATTTCACGAAAAAAACGTTCCCCCCGCTGACAGGTCGGACCCACCAGCTATATCTTCGCACGCAAGGAAGTGTCTCCTTATTACGCACCAAAAAATGAATACCCCCTGCTAGCTGGGACCCACCATAGTGGGTGGCTGACTTGTGGGCCTACTAAGTTGACGAGGACGGAGGGCTTTGTCAACTTAGTCAATATGAACGATTCTAGCTCCTGTGACCGTACGATGTCCATCCAACGGCCATACTGCTTCTTCAACCTCTGGTCATCTTGCTTCCGCCGCCCAAAGCAGCGCCGGTCGTCGTGCGTGCTCCACGCCTCTCGTGGCCGGTTGTGATGTCATGGAGGCCTCACCGCCCTACTACTCCCACCGCTGGCCCGGGGTATCCTCTACTCACCCACCCCATGTTATTCTCGGCGGCGGCAGCCTCACGCCGCAGCCGAACGATGAACCCTCGTACTCCTCTCGCGTGGGCATCCTTTGCCGCATCTTCCCGGCTCTGCGTCGTCCCCTTCCTAGGCCCCGCCGTCGTCCACCGCCTTGGTGCTCTTGGCGCGGCGTGGTCAATGTGGTCAACGACCGACTTCCATTGGAAGAGTACTGTACGTGGAGAGACTGACAGCTGGGTCCACGGCCACAACCCAGTTTTTTTGTGATTTGCCAAGTAAGTCGCTTTGTCAGGCCTGTTGGGCTGCAAATCTTTCAAGACGAGGAGAGCTTCATTCGACTGGCCGAGAAAATGGCCTATCACTAATGAGAAATGGGCTGTACATTTTTAAAACACATCAAACAGGCAATTAGTTTCAAATATCTTTTTTTCATTTCGATATTTTAAATTACATTAATTTTTATGCGTGGAGAATTTGTTGGATTTTATATTGATATATATTTATTTTTAAAATCAGTTTGAATGTGAGTCGAAATTTCAGGATTAAAAACAGTCTGGACCGCACCGAAATATGCAAAATTTCGTATAATTTTTTAACCGTGGCCACAATATGGGCTGTAATGCTAACAAAAGAGTATGGGCTCCAAAAAACCTTAAGAATTAGCAAATGGGCTGTAAATTATTAGAAATAATGGCAGATGGGCTGTATCTTTGTTTTCACAGATTTGAGGCTTACCTAAAAAGTTTGACGACAAGCGGTGGATCGTTGGATGCCCATCCAACGGCCGCCGTCTTCTTCAATCTCTGCTCTTCTGCTCGGCCGCTCAAACAAGCGCCAAGGACTGCTGCTCCTCCTCCTCAGCGGCCGGCTGTCTTTGCCTTGCAGCCTCACCGCCCCACCGTACTCCCATCGCTAGCCTAGCCATCCTCTACTCACCCACACTGCTTTGTTATTCTCCGTGACGTGAGCAGACGATAAACCCTCGTGAGTCGTACTCCCCTCGCGTGGGAAACAAGCTGTCGAGTCTTCCCCGCCTCCGTGTCGTTCCTTCCTAGGCCTCGCCGTCGTCCACCGCCTCTGGTGCTCTCGGCGCGGCCTGGTCAACGTGGTCAACGATCGACATGCATCTGAAGTGGGTATGCGTGGAGAGGCCGACGGTGGGTCCACGGCCACACGCAAGGAAATGCCTCCTTATTACGCGCAAAATAATGATTCCTCCCACGACATCACGGACCCACCGAAAGGGCCTCAGTATTTCGCGAAAAACGTTACCACCGGCCGACAGCTCGGACCCACCAGCTATATCTTCGCACGCAAGGAAGTGCCTCCTTATTACGCACAAAAAATGAATACTCCCCCTATTAGCTGGGACCCAGTATAGTGGCAGGCTGACTTGTGGGCCTACTAAGTTGACGGGGACGGAGGGCTTTGTCAACTTAGTCAATATGCACGATTCTAGCTCCGGTGGACCGTCGATGTCCATCCAACGACCGTAGTGCTTCTTCAACCTCTGGTCTTCTTGCTCCGGCCGCTCAAACCAGCGCGGTCGTGCCTCGTGCTCCGCCTCCCGTGGCTAGCTGCGATCGGCGGAGGCCTCACCGCCCTACTACTCCCACCATGGCCGGGCCATCCTCTACTCACCCACACCCCTGTTATTCTGCGGCGACGGCAGCCTCACACCGCAGCGAACGGTGAACCCTCGTACTCCTCTCGGCGTGGGCATCCCTGCGTCGTCTTCCCCGGCTCCGCGTCGTCCCCTTACTAGGCCTCACCGTCGTCCACCGCCCCGGTGCTCTCGGGCGGCGTGGTCGACATGGTCAAGGAATGGCTTCCATCGGACGTGGAATGTACGTGGAGAGGCGACGGTGGGTCCACGACCCACGATGAGAAGTGCCTCCTTATTACGCGCAAAATAATTATTCCTCCACGACGGTGGGGACCCACCGGACGGGCCACCGTATTTCATGAAAAAACATTTCCCCACGATGTTGGGACCCACCGGCTACATCTTCGCACGCAAGGAAGTGCGTCGGGCAAAAAATGATTCGCCCCCATTGCTGGGACCCACCAGCTACATCTTCGCAGCAAGGAAGTGCGGCGGTCGGGACCCACCGGTGAAGCGTACATAGCGTTGTCATTCGGTGTGAACGTGTACATACATATTGGTCGTTGTAGAGGCGCGCACGTATCGTAGTAGAGGCGCGCATGTAGCATGTACACGTACGTACAACGGCGAGGGTGCAAGAAAGAAAATACGACCACGTCATTACATCTGAGCAGGTCTCGAACGCCTACTCGCGCATACGTACGGCCAGGGGCTCGTGTACATGGCTGGGTCGGAACGGAGAAACAACATCGTCGTCGTGTTCATGGGGACGCAACGGAATGCGTCGTGTGCATGGGGAGGCAACGGAATGCGTCGTGTTCATCTGGAGGCAACGGAATGCGTCGTGTTCATCGGGAGGCAACGGAACGTGTGGGAGCCAACCGGCTTGGATGGCACAAGCGATGGAAACGAGGCCTGGCGTACCGCACAACGGAGGAAACAGACCTCCTACGTTCGGAACGGGGTCCTGTTGATCGGGAGGGGTGTGGTGATAACCCACAAGTATAGGGGATCGCAACAGCTTTCGAGGGTAGAGTATTCAACCCAAATTTATTGATTCGACACAAGGGGAGCCAAAGAATATTCTCAAGTATTAGCAGCTGAGTTGTCAATTCAACCACACCGAAAACTTAGTATCTGCAGCAAAGTGTTTAGTAGCAAAGTAATATGATAGTGGTGGTAACGGTAACAAAAGTAAAGACTGACAAAAGTAATGTTTTTGGTATTTTGTAGTGATTATATAAAGAGTAACGGAAAAGTAAATAAGCGAGAACCGAGATATGGAAAGCTCAGAGGCACCGGATCGATGATGGATAATTATGCGGATGCGGTTCGTCATGTAATGATCATAACATAGGGTGACACAGAACTAGCTCCAATTCATCAATGTAATGTAGGCATGTATTCTGCATATAGTCATACGTGCTTATGGAAAAGAACTTGCATGACATCTTTTGTCCTACCCTCCCGTGGCAGCGGGGTCCTATTGGAAACTAAGGGGTATGAAGGCCTCCTTTTAATAGAGAACCGGAACAAAGCATTAGCACATAGTGAATACATGAACTCCTCAAACTATGGTCATCACCGAGAAGTATCCCGATTATTGTCACTTCGGGGTTGTCGGATCATAACACATAATAGGTGACTATAGACTTGCAAGATAGGATCAAGAACACACATAAATTCATGAAAACATAATAGGTTCAGATCTGAATTCATGGCACTCGGGCCCTAGTGACAAGCATTAAGCATAGCAAAGTCATAGCAACATCAATCTCAGAACATAGTGGATACTAGGGATCAAACCCTAACAAAGTTAACTCGATTACATGATAAATCTCATCCAACCCATCACCGTCCAGCAAGCCTATGATGGAATTACTCACGCATGGCGGTGAGCATCATGAAATTGGTGATGGAGGATGGTTGATGATGACGACGGTAACGAATCCACCTCTCCGGAGCCCCGAATGGACTCCAGATCAGCCCTCTTGAGAGAGATTAGGGCTTGGCGGTGGCACCGTATCGTAAAACGCGATGATTTCTTCTCTCTGATTTTTTTCTCCCCGAAAGCCAATATATAGAGTTGGAGTTGGCGTCGGAGGGTGCTGTGGGGCCCACGAGGTAGAGGCGGCGCCGGGAGGCGGGGTGTGCCCCACCTCGTGGACAGGTGTGGGCCCCTGGTCTTCATCTTTGGCGAGGATTTTTATTATTTTTATAAGACATCCGTGGAGTTTGGTCATTCCGAGAACTTTTGTTTTCTGGACATAAAACAACATCATGGCAATTCTGCTGAAAACAGCGTCAGTCCGGGTTAGTTCCATTCAAATCATACAAGTTAGAGTCCAAAACAAGGGCAAAACTGTTTGGAAAAGTGGATACGACGGAGACATATCATGTGGCGTACCGCAAAATGGAGGAAACGGACCTCCTACGATCGAAACGGGGGTCGTGTTGATCGGGAGGGGTGTGGCGTACCGCAAAATGGACAAAACGGACCTCCTACGGTCGAAACGGGGGTCCTGTTGATCGGGAGGGGTGTGGCGTACCGCAAAAGCAGACAGCGGACCTCCTACGGTTGAAACGGGGTCTGTTGATCGGGAGGGTGTGGCGTACCGCAAAAACGGATTTAAACGGACTTGTGTTGGGCCTTCTGGTCAAACGGGGTCTGTTCATCGGAGAGGTGTGGCGTACCACAAAGCAGGACTCCACGGATCTTGTTCATCTCCACCGTCGACCTCCTCCATCCTCCACGGGCTCCTGTTCATCCGGCCTCCACCGCGCTTCTCCACCGGCTCTTGTTCAACCACCCTCCACGGGCACCCTCCACCGTCTCTGTTCATCCAGCCCTCCACACCACGGGTCTTGTTCAACCACCCTCTCGGCCACCCTCCACCGTCTCTGTTCATCCAGCCCTCCACACCACGGGTCTGTTCATCCGAGGCAACGCCATGCTCCATTATTCATCCAACCCCCCTCCCCCGCAGCGCCATCATTCATCCAATCAATCGGCTTGATTAGCGGTAGTAGCGAAGAATCGCTCAATCGGGTTCGATTAAAAGCCATCGAGCGATCGCTCGGGTTTAGTAACGCGTAGCTGCAATCGCTTCGGGTTGATTAGAGCCCAACGCCTCGCTTCGGGTTGATTAGAGCCAACGCCGCGCCGTGTACGAGAAAGCAGCGATCGCTTGGCCCCGACCTCCCACCGTGGCAGGAACTCCCGAAATTTTCCTCCCCTCGCTTCTACCACGGTTTTTTACGTCATGGACGGCCCAAAGAATGTCATGCAGCTGCGTCTCCGGCCCGCCCAGGACGAAAAGCCCATTTTCTATCATGATTTTTTGTCATATAAGTAGGAGCCTACCACATCTATGATGATACCGGGTTTTGTCACAATTATCGTCATAGAAGTGTCATATGTATGACAGAAAAAAATTTCGTTCGGCCCAAAATGTCACGGATGTGTCTTTTTTTGTAGTGTATGCTCTGTGGCGTTCAAAATGTTTTTGAAGTCCCGATTCTAAGCCGTAAAGTATGGCGTACTAAACTATCAAGTAGTCATCATACCGAGCTTGCCAAACGTTCATAACGTCTGCATCTGCTCCTGCAATAGGTCCGTCACCTAGCGGTGCATCAAGGACATAATTCTTCTCTGCAGCAAGGAGGATAATCCTTAGATCATGGACCCAGTCCGCATCATTGCTACTATCATCTTTCAACTTATTTTTCTCTAGGAACATAAAAATAAACGGGGAGCTACATCGCAAGCTACTGATCTACAACATAGATATGCAAATACTATCAAGACTAAGTTCATGATAAATTAAGTTCAATTAATCATATTACTTAAGAACTCCCACTTAGATAGACATCCCTCAAGTCATCTAAATGATACGTGATCCAAATCAACTAAACCATGTCCGATCATCACGTGAGATGGAGTAGTCATCAATGGTGAACATCTCTATGTTGATCATATCTACTATATGATTCACGTTCGACCTTTCGGTCTCCAGTGTTCCGAGGCCATGTCTGTACATGCTAGGCTCGTCAAGTTTAACCCGAGTATTCCGCACGTGCAAAACTGTCTTGCACCCGTTGTATGTGAACGTAGAGCTTATCACACCCGATCATCACGTGGTGTCTTGGCATGATGAACTGTAGTGACGGATCATCTTATAATGCTACCGCCGTACTAAGCAAAATAAGATGCATAAAAAGATAAACATCACATGAATATGTGACATGATATGGCCATCATCATCTTGTGCCTTTGATCTCCATCTGCAAAGCACCGTCATGATCTCCATCGTCACCGGCTTCACCTTGATCTCCATAGTAGCGCCGTTGTCGTCTCGCCAATATTGCTTCTACAACTATCGCTACCGCATAGTGATAAAGTAAAGCAATTATATGGCGTTTGCATTTCATACAAACCATAAGGCTCCTGCCAGTTGCCGATAACTTTTACAAAACATGATCATCTCATATAATAACGTATATCACATCATGCCTTGACCATATCACATCACAACATGCCCTGCAAAAACAAGTTAAACGTCCTCTACTTTGTTGTTGCAAGTTTTACGTGGCTGCTACGGGCTTCTAGCAAGAACCGTTCTTACCTACGCATAAAAACCACAACGATTTTTCGTCAAGTGTGTTGTTTTAACCTTCAACAAGGACCGGCCGTAGTCAAATTCGATTCAACTAAAGTTGGAGAAACAGACACCCGCCAGCCACCTTTATGCAAAACAAGTTGCATGTCTGTCGGTGGAACCGGTCTCATGAACGTGGTCATGTAAGGTTGGTCCGGGCCGCTTCATCAAACAATACCGCCGAATCAAAATAAGACGTTGGTGGTAAGCAGTATGACTATTATCACCCACAACTCTTTATGTTCTACTCGTGCATATCATCAAGATCTATCTAGGAGATGCATAGCAACGAGAGGGGGAGAGTGTGTCCACATACCCTCGTAGACCGAAAGCGGAAGCGTTAGGTTACCACGGTTGATGTAGTCGAACGTCTTCATGATCCAACCGATCTAGTACCGAACGTACGACACCTACGAGTTCAGCACACGTTCAGCTCGATGACGTCCCTCGAACTCTTGATCCAGCGGAGGGTCGAGGGAGAGTCTCGTCAGCACGACGACATGGTGATGGTGATGTGATCTGCATAGGGCTTCGCCTAAGCACTACGACGCTATGACCGGAGGAGTAAACTGTGGAGGGGGCATCGCACACGGCTAAGAGAATAACTGTTGTGTTTTGGGGTGCCCCTTGCCCCCGTATATAAAGGAGGGGAGGAGGAGGCCGGCCACCAAGGGGCGCGCCAAGGGGGGGGAGTCCTACTAGGACTCCACTCCTAGTAGGATTCGCGCCCCCTTTTTTCCTTTCTCATGGAGGGGAAAGAGGGAAGGGAGAGGGAAGAGGAGAAGGAAAGGGGGGCGCGCCCCCTCCCCTAGTCCAATTCGGACTCCCTATGGGAGGGGGGAGCAGCCACCCCTTGTGGGCTGCCTCCCCTCTCCCCTATGGCCCATGAAGGCCCATTACTTCCCCGGGGGGTTCTGGTAACCCCTCGGTTCTCCGATAAATATCCGAAATTTCCCGAAACCATTCTAGTGTCTGAATACCTTTGTCCAATATATCAATCTTTACCTCTCAACCATTTAGAGACTTCTCGTCATGTCCGTGGTCTCATCTGGGACTCCGAACAATCTTCGGTCATCAAAACACATAACTCATAATACAAATCGTCATCGAACGTTAAGCGTGCGGACCCTACGGGTTCGAGAACTATGTAGACATGATCGAGACACATCTCCGATCAATAACCAACAGCGGAACCTGGATGCTCATATTGGTTCCTACATATTCTACGAAGATCTTTATCGGTTAAACCGCAATAACAACATACGTTATTCCCTTTGTCATCGGTATGTTACTTGCCTGAGATTCGATCGTCGGTATCCTCATACCTAGTTCAATCTCGTTACCGGGAAGTCTCTTTACTCGTTCCGTAATGCATCATCCCGTAATTAACTCATTAGTCACATTGCTTGTAAGGCTTATAATGATGTGCGTTATCGAGAGGGCCCAGAGATACGTCTCCGATACTCGGAGTGACAAATCCTAATCTTGATCTATGCCTACCCAACAAACACCTTCGGAGACACCTGTAGAGCATCTTTATAATCACCCAGTTACGTTGTGACATTTGATAGCACACAAGGTGTTCCTCCGTATTCGGAGTTGCATAATCTCATAGTCGAGGAATATGTATAAGTCATAAAAAAAGCAATAGCAATAAAACTTAACGATCATTATGCTAAGCTAATGGATGGGTTTTGTCCATCACATCATTCTCCAAATGATGCGATCTCGTTCATCAAATGACAACACATGTCTATGGTCAGGAAACTTAACCATCTTTGATTAACGAGCTAGTCTAGTAGAGGCATACTAGGGACACTTTGTTTTGTCTATGTATTCACACATGTATCAAGTCACTATGCCGATTTTCTCATTACCGGTTTTGTTGTCTTTTTTTGATCCCGTGTTCTGGCATCCCCGTGATCAAATCACGCCGTGTTTGGCGAGACGATGATGGATACCATCACACCAAGAAAGCCCTAATAATATCCCTCCATCGTCGGAGAGGTAAATACCAATCTTGAGTTATCAAGTACCTTGTCATACTTTTCTGATGTACCCGAAAGTTGCCATTATGATCACCCTGTTACGCGTGATGCTTGACGACCCCAAGGTACACCTTCCGACATGAAGGTACTCTTTTTTTATTACAGTACAAATGCAAGCACTCGTATATACGCGCATACACTCACCCCTATAAATGCACACACGCACACCCTACCCCTATGAGCACATCCGAGAGACTGAGCCGCTGTGAAGGTACTCGATACTCTCATGATGTAAGGAACTATACAAACGTTAACTTCTTTGTGATGATACTTATAACTTAGTGACGATTTGATCTCAAAGTATAACAATCAATTGGGTTTGTTCAACACAAGTATTCTGCTGAAATTGTGTCCTCAAAGTTGTTGCTATCCGTTGTTACACTAAATCATGCCCATGTTCAAGAAAACGAAATCATAATGCAACACTTGAGCTAGTCTTAGAGGCGAGACTAAGAATCGATTTACCATTTATTATTCCATACATGCACATGAGTTTTTTCTCTAAGCCTCTTGGATATACACACTCGAGAGTCAATGCAATTGCAACAAAAAACATAAACATAATTAATAACATTTGTAATTGCTTCTATTGCATATTTCCTTCAATTTCTCGTTCATTTTCTGGACTAAAAATACTAAGAATAGATTAAATGAAGAAGAGGACAAATGATCAATAAATCATGGTAATATGAGGGCAAATCAACTAAAGCAAACTAAAATGGGGCAAGTTATCAAGTGCCCAAGTTAGGTCGGGCAAATGATCTAATCTCCCCCACATTCTCCTGTATTTGCTTTGCTTCCATCACGGCGATCTGCCACTTCGCCGACCCTCTGTCCATCCACGGACACCTCAACTCGAGAACCACTCCCGTCGTCCGAAACCACGACGGTGATCACCGACCCACGTTCCTCTCCGATTCCAACTCCCCAACCCCGAACATTTTTCGGAATACATGTTGGCCATTTTGTAAATATATTGTGAACATTTTTTCAACACACAGTGAATATTTTTTAAAGACACGTTGAATACTTTTCAAATACATGTCAAATTTTAAATAAATTTGAACAATTTTAATAACAAGGTTAACATTTTAACATGCATTCAATATTTTTCTAAATACATGGTGAATATTTTAAAATATGTTGAGCGTACTGCACGAACGCTTTTTAAATTTTGAGGAGAATTTTAAAAAGTACATAACATTTTTTCTTTTTTTAGTAGGAAAATTGGAAAATTTCACAAAAATGCATTAAGATTTCTAACAAAAAATAAATAAAAAGAAAATTGCAGGTAATTCCCGGCCCGACCCAGTTGGGCCCGCTACAAGCGACACATTCTTAGTGCTCACATAGGAGAGCAACTAGTTAACGAGCGCTCCTTCGGGAGCCTCGCAACGATTAGCTCCACTTGACGCGTTCTCAGCCATTCGGCGCGTGTCGCGCTGTGGACGCTCCCTTCAGATTTTGTTTTTTTATTTTTCCGCACGCATTTACGGCTTTTTAAACGGTTTTTTCTGGGTTTTTTGACGTTTTGGTTTTCCCCCGGTCTTCCTTAGCTTTTCGATAAAAAAAATTTGGGAAACATTTTTTTTTGCGTGAAGAAATACGTTTTTTTTGCGAAAGTCACGGTTTTTCTTCCGCCAGAGGCACGATTGTGCTTTAGCGAGAGTCACGGCCGTGCCTTTCGGAAACGGGAAAAAAACGTGTTTTCTATTTTTTTTTCTTTCTTTCGCGAGAGTCACGGTTTTGCTTCCGCGAGAGGCACGGTTGTGCTTTCGCGAGAGTCACGGCTGTGCTTCTCGGAAAGGGAAAAACAAAACGCATTTTCTGTTTTTTTTCTTTCGCGAGAGTCACGGCCGTGCCTTTCAGAAAGGGAAAAAATACGTGTTTTCTGTTTTTTTTCTTTCGTAAGAGTCACGATTTTGTTTCGCGACAGTCACGGCTGTGCCTCTCAGAAACGAAAAAAACGCCTTTCCTGTTTTTTTCCCTTCCACAAGAGTCACGATTTTGCTTCCACGAGAGGCACGGTTGTGATTTCGCGAGAGGCACGGGCGTGCCTCTTTCGGAAAGAGAAAAAACCGTGCTCCCCGTTTGGTTTTTTCGCCTGGTTTTTTTCGTCTGGTTTTTTCATGAAAAAAAAGTTAGTCAAAACCTATTAACATGGGATCTAGTTTTGAAGATCTCGACGCGAGGAATTCAATGGTGAAACGGTTCGAGATTTGGACGCACGGTTTAAGAGATAAAACGTTTTGAATTAACGGATCTACGAAAAAAGAAAAAACTCCCAGGTTGAAACAAGTGGCGCGCTGCATGTGCGCCGCTTATCGCGACCTGGGAAAATGGAGTGTTCTTTGCAACGAGTACTCTTGCTCACATAGACACACCACAACGCCCATAGGGCGATGTAATCTAATCCAACCCAATGCTGGAGAGAGCGGAGGCGGAGCCATCTGATCGATATTTTCTGGTTTTGCGCAAGATAGTTTTCTATGTTTTTTCCTTTGTCTAGTGATTTGTCAATTATTCGGTCTTTTTCTCTGCTTTTTATGGACCTCCCGATGTTTTTGTATTTTCCATGTTTTTTTGTTCTGTTTTAAATCCTATTTTTTCTATTTTGAATACACGTTGAAATTTTTTAAATACATGTTGAGAATTTTTCTGAATACATGTTGAGAATTTTTCTGAATACATGTTGATCATTTCATAAATATAGTATGAACATTTTTCAATACATGATGAACTTTTCTAAACACACATTGAATATTTTTCATACATGTTGATTTTTGAAATACATGTGAACATTTTTAATACACGGTAAATAATTTGTAAACACACATTCAACATTTTCAAAATTCATGGTCAATATTGAAAAATACGTTGAACATACTTTCAAAATGCATTAATACTTTTGAAATAAATATTTAAAAATTACCAGAAGAATTTATAAAAGACATGAATTTTTGTTCTAAATTTTTTATGAAAATATTAGCTTATTTAGCAATAAAATACAGTAATATTTTTTTAACATAAAAAAGGAATGATTATAAAATTAATCATAACTTTGGGCCTGACCCAGGTGGGGACCGCTGAGAGCGACCAAATTCGTGATGATTTATTCAAATTCAGGAACATCTGTAAAAAAAGTTGGACATTTTTTAATTCTGATTTTCATAGAATGGTGATCATATTTCTCAAATTTAAAACTAAGATTAAAAGTTTTTGAAAGTTCTTGAATTTGTGTTTTTTATAAGAATAGTAAAACTTTGGAACATTTAGATGGAATATATTGTTTTTTTTTGCGAGAAGATGGAATATATTGTGATATTATAAGAATAGTAAAAAGAATAGTATAAGAATAGTAAAACTTTGGAATGTATTGTGATATTATAGGAATATAGTAAAAAGGGGAAACAGAGCAAACCTGCATATAGTCTTGGTCTAGGCAGGCTGGCAGGCCGAAACTAGCGATCGTTTTCTTTTTTCTGGCGATCTGGCCCGCTAGGCCTGGCCCATATGCGGGTTGCTATGTGTGACGCTGCCATCGCGCTCGCTCCCGTAGACGCGCCCCGTTTAAGCAAGCCCTAGACTGCTGCTGCTGTGCGTCTTCCTCTGCTCCGCACCGCCGCCTCTGCAGCCTCCCCGACGACGAGATCCACCCGCCCTCTACCTCTCCCCCGCCTCCGCCCCGTCGCCCGTCCTCGAGGTACCCACCCCGCCCGACCGCCCCCAGTCAGTTCTCTTCTCCGTGGCTGGATCAGGGCGATGGGTTCCTGACATTTTCTCTCTCTCTCTCTCTCTCTCCGTGGTTTGGTAGATGGAGAGGGTGCTCAAGGATGACGCCATCCAGGAGAAGGGCGAGCGCGCCAGGATGGTAACCACTCCCCTCCCGTCTGATCTGCTTGTTTTCCTCCTTGGTCTGACCGGGTCGGTTCGTTCGTTCTTCCGTTGGTTCGATGGCGCTGCTGCAACTGTGTGCCATTAGTTTACTGATGATCTCATTCAGACTGCAAACTCCATAGATTGTTAGTTCGACAAGTACCAGATCAACAACCTGGCCGTCAGCTTCGCGTAGTAGGATCTGTAGGTTACCGCGGCACACACACACACACTGATGCTGTATTGCTGTTGCATAATGTGCTTTTGCAACTGTGCGCAATGGGTTTACCGGTCTCCTTCCACTGCAGAAGCTCAATATTACTCCCTCTGCTCATAAATATAAGTTACGTGACTTATTTAATTGAACTAAAACCGCGTCACTTATTTATGAACGGAGGTAATACTTTGTAGAATCATTGTTCAGCCTCTTTGTTTATGTGGGGTTCTTATTCATTTGATTTCGTCCTCCTGGCAGGCATCTTTCGTAGGTGCCATGGCGATCGCAGACTTAGTCAAGACCACATTGGGGCCAAAAGGAATGGTACGTGCTGCTCACAGAGAAAAACAAGCAGTTTGCGCAAAAGATGGCGCCAGCCTATTGAATCCTACTGGATTTTCCTTGGAATTTACATGTTACCTTGTCTATGTCCAGGACAAGATCCTTCAGTCGACTGGCCGAGGGCGGAGTGTCACCGTTACAAATGATGGCGCTACCATTTTGAAGTCGCTTCATATCGACAACCCTGCTGCCAAGGTCCTTGTTGGTATCCTTTTGTTTGAGCCTACTGCTTGATGGTTTTCCTGCTGAGATGGTGCTTGTTTCTAGATCTGGCAATATAGGCTTCTTATAGCTTCTTCTGACCCCATTTGATTAGTTGGTTGTGTGGATGTTCTCCCTAATTGAAAGAAAATGTAGTCCTTAACGATTGTTAGACATCTCAAAAGTCCAAGATGATGAAGTTGGTGATGGAACAACTTCTGTTGTTGTTTTGGCTGGAGAACTGTTGAGGGAGGCTGAAAAGTTGGTTAACATGAAGATTCATCCGATGACTATTATTGCAGGTAATCCTCATTTTAAACTCAGTTTATTCAACATGTTATCCCTAACATTTAAAATTGTGCAACTCTTAGTTACCACCTCAATACATAACATCTGCAGATCAGTGAGACGTGTGAAGTTTGGAAAATGACATCTCATGCTTACATACTTTGTTTTTCAATTTGTCATGTTTAAATGATTAAAAGCAGCTCCCTTAGTCTAGGCAACTTCCGGATTTTAAAAGTAAGACAGTACCTTAAAAAAAATGAAAGCAGTGCACTTCTGTGTTGATGTCATGTTGGCGATGGACAACTATGACCCTTTGTTTTCTGTTCCATTTTCATGTTTGCGTCTTCATTTCTTATCTTTTTGGCTTGCTTATTAATGCAGAAATGATACACATGATATTTGAAAGAAAAAAGAGATACACATGGATACATGATGGAACTGTTTGCAAATATGCAGCTAATCATTTAGTTACATTTGAACATCTCTAATGCTTCATCGTCTATCTGTACTATTAGGTTACAGAATGGCTGCTGAGTGTGCCAGAAATGCTTTGCTGAAAAGGACCATGGACAACAAAGACAATACAGGTCACCTATTTAGTTACTTTCTCATATAGGATTTCTTAACTATATTTAAACACTCTGTAATCTTCTTTTAGTAAGTACTTATGTTATGTGGAACAAAATTTATGTTTGCATTAATCCTTGGGGCGGATACTTATTTTCCCCATTTTATCTTCTAATGAGCATCACTTCCTGGAATACTAGCTTAGCACCTGGTATCGCTGATTTCCTAGTTGGGACTTGGCATTGACCTGGCAGTAATTTTCAGTCAGATGTTTAAAGTTTATTGCAGTCATTATGATTTATGTTATGGTTTATATATCAAGAGTTCGCCACCAGGAATAGTCTTCTCACGATAAACCTTCATTGGTGCTGCAGACAAGTTCAGATCAGATCTCATGAACATTGCCATGACTACGCTTAGTTCAAAAATTCTCTCCCAGGACAAGGAGTATTTTGCTGAACTTGCAGTTGATGCTGTCCTCAGGCTTAAGGTAAAAATGATTGGGGGAAGTTGGTCATACCATACCTTTTCTATATGTGGGATGTTGCTTGAAGTCTTGTTCATTAGTTCATAATTATCCATTCACATTGTTACGTTCTGTTAGTAAAACGTTGATTTGGTATGCACCACACTTGTTGTTCATTGGTGGCAGGGTAGCACCAACTTGGAATCAATCCAAATTCTGAAGAAACCGGGAGGTTCTCTTAAGG
This sequence comes from Aegilops longissima, assembly GCA_021605205.1. Lineage (NCBI taxonomy): Eukaryota > Viridiplantae > Streptophyta > Magnoliopsida > Poales > Poaceae > Aegilops > Aegilops longissima. Next base: position 553,471,514 of record CM038679.1, on the reverse strand, counting down.
ATTCCTTTTTGGATGAAGGGTATGTTCTTTCAAACCCTTGTTCTTTTTTATCCCAACTATATTATGGTTCTATATCAGTTACATACAGACTGATACACATATACCATTTTGAATCTATTTTGTAGGTTCATTCTTGATAAGAAGATTGGCCTTGGTCAACCAAAGCGAATTGAAAACGCTAGTATTTTGGTTGCGAACACTGCTATGGATACAGATAAAGTTAAGATTTATGGGGCACGTGTCCGGGTGGATTCGATGGCTAAGGTTGCAGATATTGAAGCTGCTGAGAAACAGAAAATGAGAGAGAAAGTTGAGAAAATCATTGGCCACGGGATCAACTGCTTTGTCAACAGGCAGCTAATCTACAACTTCCCTGAAGAACTTTTTGCTGATGCTGGCATACTTGCAGTTGAGCATGCTGACTTTGAGGGCATCGAGCGACTAGCTCTTGTCACTGGAGGTGATATTGCATCAACTTTTGACAACCCAGAGTCTGTTAAGCTTGGGCACTGCAAGCTCATCGAAGAGATTATGATTGGGGAGGACAGGCTGATTCATTTCTCCGGGGTTGCGATGGGGCAAGCATGCACCATTGTCCTGAGAGGAGCAAGGTATGTCTTATTGTTTTGGTGTAGCTCCTTATCATGCAGTGATAACATTGTATTATTCAGGCATTCTGTTTTATTTGACCGCACACTGAATACATGTGCCTTGTTGTCTACAGTGAGCATGTGCTTGATGAGGCTGAGAGGTCCTTGCATGATGCCCTATGTGTGCTTTCTCAGACAGTAACTGACACGCGTGTCATATATGGTGGTGGCTGGCCTGAGATGGTGATGTCCAAGGAGGTGGACGAACTTGCAAGGAAGACCCCTGGGAAGAAATCTCATGCGATTGACGCCTTTTCGCGCGCCCTGCAAGCCATCCCAACAATCATTGCCGACAATGCTGGTCTGGATAGTGCTGAGCTGATCTCCCAGCTCCGAGCCGAACACCACAAAGAGAACAGCACCGCTGGAATTGATGTCATCAGCGGCGGGGTAAGCTCATTGAGACGAAACCAACTTGCTATGTAGTAGCTTGTACACGAGTGATTTTGAAACTAACATGGTCTGGTGTCGTGCAGCTGGGAGACATGCAGAAGCGCGGGATATGCGAGGCGTTCAAGGTGAAGCAGGCCATCGTCCTGTCAGCGACCGAGGCTGCGGAGATGATCCTGAGGGTCGACGAGATCATAACCTGCGCCCCACGCAGGAGGGAGGACAGGATGTGAGCGCTGTTTCGATGCGGGGCTATCTTATGTATGGTTTGCCGAGTTTTGGATGGCTGGGTTACTGTGGTCCACGACTGCTCTAAAGTTTGACCGACCCCATTTTGATTGTCGTTGAACCCTGACCGACCCCTAAGCGACTGGAAGTTGTAGCTGCTAGCGTTGTTCTGTAGGGAGTGGCCTGGTTTTCTTTCGGTTGATTTTCCACTAAGAGGATATAGTGATGTGTAAGTGTAACCTTGTTTTATGTGCATCTTTTGCATGCGGAGGACTTAGTTGAGAAGATGCATGCAATGCTGCGAGTTTTCAGTTTTCCATTTGATTGCTGTACTTCGATATCTATCAGCCGTTGATAGCAGTGTGTTGGGCATGGCACATGTATGGCTGGAATCGGGCCCAGTTTTGTGATTGGTAGGACAAACTGTGTGCAATCTGTGCGCTTGGAGTGTTTGATTATCTGTTTGACAAGTGTTTTCTTATTGTCGACTGATTAATTTCGGTTCTTCCTATCTTTATCAGCTAGGTTTATTTGACGTCTGGAACACATTCAGTTGTGAACTACTACTAGTAAAGGGGCTTGGCTTACATAAAACTGTCACTGCCAGAACAAACTCTGGTGATCTATCTGCCTAGAAGTTCCAAGTACCAAAGTGTATATATTTTTCTTTTCGAAACGACAAGACTCCTGCATTCTTTAAGAATAAAAGAGTTGCTCATAGTTAATTGGGGAAAACCAAGTGAGAACCAGATTGCCAGTTTAATTATGGAGAACCGAGCGAAAACAATCACAATCGCAGAGCGGCACATAAGATACCCCACGCACATCACGCCAACAAGGGCCTCGTCGAGACAGCACGCATGCGTCATCGTCATTACTCCTCCTAGAGACGTCATTGCCATCCCTAGACCCTGAGCAAACAACTATGAATTCGTCGTAGGCGACCGTCGACCCAACCCACACCGAATAGTCTGTGTGCAGATGCATGAAGATCCGTGCCAAAACTCATCCACCCGCAACTAGGCAGTGCAGCTTCGATTCTGACGGAGAACCACGAAGGAGAACTAGGCACGGCTGGCGCCGCAGAAGTTCATTGAACGAACCACCTGCTCCCGTCATTGTACGCCATCGGGGCCCCGCCACCGCAACTTCGACTTCGCAGCAACAAACCAGCCGAGGCAATCCTGCGGACACGCTAGAGAAGAACCGACTACCTCAACCATAGCCACGGCTCCGACATTGCTCCCCCATCATCATTGCCACAGAAGCCTCGATGCCAACACCGCTGTCTTCCGCTAGTCCCGCTTGCAATACCCAGCTCCAAAGATGAAGCCCCCACGGGGAATACAACACCAAGGCGCTGTCATCGTCCGATTAAACAAGACAAGGGTTTCCCGGAGCTGCGGGGATCCGTGCGGGAGGGGTGCAACAACAATACAACAATGCCTCCAAGAAGGTACATGAAGGCCACCGCCGCCACCATCGCTGGTCACGGCCACGACCATGACGGGGTTTTCACGCCGAAGCACCTGACACCAACTCATCCGCACATCATCTCACGACAACACGCACCTAGCACCACCACCGAGCCAGCTCGCAGACGAAGAAGCCCATCGTCGGGGCAATCAACCGCACCTTGCGGAGGCCACCGGCCAGCACCAGCCGCTGGATCATCCAACCGCCAACCGAAAGCTGGATCATCGGACACAGTACGAACACAAGTACAAAAAGGGGCTTTCATTCGGGCCTGGCCAGCCCATTAGTCCCGGTTCTTATATGAACCGGGACCAATGGGTGCATTCGTCCCGGTTCATGAGCCCAGGTGGCCGGCCGGGGTGTGACGCCCCAAGACCGGAGCTTCAGTTGCCTTCCAAGGTTTCCGAGTTTTGTCGTGTGATTTGTTTTGTGTGTGCATTCTTCATGTCATCTCTTGCATTGCATCATCTCATCATGCCATTTAATTTTAAAAACTCATCTAAATAAATTGTATGGATTTTCGATCCATTTAAATCGAGGGATATTCACAATGGTGATTTCTCTTTATAACATATCCTCCCAATATTTAGGGAGCTATATTAAACCATTCCATAACACATTTGCGCGGTTCTTCAAATTTCCTTTTTATCCAACTCAACTTCCTTTCCTCCTTTGGTGCCTTTTTAGTAAAATTGAGTTGCAATTTTACTTTATCCACAAATGTTCCAAATCAGCCCATAAATCACATCTAGTGTGTAGGGCCATCTCCTATAATTTCAACCCATTTGGAGTTCATTGAATGGGTTTCAAATTCAAACTTGTCGAGTTAAATTCAACATGTGTGGATTTTACATTCTCTAAAAATCCTCGGGCCATTTTGTTAAATTCCTCATATTTTTGTGAGCCGGAAAATTATCCCCATCATAAATCTTTCCCTAACCCTCTCTTTCTTTTCCTCTCTCTTTTTCTTTTCTGATAGAGTTTAGTGAGAGAGAGGGAGCCCAGCCCAGCTGCCCAGCCAGGCCTATGGCCATTTCCTCTCCACCGGCCTCTCTAAGCCGGCCCAAGGCCCAGCCGCTCCGCTGTAACCCTAGCCGCACCCAGCGCTCTCTCTCGATCCCCTCTCCCCTGCTCGATCCCCATCTCCTCTCCAGCGCCGCCCGAACGCCGATCCCATCTCCTTCCTCTCGCTCGAACCCCTCCTCTCGATCCCTTTTCCCTTCGTTTCTCCTCCTGGCGCCGCCACTCACGGGGAGAGAGGAGCAGAGCCTCGCGCCGCCCTCCCTATGCTTCTCCCGCTGCAAGCTCCGCCACGCCGGGCGACCCTCGACCGCCTTGCCGCCTTCCCCACACCCCTTCTCCTCCCGACTTATCCTCGCCCGCCACCTCATCAACCCGCGTCGCCGCCTCGCCAGCTCCTCCGCGGATGTCGCCTCTGTCAGAGCCGGCAGCAACTTCAACTGCACCTTCCCGATGCCATCTCGTGCTCGCCGACCGATAAATCGCCGCCGCCATCCTTCAGCGCCCCACGCGGTTCCCCACGCCGCACCTCTCCGAGCAGGAGCTCCGCCTCCTCCGCTCGCGCCAACCGTGCCGAAGCGCCGCTCCTCCGGCCTCCTCGCACCCATCCGCCCGCTAGCGTTGCTTAGCTCCGGCCCGACCTCCGTCTCGCAATAGCAGTGTTGCTTGCTGCTGTTTCGCCCGTCTTTGGTGACCCCTCGGGCCGCCGTGTTGCCATTATTTGGAGATCGCGTTGTCTTCTTGCCTCCTCCTCCGGCGTGGATTTCGCCAAGTGCCGTCTCCGGATTCTCCAAGTACCGTGATCGCAGCGGTGTTTTTTTTGTCAAGTCCGACTACACGGTGCGACTACATCCGAGGTGGATTTCGTCAAGTACCCCTTCGGATTCGTCAAGACCCTCATGTACGACTACACCGGTGATCGTCAAGTACCTCTACCGTCGACCCGTGGGCGTCAAGTTCATCTCTGAAAATGAGTACAACTACCGTTGACATGCTTTTCGCCAAGTACCTCTCGGATCCGACAAGTACCCGATGGCGTGTGTACCACTACCGTCGACCCTCGAAGACCCGTGGACCCCGAACATCCACGGGACATGAATAACTACTTCCACTACGAGATGTACCACTACCATCGAACGTGAACGACTACTTCCACGACGTCCGTGAACCACTACTTCCACTACCGTCGCGAGAACGACTACTTCCCCTACGACCCGAGACCGACTACTTCCCTCGACGATTTTGCACCGCCCCGAAACGCACGCTTCTAAGGTATACCCGCCGGAACGACCGCCGTGGATCGAATGCATATGTTGTATGAGATGCCCGTTTGCACCGTGTCCGAATTTGTCGCTCGCTTGTTCCTCCTCGTTGCCATGCCATCGTCTCGTGGGAACCCGGTAACCGGGAACACCCCACCATCTTGCTCAACTCGCTTCCGTCACACTTTCTTTTGCACCGGTATCTCCGTGAGCTACCGGAACCGATATGTTGCCGTGGCATCATTTTCGGATTCGTTGCCGTGGCACCCCTTTTCGTTCCGCCATGGTGACCAAATGCTTGATAACATGCTCATGTCAACTTTTAATAAAAATTGCATAAAACTTGCACATGTCATCCGCATCATGATAACAACATTTAAATGTTTATAATTGTTGTTTGCATTAATTTGCCTAAATGCCATGTTAAAATGATTTATTTCATAACTAAATAACCGTAGCTCGGATTTAAATAAATTATATATGTAAATGGGGTGGAAAAATGCCTAGTTTAACATGGTAGCATTACTTTGCATGTTTAACAACATTAAAATTGTGTTTAGGGCAGAACAGTACCAAATTCGAAATATGGACATGAGGATTTTCCGGAATTATCGTTTGTTGTTCCGGCCTCATTTAAACTTGCCTAAATAGGTAGTTTAATTATGCTTCACCCGTTGCCATGTTTAATAACATTTAATATTGTTGGTTCCATAACCGAGAGAGAACTAACTAATTGATGTGGTGTTTCGTCAATATGCAACTCATTGCATATTGAGCTCCATTTAACTTGTAGTTTTGTTTGTGCATATTGCCATGCCATGCCTCATTAAACCGGACATGCATCATACTTGTTTGCGCATCATGCCATGTTTATGTGATGGTTGTTTTACTATGTGGTTTGCTTCTTTCCGGTTTGCTTCTCTCGTTAGCTTCGGTTCCGTTCCGGAGTTGTGAGGATTTGTTCGACTACGTCCATTTGTCTTCTTCATGGACTCGTTCTTCTTCCTTGCGGGATTTCAGGCAAGATGACCATACCCTCGAAATCACTTCTATCTTTGCTTGCTAGATGCTCTCTCTTTTGCTATGCCTATGCTACGATGCCTACCACGTGCTATATCATGCTTCCCATGTTGCCATGTCAGCCCCTAACCATCCTTTCCTAGCAAACCGTTGTTTGGCTATGTTACCGCGTTGCTCAGCCCCTCTTATAGCGTTGTTAGTTGCAGGTGAAGATGAAGTTGTTCCTTGTTGGAACATGGAGATGTTGTTCCTTGTTGGAACATGTTTACTTGTTGGGATATCACAATATATCTTATTTAATTAATGCATCTATATACTTGGTAAAGGGTGGAAGGCTCGGCCTTATGCACAGTGTTTTGTTCCACTCTTGCCGCCCTAGTTTCCGTCATATCGGTATTATGTTCCCGGATTTTGCGTCCCTAACGCGGTCGGGTGATTTATGGGACCCCTTGACAGTTCGCTTTGAATAAGACTTTTCCAAAGAAGGCCCAACATTGGTTTTACCATTTGCCTCACCTATGCCCTTTTTCCCTTGGGTTTCGGAGCCGAGGGTCATCTTTATTTTAGCCCCCGGACCAGTGCTCTTCGAGTCTTGGCCCGAACTAGACCCCTGCAGCGCCCCTCAAGGCAACTTGAGGTCTGGTTTTAGTTGTACGGACTGCTCATCCGAGTGTGCCACGAGACCGAGATATGTGCAGCTCCTATCAGATTTGTCGGCACATCCGGCGGCTTTGCTGGTCTTGTTTTATTCTTTGTCGAAATGTCTTGTAGCCGGATTCGAGACCGATCGGGTCTTCCGGAGAAGGAATATCCTTCGTTGATCGCGAGAGCTTATCATGGGCTAAGTTGGGACACCCTGCAGGTATTATCTTTCAAAGCCGTGCCCACGGTTATGTGGCAGATGGGAATTTGTTAATGTCGGTTGTAGAAAACCGAAGTTGATCTTAATTAAAATACATCAACCGCGTGTGTAACCGTGATGGTCTCTTCTCGGAGTCCGGAAGTGAACACGATGTTGGAGTTATGTTTGGCGTAAGTAGTTTGGGATCACTTCTTGATCATAGTTGTTCGACCGTGCCTTGCTTTCTCTTCTCGCTCTCTTTTGCGATTGTAGCCACCATATATGCTAGTCGCTGTCTGCAGCTCCACCTCACTACCCTGTCCTACCTTTAAGCTTAAATAGTCTTGATCTCGCGGGTGTGAGATTGCTGAGTCCCGTGACTCACAGATACTTCAAAACCAGTTTGCGGTGCCGATGAAACCGTGCGGTGGCGCATCCGAGCTTAAGGAGGAGCTCGATGAAGATCTTGTTCATTGTGTTGTTTCGTTTCAGTTGATCAAGAGTGGAGCCAGTTGGGACGATCGGGATCTGTGTACCATTTGGGGTAGTCTTCTTTTATTTTGGTTCCGTAGTCGGACCTTGATTGTATCTGTATGATGTAATGCTTTACTCATGTATTATGTGAAGTGGCGATTGTAAGCCAACTATGTATCTTTTTCCCTTATGTATTACATGGGTTGTGTGAAGATTACCTCACTTGCGACATTGCTTTCAATGCGGTTATGCCTCTAAGTCGTGCTTCGACACGTGGGAGATATAGCCGCATCGAGGGCGTGGCACGGGGCCTCGTGGGCTTTGGTCCCGGTTCGTCTGGACCCATTTGTCCCGGTTTTAGGAACGAACCGGGACCAATGGGCCTTGCTCCTGGCCCACATCCATTGGTCCCGGTTCCAGCCACGAAGCGGGACAAATGATTTGCCTATATATAGCCCATCGCCCGGCAGCGAGCACTCCACACCGCTCTGTTTTTTTTTTTGGCAGCGAGGGAGGGCATTTGGGTGCTCTAGCTCACCTCCTATGCACATGAGGTGTTCGATGAAATGTCCGAGCCACACTAGTTAATATTTCTTCTCTCGAAACTCGACCTCTGAGCTTCATTTTCCCCGAGATTTTTCTAGGTTTAGCGGTCCATCACATCCCGTCCCCGTCTTCACCGCCGTCGATCGCCCGCGCGGATCTCGTCGCCGGCACCACCGTGGTGAGCCTCTTGTTCTTATCTTCTTTCTGAAAGAAAAAAAATTCTTACTTGAGATAGATACTGAAGGAAATATGCCCTAGAGGCAATAATAAAGTTATTATTTATTTCCTTATTTCATGATAACTGTTTATTATTCATGCTAGAATTGTATTAACCGGAAACATAATACGTGTGTGAGTACATAGACAAACAGAGTGTCACTAGTATGCCTCTACTTGACTAGCTCGTTGATCATAGATGGTTATGTTTCCTAGCCATAGACATGAGTTGTCATTTGATTAACGGGGTCACATCATTAGGAGAATGATGTGATTGACTTGACCCATTCCGTTAGCTTAGCACTTGATCGTTTAGTATGTTGCTATTACTTTCTTCATGACTTATACATGTTCCTATGACTATGAGATTATGCAACTCCGTTTACGGAGGAACACTTTGTGTGCTACCAAAGCGTCCACAACGAATCGGGTGATTACAAAGGTGCTCTCTGGTGTCTCGAAGGTACTTGTTGGGTTGGCGTATTTGAGATTAGGATTTGTCACTCCGATTGTCGGAGAGGTATCTCTGGGCCCACTCGGTAATGCACATCACTATAAGCCTTGCAAGCATTGCAGCTAATGAGTTAATTGCGGGATGATGTATTATGGAACGAATAAAGAGACTTGCCGGTAACGAGATTGAACTAGGTATTGAGATATCGACGATCGAATCTCGGGCAAGTAACATACCGATGACAAAGGGAACAACGTATGTTGTTATGCGGTTTGACCGGTAAAGATCTTCGTAGAATATGTGGGAGACAATATGAACATCCAGGTTCCGCTATTGGTTATTGACCGGAGACGTGTCTCGGTCATGTCTACATAGTTCTCAAACCCGTAGGGTCCGCATGCTTAAAGTTCGATGACGCTTGAAATTACTACGTTCCCCAACAGTGGTATCAGAGCCAGGTTTTATGCGTAGATGTCATATGCACGAGTAGAACACAAGTGAGTTGTGGGCGATATAAGTCATACTGCTTACCAGCATGTCATACTTTGGTTGGCGGTATTGTTGGATGAAGCGGCCCGGACCGACATTACTGCAGACGCTTACGCGAGACTGGTTCTACCGGCGTGCTTTGCACACGTGTGGTGGCGGTGTCGGTTTCTCCAACTTTAGTTGAACGGTGTGGCTACGCCCGGTCCTTGCGAAGGTTAAAACAACACCAACTTGACAAACTATCGTTGTGGTTTTGATGCGTAGGTAAGAACGGTTCTTGCTAAGCCCAGTAGCAGCCACGTAAAACTTGTAATAACAAAGTAGAGGACATCTAACTTGTTTTTGCAGGGCATGTTGTGATGTGATATGGTCAAGACATGATGCTAAATTTTATTGTATGAGATGATCATGTTTTATAACCGAGTTATCGGCAATTGGCAGGAGCCCTATGGTTGTCGCTTTATTGTATGCAATGCAATCGCCCTGTAATGCTTTACTTTATCACTAAGCGGTAGCGATAGTCGTAGAAGCATAAGATTGGCGAGACGACAACAATACTACGATGGAGATCAAGGTGTCGCGCCGGTGACAATGGTGATCATGACGGTGCTTCGGAGATGCAGATCACAAGCACAAGATGATGATGGCCATATCATATCACTTATATTGATTGCATGTGATGTTTATCTTTTATGCATCTTATCTTGCTTTGATTGGCGGTAGCATTATAAGATGATCCTCACTAAATTATCAAAGTATAAGTGTTCTCCCGAGTATGCACCGTTGCGAAAGTTCTTCGTCTTTGAGACACCACGTGATGATCGGGTGTGATTGGCTCTACGTTCAAATACAATGGGTGCAAAACAGTTGCACACACGGAATACTCAAAGTTAAACTTGACGAGCCTAGCATATACAGATATGGCCTCGGAACACGGAGACCGAAAGGTCGAGCGTGAATCATATAGTAGATATGATCAACATAGTGATGTTCACCGTTGAAACTACTCCATCTCACGTGATGATCGGACATGGTTTACTTGATATGGATCACGTGATCACTTAGAGGATTAGAGGGATGTCTATCTAAGTGGGAGTTCTTAAGTAATATGATTAAATTGAACTTTAATTTATCATGAACTTAGTCCTGGTAGTATTAGCATATCTATGTTGTAGATCAATAGCTCGCAATGTTGCTCCCCTATTTTATTTTGATATGTTCTTAGAGAAAACTGAGTTGAAAGATGTTAGTAGCAATGATGCAGATTGGATCCGTGATCTGAGGATTATCCTCATTGCTGCACAAAAGAATTATGTCCTTGATGCACCGCTAGGTGACGGACCTATTGCAGGAGCAGATGCAGACGTTACGAACGTATGGCTAGCTCAATATGATGACTACTTGATAGTTTAGTGCACCATGCTTAACGGCTTAGAATCGGGACTTCAAAGACGTTTTGAACGTCATGGACCATATGAGATGTTCCAGGAGTTGAAGTTAATATTTCAAGCAAATACCCAAGTTGAGAGATATGAAGTCTCCAACAAGTTCTATAGATAAAAGATGGAGGAGAATAGCTCAAGCAGTGAGCATGTGCTCAGATTGTCTGGGTACTACAATCGCTTGAATCAAGTGGGAGTTAATCTTCCAGATAAAATAGTGATTGACAGAATTCTCTAGTCACCATCACCAAGTTAGTAGAACTTCGTGATGAACTATAGTATGCAAGGAATGACGAAAACAATTCCCAGGCTCTTTGCAATGCTAAAATCGGCGAAGGTAGAAATCAAGAAAAACATCAAGTGTTTGATGGTTGACAAGACCACTAGTTTCAAGAAAAGGGGCAAAGGGAAGAAGGGGAACTTCAAGAAGAACAACAAGCAAGTTGCTGCTCAAGTGAAGAAGCCCAAGTCTGGACCTAAGCCTGAGACTAAGTGCTTCGCTGCAATGGAACTGGTCCTTTGAAGCGGAACTACCCCAAGTATTTGGCGATAAGAAGGATGGCAAAGTGAACAAAGGTATATTTGATATACAGATAATTGATGTGCATTTTACTAGTGTTCGTAGCAACCCCTCGGTATTTGATACTGGTTCAGTTGCTAAGAGTAGTAACTCGAAACGGGAGTTGCCGAATGAACAGAAACTAGTTAAGGGTGAAGTGACGATGTGTGTTGGAAATAGTTCCAAGATTGATATGATCATCATCGCACACTCCCTATACTTTCGGGATTAGTGTTGAACCTAAATAAGTGTTATTTGGTGTTTGCGTTGAGCATGAATATGATTTGATCATGTTTATTGCAATACGGTTATTCATTTGAGTTAGAGAATAATTGTTGTTCTGTTTACATGAATAAAACCTTATATGGTTACACACCCAATGAAAATGGTTCGTTGGATCTCGATCGCAGTGATACACATATTCATAATATTTAAGCCAAAAGATGCAAAGTTAATAATGATAGTGCAACTTATTTGTGGCACTGCCATTTAGGTCATATTGGTGTAAAGCGCATGAAGAAACTCCATGCTGATGGGCTTTTGGAATCACTTGATGCTTGCGAACTATGCCTCTTGGGAAAGATGACTAAAACACCGTTCTCCGGAACAATGGAGCGAGCAACAGATTTGTTGGAAATCATACATACTGATGTATGTGGTTCAATGAATATTGAGGCTCGCGGAAGGTATCATTATTTTTAGACCTTCACAGATGATTTGAGAAGATATGGGTATATCTACTTGATGAAACATAAAAGTCTGAAACATTTGAAAAGTTCATATAATTTCAGAGTGAAGTAGAAAATCATCGTAACAAGAAAATAAAGTTTCTACGATCTGATCGTGGAGGAGAATATTTGAGTTACGAGTTTGGTCTTCATTTGAAACAATGAGAAATAGTTTCGCAACTCACGCCACCTGGAACACCACAGCGTAATGGTGTGTCGGGACGTAATAACCGTACTTTATTAGATATGGTGCGACCTATGATGTTTCTTACCAATCTACCACTATCGTTTTGGGGTTATGCATTAGAGACAGCTGCATTCACGTTAAAAAGGGCACCATCTAAATCCGTTCAGATGACACCTTATGAACTGTGGTTTGGCAAGAAACCAAAGTTGTCATTTCTTAAAGTTTGGGGTTGCGATGCTTATGTGAAAAAGTTTCAACATGATAAGCTTGAACCCAAATCGGAGAAATGCGTCTTCATAGGATACCCAAAAGTTATTGTTGGGTACACCTTCTATCACAGTTCCAAAGGCAAGATATTCGTTGCTAAGAATGGATCCTTTCTAGAGAAGGAGGTTCTCTCGAAAGAAGTGAGTGGGAGGAAAGTAGAACTTGATGAGGTAACTGTACCTGCTCCCTTATTGGAAAGTAGTTCATCACAGAAATCTGTTCCTGTGACTCCTACACCAATTAGTGAGGAAGCTAATGATGATGATCATGTAACTTCAGATCAAGCTACTACCGAACCTCGTAGGTCAACCAATCCGCTCCAGAGTGGTACGGTAATCCTATTCTGGAGGTCATGTTACTTGACCATGACGAACCTACGAACTATGAGGAAGTGATGATGAGCCTAGATTCTGCAAAATGGTTTGAGGCCATGAAATCTGAGATGGGATCCATGTATGAGAACAAAGTATGGACTTTGATTTACTTGCCCAAATGATCGGCGAGCCAATGAGATTAAATGGATCTTCAAAAGGAAGAGGGACGCTGATAGTAGTGTTACTATCTACAAAGCTAGAATTGTCGCAAAAAGGTTTTCGACAAGTTCAAGGTGTTGACTACGATGAGAGTTTCTCACTCGTATCTATGCTTAAGTCTGTCTGAATCATGTTAGCAATTTTGCCGCATTTTATGAAATCTGGCAAATGGATAAACAAAACTGCATTCCTTAATGGAGTTGTATATGATGCAACCAGAAGGTTTTGTCGATCCTAAAGGTGTTAACAAAATGTGCAAGCTCCAGCGATCCATCTATGGACTGGTGCAAGCATCTCGGAGTTGGAATATACGCTTTGATGAGTTGATCAAAGCATATGGTTTTATACAGACTTGCGGTGAAGCCTGTATTTACAAGAAAGTGAGTGGGAGCACTACAACATTTCTGATAAGTATATGTGAATGACATATTGTTGATCGGAAATAATGTAGAATTATTCTGCAAAGCATAAAGGAGTGTTTGAAAGGAGTGTTTCAAAGAAAGACCTCGGTGAAGCTGCTTACATATTAAGCATCAAGATCTATAGAGATAGATCAAGACGCTTGATAAGTTTTTTCAATGAGTGCATACCTTGACAAAATTTTGAAGTAGTTCAAAATGGAACAGTCAAAGAAAGAGTTCTTGCTTGTGTTACAAGGTGGGAAATTGAGTAAGACTCAAAGCCCAACCACGGTAGAAGATAGAAAGAGAATGAAAGTCATTCCCTATGCCTCAGCCATAGGTTCTACAAAGTATGCCATGCTGTGTACCAGATCTATTTTATACCCTACCACTGAGTTTGGCAAGGGAGCACAATAGTGATCTAGGAGTAGATCACTGGACAGCGGTCAAAATTATCCTTAGTGGAATAAGGATATGTTTCTCGATTATGGAGGTGACAAAAGGTTCATCGTAAAGGGTTACGTCGATGCAAGTTTTTGACACTGATCCAGATGACTCTAAGTCTCGATCTGGATACATATTGAAAGTGGGAGATATTAGCTAGAGTAGCTCCGTGCAGAGCATTGTAGACATAGAATTTGCAAAATACTTACGGATCTGAATGTGGCAGACCCGTTGACTAAAATTATCTCACAAGCAAAACATGATCACACCTTAGTACTCTTTGGGTGTTAATCACATAGCGATGTGAAGTAGATTATTGACTCTAGTAAACCCTTTGGGTGTTGGTCACATGACGATGTGAACTATGGGTGTTAATCACATGGTGATGTGAATTATTGGTGTTAAATCACATGGCGATGTGAACTAGATTATTGACTCTAGTGCAAGTGGGAGACTGAAGGAAATATGCCCTAGATGCAATAATAAAGTTATTATTTATTTCCTTATTTCATGATAAATGTTTATTATCCATGCTAGAATTGTATTAACCGGAAACATAATACATGTGTGAGCACATAGACAAACAGAGTGTCACTAGTATGCCTCTACTTGACTAGCTCGTTGATCAAAGATGGTTATGTTTCCTTGCCATAGACATGAGTTGTCATTTGATTAACGGGGTCACATCATTAGGAGAATGATGTGATTGACTTGACCCATTCCGTTAGCTTAGCACTTGATCGTTTGGTATGTTGCTATTACTTTCTTCATGACTTATACATGTTCCTATGACTATGAGATTATGCAACTCCCGTTTACCGGAGGAACACTTTATGTGCTACCAAAGTCACAACGAATCGGGTGATTACAAAGGTGCTCTCAGGTGTCTCGAAGGTACTTGTTGGGTTGGCGTATTTCGAGATTAGGATTTGTCACTCCGATTGTCGGAGAGGTATCTCTGGGCCCACTCGGTAATGCACATCACTATAAGCCTTGCAAGCATTGCAGCTAATGAGTTAATTGCGGGATGATGTATTACGGAACGAGTAAAGAGACTTGCCGGTAACGAGATTGAACTAGGTATTGAGATACCGACGATCGAATCTCGGGCAAGTAACATACCGATGACAAAGGGAACAACGTATGTTGTTATGCGGTTTGACCGATAAAGATCTTCGTTGAATATGTGGGAGCCAATATGAGCATCCAGGTTCCGCTATTGGTTATTGACCGGAGACGTGTCTCGGTCATGTCTACATAGTTCTCGAACTCGTAGGGTCTGCACGCTTAAAGTTCGATGACGGTTATATAATGAGTTTATGTGATTTGATGTACCGAAGGTAGTTCGGAGTCCTGGATGAGATCGGGGACATGACGAGGAGTCTCGAAATGGTCGAGACATAAAGATCGATATATTGGACGACTATATTCGGACATCGGAAAGGTTCCGAGTGGTTCGGGTATTTTTTGGAGTACCGGGAGTTCTGAGGAATACGGGAAGAAGTATATGGGCCTTATTGGGCTTTAGGGGAGGAGAGGCAGGCCGCCCCCATTGACTAGTCCGGGTGGACTAGGGGAGGCGGCGCCCTCCTTCCTTCTCTTCCCTCTCCCCTTTCCTTGACTCCTACTCCTACTACTTGGAAGGGGGTGGGGGGGGGGGAATCCTACTCCCGGTGGGAGTAGGACTCCTCCTAGGGCGCGCCATAGAGAGGGCCAGCCCTCCCCCTCCTCCACTCCTTTATATACGGGGGCAGGGGGGCACCCTAGAGACACAATAATTGATCATTTGATCGTTTAGCCGTGTGCGGTGCCCCCCTCCACCATAGTCCACCTCGATAATACTGTAGCGGTGCTTAGGCGAAGCCCTGCGTTAGTAGAACATCATCATCGTCACCACGCCGTGTGCTGACGAAACTCTCCCTCAACACTTGGCTGGATCGGAGTTCGAGGGACTTCATCGGGCTGAACGTGTGCTGAACTCGGAGGTTCCGTGCGTTAGGTACTTGATCGGTCGGATCGTGAAGACGTACGACTACATCAACCGCGTTGTAATAACGCTTCCGCTTCCGGTCTACGAGGGTACGTGGACAACACTCTCCCCTCTCGTTGCTATGCATCACCATGATCTTGCGTGTGCGTAGGAATTTTTTTGAAATTACTACGTTCCCCAACAGATACTTGTCTAATTTTCTTACTTTTATTATTCCTTGTTATTATATAGTGCGATGGTTCTGGTATCCGCCCCCGTCGGCCATCGTCCTGTCTATGATTCGGATGTGGCATATATTATCTTTTTATAACTATTTGGTTCATTTATTGTTTATGACAATTATGCCGACCAACGTGACATAGATTTTATTTATGTAGGAGGTGGTTGAACCAGAAATTCCAACCGACCCTATTGTCAAGAGGTTAAATTTAGTTGAAGAAGAAAACAATTACTTGAAGGAAAAAATAAAAAAATTGAGGAGGAGAAGATGATATTGGAGTTGCATGTTGCGGATGTCGTCAATGATCACAAGATCAAGATGGATGTAATGCGGTTGAAGATTAGAAAGATTAGAAAATATGCGATTCATACCGAGGCTTGGTATCATTATGCCGTTGGATCAATTGTTACCTTAGTTGTGATTATGATCGCATTTGTTGTTGCATTGAAAGGTTTTACATAGTTTCAATGTATGGTTTAACTAGATGCTCTGGAGAGCTATATGTTGTTCAATTTGAACTATGTATGTACTTTGGTTTTAATGTGATGATGAACTACTATTAATTTGGTCACTTATCTATCCATGTTCATTTGTAGTGCTTTTCAATTTGTGGTCTTATAGCTGAAAAAATCAAGTAAATGCATGAAAAATAACAAATGAAGTCAGAAAGGATTGAAAATTGATGATGTGGCTTTGAATGGTGCATTTTGAACACAAAAAAACTATGGAGTTCAAATAAGTTCAAAAAAAATGAAATCCCTTTGTAATGCATTTAGTTTTCATATGAAACCCTGATACTTCGAAAGAGATTGTCCGTTTTGTACACGAAGCGCATCTAGTTTTTGGCGTAAGTCTCTCTACTTTCTTGCACATGCTTTGTGGGTGAAATGATGATACCATGCCAACTTTCAATCTTTTCAGAGTTCATTTGTAGTGCTTTTCAATTTCAGGGTCTTATAGCTGAAAAAAATCAGTAAATGCACGAAAAATAACAAATGAAGTCAGAAAGGGTTGAAAATTGATGATGTGGCTTTGAATGGTGCATTTTAATCACAGAAAAACTATGGAGTTCAAATAAGTTCAAAAAATGACATCCCTTTGTAATAGACGAGTTTCCGTATGAAAGCCTGATACTTCAGAAGAGATTGCCTGTTTTGTACACGAAGTGCATCCATTTTTTGCCATAACCCTCTCTACTTTCTTACACATGCTATGTGGGTGAAATGATGATACCATGCCAACTTTCAAGCTTTTCAGAGTTTATTTGAAATGCTTTTCAATTTCAGGGTCTTATAGCTCAGTAAATGCATGAAAAATAACAAATGAAGTCAGAAAGGGTTGAAAATTGATGATGTGGCTTTGAATGGTGCATTTTGAACATAGAAAAACTATGGATTTCAAATAAGTTAAAAAAATGAAATCCCTTTGTAACTAAAATCCCTTTATAAAACTCTAATAGCAAACGGAGTGAACTAAAAAGCTTTTATAAACCTCTAGTATTTTTTAAACTAAAATTATATAAAATTCATGCCACTGAAATTATCGATGTATTTTCTGTTCAAAACATGAAAAGCGAGAAAGAAACAAAATAAGCTTTAATAAATAAGTAGAAACAAAATAAAATAAAATAAAATTTAATAAAATAAATAAGTAGAAACAAAATAAAATAAACTTTAATAAAATAAATAAGTAGAAACAAAATAAACTTTAATAAAGTAAAATAAATAAACAAAATAAACTAATAAGTAAGTAGAAACAAAATAAAATAAATAAAACAACAACTAAAAATAAAAAAGTGCCACCTACTAGGCCACGACGGCCTGAATACGACTAGAAACCCAACCATGGGCCAGGATTCAGGCCTGCAGGTGGCCCAGTAGGCCCACAAGCACATCGTAACAAATTAGACCCGCGAG
The DNA here is from genome assembly GCA_021605205.1 of Aegilops longissima. Taxonomy (NCBI): domain Eukaryota; kingdom Viridiplantae; phylum Streptophyta; class Magnoliopsida; order Poales; family Poaceae; genus Aegilops; species Aegilops longissima. The sequence goes on along the minus strand of CM038679.1, from coordinate 553,453,761 downwards.
ACTGCAGTTGAGAGGAGCTCGAGAGGGTTGGCGCATCAACGTTTATAAACCACTCTCGAGCTCTCTCAGCTAGCGATGTGGGACTAAATTTTGGCCGCGACGCGGGTAGCACAGGGCCTCTTTGGTCCCGGTTTGTGCCATCAACCGGAACTAAAGGGGTGCATTGGTACCGGTTCGTGGCACCAAGTGGGACCAATGCCCCACCTTTAGTCCCGGTTTGTGCCACCAACCAGGACCCAAGGCCGCCGCTTTCCGCCCTTTGGGCTGCCGAAAACTGACCTTTGGTCACGGTTGGTGGCACCAACCGGGACTAAAGGGGGCATTGGTCCCGGTTGGTGCTATGAATCGGAACCAATGCCCTGGGTATATAAGCAGGACTTGTGAAACTTTCACTTATCATCTCATGATTGCCGCCCGACGACATCGACGCGCGCCAGTTGCCGCCCGTCCGCCGTCTCGATCGTCGTTGTCGCCTCGCCTGCCTCGCCAAGACCTCGCCCGACCTCGTCGTCGCCGCCTCTGCCCGACCTCGTCGTCGTCGCCCCTGCCCCGACCTCGCCGCCGCTCGCCAGCAGTGTGAGCCTCACTGCGCGCTCCCCTCCTCTCCCCTTCCCCCCACCCCCCGCGCCGCGCGTTGCCCCTCATTGTTTTTTTGTTCATAGAATTTTTATTGTAATTTTGTTCATAGGATTTTTTATTGTAATTTTGTTCATAGGATTTTTTTTCTGTTGTAATTTTCTTCATAGAATTTTTATTGTTTTTTCAGTTGTAATTTTGTTCATAAAGTTTTAGGATGAAAAAAAGAAGACGAAGAAATAAAAAGGGAGGAGGAGAAGTTTCGTTTAGTTTTAGGATTATTTTAGTTTATGTTTAGTTTAGGAAGAAGGAAAAGAAAAAGATGAAGAAGAGGAGAAATAAATAAGAAGAGGAAAAAAGGGAAAAAAAGAGGAGAGGAAGAAAGGAATAGAGGAGAAGAAGAAAAAATAGAATATTCTCCTCTTTTTTTCTTCTTTTTTTTCTTCTTCTTCCTTTTCTTATTTTTTATCGGGTATGTCATTGTCGATATAACCCCCTCTCGACCGTGATAACTTATACCACGGGAGCACCCCCCGGCCCTCTCGCTCGACCAAAACACTCGAGGACACCCAAACCCTAGAAAAAAACGATGTCGGTCTCCTACCCCCTCCCGCCGCGCCCCTACCCGATCGACAAACTCTCTTGAGGCCACCCAAATTTACCAAGTTAAAAGAGCATTGTCGTCGAGGCCACCCCGAACCCTTGATGCGTTGTTGAGGCCACCCCAAACCCTTGAAGTGTTGCCGAGGCCACCCCAAACCCTAGAGAAGCGTCGAGGCTAGGCCACTAATATGATTCCTTATTGTGCTTAGCTAGCTAGTTCTACGTTTGCCACTAATATATCCATCTGTCATGTTTAAATACTAATTGCCATGTTGTAAATATTTGCAGAAACTATGGATCCGCACTTTTAGAGGCGAAGCAAAAGAAGCGGTGTTGGGGAGATAATCGCACACGGAAGTGATGCCGTCTTGTCGTTTCTCAATGACACATGCACCGATGGTGCGGAAAGACATGATGAAGAAGCGAGGCTCTGACGATGATCAAACAATGGAGGAGGAAGGACACCGTGATGACGGCTCCGGTGATCGAATGGAGGAGGAAGGACACCGTGATGGCGGCTCGGTGACCGAACGGAGTCCGCCGGTATATATATTAATTAATTAAGCATGTGCTGACTATAGCTAATTGATGCATTAATTGTTTTTGGTATGTACACATATTAACTCCCTTCTTTTTCTTCTTTTCTAGCCCTCCGGATCGAGCCACACTTCGGTAATGAGACGAGGCCCGAAGAGAAAGTTGTGCACGGATGGAAGGTACACGATCATCGAAATTGATTGCGCTGGCCAACCGATTGAACCCCTCCGGACCAAGAAAAAATTTAATGCTCAGTGCGGGGTTCTAGTTAGGGACATGATCCTGATCAGCGTTGAGCATTGGTTGAAGCCTAAGGACAAAGACTCTCAGGTGTCTTATGTCAGCGATAGGCAGAAAGCTGATCTTCGGACCGCGCTGCAGGAAAATTTCACCTTCCCGTGAGAGGAGGATCCGGAGAATCCAGTTAAAAAGCCAATGATCAAGGCTTATGCTCTTAAGCAGATGGCTGAGCTATTCAGGAGGTGGAAGAATGAGCTGAAATCATCATTTGTCGACCAAGACAAGACTCGAATTCATCGGCCGATTTGAGAAGATCAAAGATCGATGGCCGCATTTGTCACCAAAAGAAATCTGAGAGAGCAGCGAAGATGTCGGCGACAAACAAGAAAAATGCTGCAAAGAAGAAGCATCACCATCGCACGGGTCGGTGGCTACCGAAAAGCCCGACCGTTGTGGGACAAGGCTGAGAATGACCTCATTGATAAAGGGATCGAACCGAGACGCGACGCTGGCGGACCGTTTGAGGACTTGGTTCTTCGGGTTGGGGAAAATTGGACCCTATAACAGGGAAGTGCGTTTGGACCAACGAGCAGCTGAACACACCCATCGAGAAGCTTCAGAGTATATCGAAAAAGCGCAGCAAGGGACGTTCGTTCCAGACAGAGAGAACGACGAGCTCACAGAGGCCCTCGGGAATCCTGAGCACCCCGGACGGACACGAGGCACGCCAGGCTCCCTTTCGTGGAAGGCTGGATTTCCTGACGCAGGCGGTTACAAACGCCGGGAGAGGAAGAAGAAAAAGGAGTTGACCCAACTATAGGCGCTGCACGCAAGGGTACAAGCGCTAGAGGAACGATCACGCATTCGCGACATGTGACTGCCGGCTACACCCGGCTACCCCGCCATCTCGGCGGAGAAGCGGCGTGGCTTCCACGGAGCTGCTTCAGAGCTGTCTTCACGGCTCTCGCTAGCTACCCGTGGATGCTATCACGGAGTCTCGGCATTGCCACCTTATGACGCCGATGGATGGAATTGAAAGTCAAGGCGGCTGTTGGCTCTGTTGCACCTCCTGAACCTGGCGCAACTTTTCACTGTCGGTCGATTCTAGAAGGATATGCTAGGGTGATGGTGAATGAAATCACAGAAGGATTTGAGGACCTCCAGCTTGACCACCCTATGGGTGACGGGGAGACTCGGCTGGGTTCTTGTCTGAAGACTCCATGCCTATGGCGGAAGGAGCTCATCAACCTTCCGAACTGGACGCCTCCGCCTCCTCCTCCTCCTCCGGCGAGTCAGGGCACTCCGCCTCCTCCACCACCTCCTTCTCCGGCGAGTGATCATGGCACTCAGCCTCCTTCTTCGGCGCGTGGCGGCACTCCGCCTCCTTCTCCGGCTTCTAGCAGTACAGCCAGAGGCGGGAGGCAATACAGATACGGTCCACCTCTCAAGCCTCTAGAGAAGTTACCGTACGAGAGAACCATGGAAGAAAACAAGAAGATCGTGGAAAAAGAAGTGAAGGACTTCTTTGAAGGGGTGAAAGCAGAGAGACATCCAACTCCGGAGGAGAAGGTAGATCCGGTGAAAGCAAAGCGCACTGTCGATGTCCTCAGGAAACCACCAAAGTCTCCGCCGAAAACCAACTATGAGCGCGTTACTGAAAAGGTATATCTCGAAGCGGAGCGGTCGGGAAGTACTATCACTGATCAAAGGTTAAAAGAACGATGAGCAGCTGGGAAAAAAATTGCCCAGCTCGGCGAACAAGCGAACCAATCGTGCCCCCCGCTCAATGTGTCTAGCGACATCGTCGCTAATGATCTGGGGATGGTGCCCGGTTATAACAATCTTGGAGATTACCTGCCCGACGATGTACATTATGATTACTTGGAGGTGGACGAACACAGATACAAGTACGGGAAGCCTCTCGTCAAAGATGAAAAATCTCTAACAACGATGATGCGAAAATTCCATGATTGGTACATGAAAACCTGCAGAGAGTCTGGGGGGACGGATACTTTGTATCTGAGAGTTAAAGAGGAGCACGACCTCATTGAAATTGATCTGTTGTATGTTCCATTTGAGGAGTTTTTTCCAGTTCTTCAATCAAAATGCCCTCGATAAATTAACGGTCACTTGCTACTGTCTGTAAGTACTACTTCTGTCATTAAGTCTCTATATATAGCTCAGCTCTTTCATTGCATGTATTTATAATTATCCTCACTATATTATGCAGATTGAAGATCGTCGAGTGCAGAAAAGCAGAGATGTATGATATTGGGTTCATTAACACAAATCTCATAGATGAATTTCAGGTTAAAAGAGCGCCCAAGATGCCGAGGCCAACTTGCTCAAATCATTGATAATAAATCAAAACAAAGATTTAATACTCTTTCCTTACAACTTCGAGTGAGTGTTACTGTCGTGTGCATATTTGGTTTCCCTTATTACTCGAGCGAGGTTATAGTAATGTAATTGATGAGTTATGCATGCGTGCGCAACTTCCACTATATTCTTCTGAAGATTAAGCTTGAGCGTGGACTAGTAACCGTCTTAGTCTCGAGACGAAAAGATCCCGAGACCTATGCGGACATGACTAAAATTCTCAACAAGTAAGTTCAATCGATCATTATCGCACCATATCGGCAACTTTTTGTTCATTTCCTGATATCTCAAGTAATAATTATTTTCTTTGTCTTGCAGGGTTTGGAAAAAGTTCACCGCAGAAGCTCCGGGACTGCCGAAGGAGCTGCGATATACATACCCAAAAGTAAGTACTACTAGCTAGCTAGTTGCGCGCATCTCCCGTTGATTCTAGCTACTTTCATCAATGCCATTTATAATGCTTCATTATCAGTTTGATTGACCTCTATTTCTCGTAAAGTGCTTGTGGCAGGAACAAGGGAATGATTACTGTGGATACTACGTGTGCGAGTTCATCTACAACGCGACTTGCAAAGATAAGCGGGGCTACTCTAAAAGACAATATGAAGTGCGTAAGCAATAATATTCACAATTTGATTTTATTACACCATCATTTCTGTTGAGTTTGATTCATATATATGTATTAACCCCCTTCTTCAAATTAGATGTGGCAGATGCGGAATGAACTCCTACCACAAGATCGCATGAAAGCAATTCAAGAGGAATTGGCGGGATTCTTTCTTGACCACGTCATCAATAAAGCCGGAGAATACCATGTGGAACTTGAGTTCAGATGCTAAGGGATTGTAAGAGATCTTACATATTGTATATGTATGTAGCCGATGGCGTCGGATAGATAATCTGAAAACTTGTTGTTCGACCAATCTCTCGGAGAAGGAGAGGTCGATCACTTCTCTCGGTATGCATGACGAACTTCTGTACTTAATGGTTTCCTTCATTTTCTTACTAGCTACCGTGTCGAGGGCCTCTCTATACGTATAGTGCATGCAGCGTCGACCAAGCACGGAGATAAGAGAGGACACTTCTCTCTATTAATTAATTAGCTACCTAACACAATATATGAAACACCTTAATTAACCATACAAAACCCCCAAATCCACCCTCCCTTTCGGAAAAAAACAAAAACCCTAGCCCTGAACAGTGTGGCGTGGATGCCTATTGGTCCCGGTTGGTGCCACCAACCGGGACTAAAGGGCCTCCTGCCTGGGCTCGCAGCACCGGCCACGTGAAGGCCCATTTGTCCCGGTTCGTGTAAGAACCGGGACTAAAGGCCTAGGCATTAGTAACGACCCTTTAGTCCCGGTTCCCCAACCGGGACAGATGGGCCTTATGAACCGGGACAAATGACCCTTTTTCTACTAGTGGAACCGCCAATCCCAGCCGAGCACCACGCCGACAAGGAGTGGACAAATTTAAGACAAGATTTTTTGGGACGGAGGAGTACGAGTTCGGAACCAAAGGGATTGTAGAAACCATTCTTCTTATACCATACATCACAGTAGGAGAGACATCTGCTTCAGTTTTGGGAGATATGATATTATACTTGTCGAGAACTTATTGCAAATTATTCTATGATTAATTTATTCATTAGACCTTACTTTAGTGTAGGTAGTGTCAGATAATTAGGAAGTCTTGATAGTCTTTCGTATAATCTCTTATTCAATCATAGAAGCAAAAAAGGAATGTCCTTTAGGGACCTTTGGATACCAAGATTTCCGACCTCTTACTTTCATAGTTATGAATTGCGGAATAGAATCAGTTATGAAATTAATAAGTATTATCCCTCATACATATTGGTATCGGTTTGGGGCACTACCCAGAACCCTGTGAGAGCCCTATTTTTAGGAAGAAATTGACAGTCTTTTTTAGAACTAGAACTATGATAAAATCCAGTATCGACAGGCCTAGTTCTTTTCATTTGCTTATGCAGGGCAAGAATTTGTTGAGTTCAGTTAGTACAATAAGAAATCCTAAGTATTTTTTTGTCAGGCAACACCCAGATTTGAACTGGGGATAAAGGATTTGCAGTCCCCTGCCTTGCCTTACCGCTTGGCCATGCCGCCAAATCCGATCCAAAATCGAGCAAAATCTTATTCATCTACATTATTTTACTAATTAGGATTCGCGGGAGGGGATTATTAAACCATGTTTGAACTTTTTTAGATCGTTGAATCCCTTTGCACTTATCCCTTTTAATAAATTCGTTTCGGTTTTATGTTGGACCTTTTATTCTTTTCGATTGATTGTATCTCAAAACACACATAGCTTAAATACCTTCTCTTTCTATTAAAAAGAGAAAGGATTTCCAGTAACAGACTGCCAAATTTAGGAAAATTTGGAACCATATTCCTACGAAGCATTCCCCTTTGCTTACTAAGACAGGCATGTATCAGATTCCACCAAATAAGCTATATAGCACTTACAGACGCGTATGAGTCTCTGTCCGTTCGGAAAGTTCCGAAGTAGCACAAGATTCGGACGCTCTTGCCGCCGCGGCAGCTGCTAGCTATAGGTGAAGCGTGATCTGGAAGCCCTTTACTCTTTTTTCAGCCGGGATCTGGTGGGGCAAAAAGACTAAAGCAAAGGAGTACGCCACACTAAACATCCACGCAATATGCGATGCTCAATGGCACATCCAGCTGCTACCTAAGCAAAGAATAATCAGGCAAGTATCTTGCTGATGAATTGTGCTGCAAGTTGGGCATCCGTGCCTGCCTCCATGTCCTCCTATATATGACCACCGTGTTTGGACTTTGGAGTGTTGCCAGCCATAGCAACGAAAATAGCCAGGCTCCATGCATGCATGCAACGCGCACACACACGTACACCAGAATGGATGGCTTGCTCTCCTCTGCTAGGAATTGGGTTAGCCACGGGCACTTCAGCCAGACGCTGCGTGATGGCACAGCGGCGGCGCCGCCGCCGACTGGCGCCAACGACTCCGAGGTGAAGGGGGCGATAGTGTTCACGGTGGTGCTCATGGCGATCCTGGGCGGCACCCTCAGCGTGGTCGCCCTTGAGCGCGTCATCCGCGGCCGCTTCACCCTCTTCTCCGTCGTGCGCACCCTGTTGCGCTCCACCTTTGTCCTCTTCCTCCCCCTGCTCTCCTACTTGTTCTCCCACTCGCAGGGGCACCAGCAGGAGCTCCTCTTCTTGCTCCTGTGGATGCTCCTCATCGAGCTCATCCGCAAGAAGGTGCACGCCATGGTGCAGTCGTCCGCCGATGGCTCCTTCTCCAGGGCCTCCGGCCGGTTCCGGCTCATGGACCACTCTGACGAGGCTACTCGCCTGGTTTGGATTGCCTACCTCATGTACTCAAACATCGGCACAAATGATAAGGTAATATGCTTTCTTTCTCAGCCTCATGAGAACTAGGAATTTCCCAACATTAATCTTGGAAACATACATGCTAATCTAGGTAAACTTGTCACGTACGAGAGTGCCCAACCATTCTAAGAGGCATCCACGAAAATAGTTGCGTAATTTGGGGCCCTATACGCCCGCGGACGTGTAACGGGGCGGTCCCCATTTCTCTTTGTCTACGATCGCAGTCCTCATATGCCCGCAATCAAATTCATACAAAGCATGCAAACGAACATCATCAATGTATATAGCATGATCGAACCCAAAAGACATAGTTCATGCCGGGCATAGTTCATCGGACCTAAAAGACATAGTTCACGCCGGGCATTGTTCATCAGAGCCAAAATACACAGTTCGCCTGATAGATTACTGGGTACAAACTATATTTAGCTAGAGAAGGCGGAGATAACCATTTCTTGTCCGAGCCCTTGCCTTTGCAGTCCCCGGAGCGGTGGTACATCTCCTATGTGTAGGCGTCCGCGGCGGGAGGATCGTTGTCGTCATTGTCCGTGTTGGTGGTGTTGTTGTCCGACGCCGAGGAGATGTAGCCGGAGAGGTGGCGGATGGCGCAGGCCCGCTCCTTCGTGTGGCCTTCCGCCTTGGCCTTGGCGGTCTCCTTCACCCTCGCAAGGCGCTTTGACGCCTTGAGCCCTTGATCCCGAGCCGGAGCGCCTTCGCATTCTTGCGCCAGAGTCACCTAGCGTCTATCTCCGCCGAGGTAAGTGAATGACGCATGACCTCACCGAGGAGCTGCTCCTCCGGGTCGACAGGGGTAGAGTGGGCGCATGGGTGGGAAGGGTCGCCTTACGCCTCCCTCTGCGTGGCTCACTACCGCCTGCGTCCGGCGGCCTTCGTCTCCGACTCCGTCATCTACATCCTCTTGGGAGCCGCGGCCCGCGGGCACGAGCACCAGCTCTGTTCGGGAGGAGCTGGCGCCGGAGGGTAAGGAGAGAGGGTCGCCCTCCTCCAAATTTGGAGCGGTACGGAGTTGGACGGCCGAGCAAGTTGGATTGCATTGCCGCGGCGGGTCTGGGAGGAGCTGGCGGCGGACGGCGCGTGGCTCGAGCTCCCGCCGGTGTCCAGCCCGAACCACTCGATGGCGATGCAGAGCGTGATCTCTTCATTGTCTAACGCGTCGCTATCGGAGCCTCCTTCCCGAGGCCGTCCCAGTCCATGGGATTGGACTCGCTGCCGGAGCCATTGTCAGACCTGGCCATGGCGAAGGGGACGAGAGATACTAGGAAGAGGAAGAGGAAGAGAGATGGGGAGCGGAGTAGGCGAGAGGACTGGGAGGAGTGGGGTTTGACTAGGGTTTGTCAGATCGACTTGTGTTTTTGTGGGGACAGTGATGGGGACGGCACAAGCCATAGCGGGCCAGCCAGACGTGACGGCGGTGTCCGGGCCTTTCCATATCCACCCTACGTATGGGCTGGATGTGGGGGGTTCGGCGTTTGAGCTGGTTGTGGGAAGCCCGGTGGGTGTTGTTTTTCGGTGCGGGCAGTGAGCAGTGACTGGGCAGCCGACCCGGGCGTTTGGGGGCATATATAGGACGCCCGGTCATTGCTATTGGTTAGATATTGATCTCTTATAGGAGTAGCATGGTTAATAGTAGAGCCAAGTGCCGAAAATGGTGTTCTACTCCCGAGCTCATGTGAGCTCGGTCGAACAGGAAAAACAGGGGGGAAAGGAAAGAAAATAAAAATAAAAAATCTGTTTTTTGTGTGTGGAACATTAGCAAAATGTTTGTTGGCTTGCAAAATTTCATCACCGCATGATATTTGTGAAAATCATGGCAAGAAAAAAACAAAGACCATGCTTCGAAATGTTATTTTCAAACGCATTTTGGAGCATCGATTTTATTCTTTTTGTCACGATTTTCACGAATGTCATATGGTGATGAAAATTTGCAAACCAACAGATATTTTGTCAATGTTTCATATAAAAAGCTCAGAATATTTTTTTAAATTGATTTTACTGTTCATCCGAGTTCGCATGAGCTCGGGTGTAGAACAGCCGTGTCCAGCCAAGTGCTCACTATATCCTGTTATCATGTTATCAATAGTCAACCTAATAGCTAACATAGTTAGCCATAAAGAAGTATCACTTTATTAATGCATGATCCATCTCACACCCCTACAATGTTTCTTGGAGGAGTGCTCTTAATCTACAACCCACTTTCCTCCTCTCTCATACAACTCAATCAAAATATAATATATTAATCTTTATAGCCTCCTTACATCATCTTATTATACTTGCTCTTAGCTAGTATATTCCTATACGTAGTTCCATAATAATAGCACACCAATTTGGTTTCCTTTTTTGCGAAGAGCATTAATGTTGTTTCAGAATTATCAACATTTTTTTTGAAATTTGTTGGACAAACTTAAATTCACTATTTTTAGTCACAAGAGCAAGTCTGGTTTAGTGGTAGCAAGTTGTGGTTTTCTACACACATTTAAAAAAATTATAGGTATGGTGTTGGACCCACATGTTAACAAGAAAAAAAAACATGAAAATAGACATGCAAATACGAAGAGCGAGGATCCGAATGTTAAAATTTCAAATTAAATGTTGCAAATGAACCCCTTAATTCCAAGAATTCCGGCTGAGATTTCACCAAAATTATTTCACCGGGACAGATGTGGGCACTCTTCGTCATCCTCTGGTCACTGGCCCTGGCGAAGCTAGGGCAAAGGGTGCTCAACAAATGGATGGCACAGGACTCGTTGACGGCAGCGGGAAACACTCATCTCATTGCAGGCTACATGCAGCATATCATAGAGGAGCACGGTGGATCCCCTTACCCTTACGGCGACATTACCAAGTGCAAGTACGTGGTGATGGGAGAGGAGAAGCTCATGCTCAAGACAAAGGATAGGAGAAAAGAGGATGGGCCATGGAGGAATTCTGATCCCAAGGTACGACGGACCACCTTACGCTGTGGCTACGGCGTCGGGAGGTTCCCTGATGGCCAAGATGTCCAAAAGCACGTTCATCTGCTCATCGACGCCAGCAAGATCAAGGACTTGGTGACCATAGAGACAATATTGGAGAAAATACCAACTTTTCAACTGTGTTGCTTCAGCACCAAGAGGTGGCGCCGCCTATGCCTCAGCTTCTCTCTATTCAAGCTGATGCGACGGCGGTTCGAGCACTATCCCATGGTTGAGGTTGGCTCAGAGATGGCACGAGGGATAATGCTCCATGGCCTACTCACCCTTGAGGGAGAGAGCAACGTGGAAGACAACGCCCATGCAGTATTCCGGGTGCTCCAGCTAGAGCTCGACTTCCTCGACAACTACTACCAGGACGGCGTCCCGGTTGTGATGTCCGCCCCTTGGCTTTTCATCTTCAACTTCTTCTTCTCCATCCTCTTCGTCTTGATATACATCCTAGCCATCTTTGCCATCGTGGTCAATTACGACGGCAACAAAACCCTGCTTCTTTACTTCATCATTGCCCTGCTGCTGGTGATGGCCATCCTTGCCATTGAGGTCACGGAGTTCCTCACCTTATATCTTCTCTCCAACTGGTTCCTAGTGCACCTGCTATGCTTGTACATAGCTCCGGGGAACTGCCTTTGGAACTGGCTGTTCAAGCCGATCATTGGCTGCTTCATTGTAGCACGCTTCTTGGTGGTGTCTGCACTTGGCCTCATATTTAGACTTTTGTGCAGACCTGTTAATACCAAGAACATCAAGATTAGGCAGGTATCCGTTCTCCAAGTTTGTGAGCCAGTCCACAAAATGTTAGCATGGACCTCTCAGGTCACACTACCAACCAAGGCCAAGGTTGACATCGTCAAGGCCTTGAAGAGCATCAACCCCGGCACTTACAATGTTCCGCTACCACAAATACATGGCCTCCACGGTCATGGTAAAACTTCTACAGAGATCATCCTACAATGTCACCTAGCCACGGAGCTCCTGGACATGCATGCAAAGCGAGCAAAGGACAACAACAAGAAGAAGAAGATCAGCGAGGAAAACGACCACCGAATTGTGGCAACGAGACTATCGAGGTACTGCATGTACCTCGTGGCACGCACACCGGAGCTTCTACCGGACAATGAGATCTGGATATCAGACAGGTATGATGACATGAAAAGCTGTCTGAAGAAAGTATCAAGCCGGTGCTTCTGCGGCTTGCCCTGGCAGGCGCTGCTCGACATGTACGCTGAATTAACGGAGCGTCTCCAAGACCCAACAGTGCGGGATGGCGTGAAGTTGTTCCAGAGGCGCAGGGAGTGCGCTGACAGGGACAAGGACATGATGTGGGAGGAAATGGCCCAATTCTGGGTCGACCTTCTTATTTACCTGGCCCCCTCCAATGACGTCGAAGGTCATGCAAAGGCACTTGCGTCCTCAGGCGGCGACCTCATCACTTGCCTCTGGGCCTTTTGCACTCACGCGGGTATTATTCGACCTCGAACCCCCATCACCGATGCCAATCAAGAGGTGTGATCCAAATTATTCCTTGGTTATGCTATCTTCATTCATATTTTAATCAGAGCTATTCATGTGAGGTGAGGTGCTTGGCTTTGTATGGTGTATGTATTTAGCTGGTTTGATTTATACCCATTGGGTTTAGTGGCTCATGTATAAATTTTAGGGAGCGCCTAGAACTCATTCGAATGAAACATAAAATGGTCTCATTCAGATAACATATGCATGACATCCCCTTTTCTTGTCCCAGCCCGTTTCCCTGGCAGGCCCGCACTATCCTTATCCTTGGTAAGAAAAACACAATAACTGGCCTCTTTGATTCTCACTTTTTGGCTTGTCAGTTTATTTTGTTTTGGTTGTCATTGTTGGGCCTTTTTGTGTGCCGTGGCTTTGAGTGTTTAGGAAATATACAGTCTGGAGTGCAGAGTCGTTTCGCTTCCGTGTTGCTTGGAAAGCCATGAAGCAAATCAGATCAGATTAGCTGTCACTCATCCATCTGTGCCCCCCGTCAATAATCCGGTGACCATCCCGGCTGTACTAAGTAGTACCTAGTTTTGAATTATGATGTCATCTACACAGAGAATGATGTTCCATAAAATAAGCCAATCAAAACAAGGACAACTGGGACAGCTGCACATACAGGTAGCTTTGGTGCTGGTGTTTGTGCTGCAATGGCATTGAGATGGCCGAACGGCTAGTCTGTTCAAACGCTTTGATCACCATAAAAAGCCCCTCCTAGGGAGAAACACCTAAAATCACACCCCCCCTTGCCACATAACCACGCTCTAAAAATGTTCAGAAATGCTATGGTACTCTGAATCTAACAAATTCAGACTTACTTCACAATTTCTCTAGCAGATACAGATTTCTATCAAATAGAAATTCCTGGCTCAATGAATCAAAATCCTCATACCCCTGTTGCCCAACCCCCTACTCCAACGTGACCTACAAAAAATTCACCAGCGAGCCGACGCATTCTACAGTTCAATTCGTGGCGCTGAGTTGAACAGAGCGGAACCAAAGTGGAACTCCGCATACAAACGAAAAAAACAGAATCGAGATAGCGTGATGTGGACTTGGTCTTACTCGATCGTGTGTCGCGTGCTCTGTGTCGTCGGCGCAGAGATCGGGGGCCCTGCCCATGGCGGAAGGCGCGTCGCCCGCGCGGAGCTCCCGGACGATGCAGACGGCGGGGGCCTTGTCGGGCGTGCGGGGCTCCTGGACGGGGCAGACGGCGGGGGCCTTGTCGAGCGCGCGAAGCTCCAGTACTGTGAGGATGGCGGGTGGCTCGTCGGCGGCGGCATCGCAGGCCATCGTCTTTGATGTACTCGTCCCCGTCTCTGCCGAGCTCTCTCTCCCACCGATTCAAACAGTGCCAGCCAAAAAGAGATAGAAGCAGAGCCGCACAACCTGGTGTTATCCGTTGCAAACTTTGGACATCTTGCAGAAAAACCCTCCGAAAAAATAATAATACAGTTGTGTTCAAAAATTGGCCTTTATGCTCCTACACAAAAGGTTGTTTGTGTAAAAAAACATACACGAGATCATACCATGTAAGAATATTTGATACAAAAAAATATTTTAATAAAAAATAATTATTATACAATATTGATCATAGTAAAAACTAGGGATTAGATTTTTTTTACAAAATGCAGTTATATTAAAAACAAAGTAGAAAATCCTTTGTTTTGTTCCATCATAAAAGGAAAAAATCTATCAAAAAATGGAAATAGTTGTAAAAAAATGCGAGTCGAGCAACGACTTGGAACTGGTTCAAATCGATCCTCAATAAATACACACAGACATCGGCACCTCTCAATCGCGATTTCAGTGGTTGACTTGCAAAAAATTAAGGGTTCGTACATAAACAAAATTTCCCCTCCCCCTCCCCAAAGTTGCAAGTCGATGCTCGGCTAGCAACCAGGGCTTGTACAAAAAAACTTCTCCCCCTCCTCCTCGGTTGCGGCTCGAGGTAGACTCGCAAAAACTAGGGACCTTAACAAACACACAAAATACACCACCCCGTCCCGCTCCTTGTTGCGAGTCGATGGTCGGCTTGCAACTGGGGACCCTTGACAAACACGCACTCCGCTAAACTTGGGACCCCTTAGTTGTGAGTCAATGGTTGAGATGCAACTGGGGACCCCTTGATAAAAAGACACACACACACACACACATCCTTAGTTGCGAGTCAATGAGCGGCTTGCAACTGGGGCCCCCTTGACAAACACACACACACACACTAGTTGTGAGTCGATGGTCAATTTGCAAACTGGGGGCCACGAATAAACACACACACACACACACACACACACCCCTAGTTGCAAGTCGATGGTCAACTTGCAACTGGGGGTCCTCAACAAACACACACCCCTAGTTGCAAGTCCATGGGCAACTTGCAACTGGGGACCCTCAACAAAAAGACATACACACACCCCTAGTTGCGAGTTTCTTATCGACATGCAACTAGGGACCCTCAATAAACACATAAACACACATTGTTAGTTGCGAGTTGATGGTCAGGTTGCAACTGGAGGCCACGACAACACACACATACACACACACACACACACGCGCGCGCGCGCGCGCACGCACACATACACACCTAATTATGAGTCAATGGTCAACTTGCAACAAAGGGTCCTCAACAAACACACACCTCCTAGTTGTGAGTTGATGGTTAACATGCAACTGGTGACCCTTAGGCAATTAAGGCAATAAAGAAGAGACAAAAAACCAGACCAGTTGCGAGTCCAAGGTCGAGTTGCGAGTCGATGGTTGAGTTGCAGATGGGTCATGCGGGCCCTCATAGTTGCGAGTCGACGGTGGACTCACAACTGGGGAAATTATGGCAAAGAAAAAAGACAAAAAATAGACCAGTTGCGAGTCTAGGGTCGAGTTGCAAGTGGCATCGAGTAAACACCAGCCAGTTGCGAGTCGATGGGGGAGTTGTAACTAGGGCACACGGGCCCTCGTAGTTGCGAGTCGATAGTGGACTTGTAACTGGGGAAATTACGAGACAAAAAATACAACATACCAGTTGCAAGTCCAGGGTCGAGTTGCAAGTGGCTTCGACTAAAATACCAACCAGTTGCAAGTTGGTGCCCCAGTTGCAACTGGGGCATGCGGGCCCACAGTTGACGCGTATTTTCATCGGTGAAACCAAAGTTTCTTGTATTTTCAAAAGGAAGTAATCGTGAACAACAAAGAACAACAACCAACAAACAACAAACAAACAACACACACAAAAAGATCAGGTGAAGGTCGAGGGTCGACTTGCAAGTGGCATCGAGTAAACACCCCCCCCCCCCCCGAGTTGCGAGTCGATGGTCGATTTGCAACTAGGGCATTCGGGCCCTTCACAGTTGCGAGTCGATCGTGGACTTGCAACTAGGGCAATTATGGCGAAAAAATAAGACAACAAACAGACTAGTTCCAAGGCCAGGGTCGAGTTGCAAGTGGCGTCAAGTAAACACCAGCTAGTTGCGAGTCGATGGTCTACTTGCAAGTGGCATGCGGGCGCCCACAGTTGTGAGTCGATGATGGACTTGCAACTAAGGCAATTGCAAACTACAAAAAAAGCCGAGTTGCAAGTCGATAGTCGAGTTGCAAGTGGCATGCGGGCACCCCATAATTGCGAGCCAATGGTGGACTTGCAACTAGGGCAATTACAAACTACAAAAAAAATCCGAGTTGCAAGTCAATGGTCGAGTTGCAAGTAGTATCGAGCAAACAACCCTATTTGTGAGTCGATGTTCTACTTGCAAGTGGCATGCAGGCCCCTACAGTTGTGAGTTGATGGTGGACTTGCAACTAGGGCAATTACAAAAACTAGAAAAAAAACAAGTTGCAAGTCGATGGTTGAGTTGCAAGTGGTATGTTGGCACCCCCACAGTTGCGAGCCAATGGTGGACTTGCAACTAGGGCAATTACAAACTACAAAAAAAGTCCGAGTTGCAAGTCGATGGTCAAGTTGCAAGTGGCATTGAGTAAACAACCCTAGTTGCGAGTCGATGGTCTACTTGCAAGTGGCATGCGGGCACCCATAGTTCCGATTTAATGGGTGGACTTGCAACTAGGGCAATTACAAAAACTACCAAAAAACTTGAGTTGCGAGTCAATGGTCTACTTGCAAAAGTGGCGTGCGGGAAACCACAGCTGCGATTCGATGGTGGACTTGCAACTACGGCAATTGCAAACTACAAAAAAAGACGAGTTGCAACTCGACCATCGAGTTGTGAGTGGCATGCAGGCACCCACAGTTGCAAGTCGATGGTGGACTTGCAACTAGGGCAATTGCCCAAGATGCAAGTCGATGGTCGAGTTGCAAGTGGCATGCGGGCACCCCCACAGTTGCGAGTCGATGGTGGACTTGCAAACTAGGGCAATTACAAAACTACAAAAAATACCGAGTTGCAAGTCGATGGTCGAGTTGCAAGTGGCATCGAGTAAACAAACCTAGTTGCGAGTCGATGATTTTCTTGCAAGTGGCATGCGGGCACCCACAGTTGCGATTTGATGGGTGGACTTGCAACTAGGGCACTTGCAAACTACAAGAAAAATTCGAGTTGCGAGTCAATGTTCTAATTGCAAGTGGCATGCAGGCACCCACATTTGCGATTCGATGGTGGACTTGTAACTAGGTGGATTGCAAACTACAAAAAAAGCCGAGTTGCGAATCAATGGTCGAGTTGCAAGTGGCATGCAGGCACCCACAGTTGCAAGTAGATGGTGGAGTTGCAAGTAGCATCGAGTAAAAACACTCCCAGTTGCAAGTCAATGGTTGAGTTGCAAAAGGAGGCATGTGGGCCCCACAATTGCGAGTCGTCGGTGGACTTGCAATTGGGACAATTACGAAAAATAACACAACATAAAAATAGACCATGATGCATTTAATGTTGATGCCATGTGCATTGCTATGCTTGAAGTTGAATACAACGGCATCATCCACCTCGAGGTGGTTCTGGGCTACAAAAACACCCCAATCTTTGTCTAAGACCATCCGTCCATCGCGATCCGTGTGATATCCAAGCTGCATGAAATCTCCTACACCCAAGCAAAGCTCAACAACCCCTTCTGGAGCCAAGTTCAATGGTTGAACTATTTTCTTCGGGATTTTCTATCTGATATCCGCAAATACAAACAAAAAGCAAAAAGGGAAAAAAGGTGAAAATGTGTTAGGAAAGAAGAGGAAAAAAGGAAAACATATTTGCAAAAAAGAAAAAATAACAAAAAAGGAACTGAAAGATTGAGAAGATGTACCATAAACTTGCTTGTGATGTTCGTGGGCGTGTCAATGGTTATTACGGCCATGTGCATTAAACTTCAGGTCACTCATCCGGTTGAACCGGTTCCTTGCGGTGCATGGGATGTTCTGCTCATAAAAAAGGAGAAAAAAAATCAACACATTTAGCAAAAAAAAAAAAGAATCCTATCATAAAGGAAAAGGCATTGAAAAAAACATCCAACAAAAGGAGAATAGATTACCGCAAAAATCTCCAGACCCGTCACGAATGAAAATGCCAAAGCTCTGCTCATCATCATTCTGACAGAATGAATGGCAATCTGGACACAACATCCTGCAGAGTATAAACTTCATATAAAAAAATTCCACAATCAGTTTGCACAAACAAAAAAGACAAAAAAAGAAAAATACGATGGATTATTTAGGAATGATAAACAATACTATAAAAAAAGCAAAGCATAGACTGACAAAAGTACACAAATCAAAAAGATAACACCACACTGTTCTCTTTTACATTGTTCAAACTACCGCAATCAAAAAATCAAGATAGCTCCTCATTTTGATCTATTAAAAAGAAGTAAACAGGGGATATATGTTTTGGAGAACAAGAAAAACCTAGTCTCTTTATTGATTCAATTCACAAAACACCCAAGCCAAGTAAACCACAGGCCGCAACCATTCAAGAAAAGCCTGTCGAAAATGCATCTCGTCACCACGCACCACTCCCACTCCCACTACCAGCAGCTGCAGTAACTGAAGAGAAAGGAAAATGCAGAACCAAAACCTAAAAACATTGTGTTTACACTGGCCATTTACAGTGAAAAACCAGTGTAAGATAGACTACTACCGAATGAAACTACACTAGAAATATCGCTGTAAAAAAAATAACCTAAGAAATTACATTTACACTGGCCATTCACTACTGCAATCTATAGTAGCCGAGACAAACTTCTACTTGATTACAATGAAAATCAACTAAAAAAACACTGCAGTAGTGTAGACCAAAACAAACTGAATACTTAACTAAAGAAATTCAGACCATAATCAAACAAAAACACGAGAAAAAACCAGCAAAATTATGCATCTGCATCAAAGAAAAGTTACACTAGAAAAAGCAACCACATAAAAAACAGGGCATACCAAATTTATCATCTAAACCACAAAAATGACAACTACAAACCATGTGTACTGAAAAAGGGTACTTTGAGAACTACATTTCCCCTGCATTCCCCATCAACCTAAAAAACCACATCTCTAACCAAAACATTACATAAAAATCAGATGTGATCAAATATCAGTACGCGCCCCCCTGCATTCCCAATCAAATAATCAAAAAAATCGTAGATTCAGGCTTACCACACGGACAAAAAATAATGTAGGCGCATAGATGACATGACACTAAGAAAACTACTTGTATTCGAGAAAAAAAAAGAAAACTACTTTATACCCTTTGGGAATGCCTGAGTACATACATTCAAAACAAAACAAAAAAAATCCGTCGTACTTGGGCTTTTGCGTGGAAAATGTGTTGGGCCAGAATGCAAGTTGCCTCCATCAAACAAAAAAAGAAAAAAAAACGTGCGACAAAGAAAAAGGGCCGCGAGCAGGACGGGTCGCGCCTCCCGTCGCTACGGAGCTCTCCACCTGGACAAAGCACGAATCACTGTGCGGCTTGATCGAACGGGTGAAAAAGCGAATGAGACCAATTAGTTTCTCATTCGAATGAGTTTTAGCAAAGCCGTAAATTTTATCTTTATTGTGAGCCCATAAATTCAAATCTTGCTTGTGATAATCTGCAATACCAAATAGATTTAATTCCACTTGTTACCCCCTAGTTTCACATTTGTGACAACAATTACCCCATTCAGCAGATTTTTCATATTTTTACCAAATTAAGTAGAGCTGGACCACTAATTACCCCTTTATTTTTTTCCGTTCTGACTCCTGGGAATTGTGCATGCGTCGTTTCTGGTCCGATCAACTCTGTACGCCCGATCAACTAGATTCTGTTATCTCCTTATCTCAATTTTATTTGAGTGAAACTTACAGAGCCGTCAGGGTGCTCGTACCAGCCACCTCTAGGGTTTCGTCTGCCTCTCGCCGGCGTCAACGCTGGTCTGCCTCGTCTCCTATGGCCTTAGGGCCATGGAGTCGTGGTGGATCCGAACCCTTACTGGTGGGAGGGATTCATTTTTATGCTTTTTTGAGTTTTCTTAGGGTGTGTGTCCTGCTCAAAGAAACGAGGCTGTGACGGCTCTCTGAAGATGGAATAAGATTCTCCCCGCCTAGCCTCCGTCAGATGGTGCTTCTAGCGTCATCAGAGGGTGTGTGAAGGTTTGTCTCCGGCGAATCTCGCGGGATTCAGTCGGCGTTTGTCTTCGGTGAATCCACATGGATCTGATATTTTTCTGTGTGTGTTCGTGTGTCTATTGGTTGGATCCTTTCAATCTAAGCTTCTTTTCAACGGCGGCGGTTGTTGTTATGATGCGCTGGTTCAATAGGGCCTTAGCACAACGACTTTCTGACTGTCTACTACAACAAGTTTTGCCTGGCTCCAGTGAGGGATGGGCGATGATGGGCACGCCTTCGGCTCGCTTCGGTACTTGTAGTCGTCGCTAGATGGTTTAAGGATCTGGATCATTGTTTTAAATAGCCGGCTATGCTAAATACGGGGTATAGCAGGCGGCACCCTGCTGAAAAGGCTATAACGGGGCTATAGCCGGCTATTTAAAACTATGTTCTGGATGTAATTTTTATTATTTTTAGTATTCGTTGTATTATCATGAATGATGATGAATAGATGAAAAGTTTTTTTTTAAAGTACGAGTGACCGTAATTGTCGTCTAGTACTAATGCTCATAAGGCCCAAGAGCAACAGTTCTCAACTTCTGTATGTTTCCAAAAACTTCTTCTTCTAAAACTATTTTATTTTATTTGTTACTAAACAAAACTAGCTAAATGGCTAGGGCCCGCCAGTTAGTGACACGCGTAACAGCCACCTGCGAGGGGCGGTGAGATGGCCGCCGGGGGGTGGCGACGCAGGCGTGGAATGGCCACCAGTGAGGCAACGACACGCCGGCGGTGGCAGCGCGAGCGGCAGCGCTCCGGTGTGGCGGCGCGGCGGCATTCCGGCAGGACGCACGCCGAAGTTTGAGATGGTTATTAGTCTGCCAAAATTATATAGGAATGACATCTTCCCGTAAACCTGGGTGAGATTGAGGCTGATATACGGGATCCTTTAAAGTTAAGGGAGGTTTACGAATCTGTTAGAGAGATTTTTTTGTCTCAACTTTCCGTAAATGGTAGTTAAATTAGAGATAGGAAAACTATTAAAGTTGCTCTAACAAGTGAACTACTAAAATCTTATATGTCTCGCATATACCTCACAAAAAGAAATAGTTTCTTTCTGAAGAAAAATTCAAATCTATTTATTAACTTTCAAATCAAATGCATGAGGGAAGGCAACACAGAAAAATCTTAATACTGAACAAGAGTGAAAAGAACAGTGCCCCATGGGAAGATATCGAACAAAGGAACGAAAAAGACACCACTCTCAGCCGATGAGGTCTCAACCACCGAACGCCCAACCGGGAAAGACCGCTCCCTGCTGGCAAGGTTGCAACCGTCGAACCTTGCCAGCTAGGAGCAGCGTCTTTCCTAGTCGCGTGCTCGCAGCCGCCAAACACCCAACCGGGAAAGATGCTGAGCTCCCCTCAAGCCGTGTGCTCCCAGTCGTCATGATCTCTTCAAGCCGCGAGTGAATTGCAAAAAACCACCACATTTGAAGTTCAAGCATCAGTTTGCCACCACATTTCTAGCCCGTACCAAAAATCCACCACTTTTGCTGTAAATTTTCTCAATAAAAACAAATGACCGTTTGGCCACAACTAAACCGATTTCTGACATGGCAGGCCCACCCGTCAGCTGCCACGTCGGACTAAACGAACGTCGCACGGGTTGACGGCCGTTAGTGCACGCGCGTACAAAACAGAGCCCACCACTCGCCGCCGCTCACACTCCACTCCACTCGCTCACTCTCACTCCACTCCACTCTGCTCCGTCCCCTGTTGTCGTCGCCGGAGCTCTTCGCCGCCGCCGGAGGCACGGTTCCCTCGCCGCCGTTGAAGATGTCGTCGTGGAACGATGGAGAGGAGATCAGCGAGGAGGAGCTGGTCGGCATGGAGCTGGAGCAGCACTGGGTAAGAGATCTGCTTTGCACCTAGGGTTAGGGTAGTTCAAGTGTTCTTCGATTTGAAACAATGGTTTGGAACAGTTGCTCTTTGTTCTGAGGTTCATTACTGTGCTACAATGCAGGCGAAGCCTGGCACCACTATAGTTGCATCCTTCTGTGGTAGAGCTGCAGATGCAAGCACCACATGTAGACTGCACTTGGCCCCATGCATGAAATATGTTGCATTTGAAGGAAAGGACACTGGGAGGAGGTTCTATGGATGTGTTGTTCCTCAGGTCAGTGTTATCCAACTAGGGTTTGTGTTGGTGGTAGTTAGTGGTAGTTAGTCTGCAGATGTTTGGAATTGCTGTCAGTAAATTCAGTTAATGAATCATGATTTGGACTGTCTGCAGATGCAAGAATCAAATTATGTTAGTAAATTCAGTTAATGAAACATGATTTTTACTGTCTGTAGATGGATTGATTAATTTCTGTCAGTAAAAGAAGTAAATGAAACATGTTTGCAGATGCAAGCATCAATTTATGTCAGTAAATTAAGTAAATGAAACATGTTTTGGACTGTGGTAGAGCTGCAGATGCAAGCATCAATTTCTGTCAGTAAATTGAGGGGATTATCGCAATTTGGACTGTGGTACTGAATGAACTAATGTAGTTTGTTGCAGTGACCAAACTTGTTTATAACATGTTTTTAACAGTGATTTTGCAATTTAGTTAATGGTAGTATTGCTCTTGTCATATAAGCTTAGCTTGAACTTCAAGGTTCCTGAATGTCTGCTGTATCTGCAAGTCTTACTGAATCACTAAATATCTCATCTATTTTCTTCTTGAAGTTAGCATATTTATTTTTTAATACTTGATGCGGGATGGTATTGACTGTGGAGTTGCTCAGTGGGTTGATGCCCCATGGCCTTCTATTCTGCAAAGATGTTTGGAGAATATATGGGAGATGTTTCATGAGGAGAACCATGGCAAAATGATTGAGCATGAGAAGTATAAGAAAGAGTTGGAGAAGGTGAACATGCAGTTAGATACACTTGGGGATCAGTAGTCAGTTGGTTGAGGATGTCACCAAGATGTTTGATTGGGCAGATCAGAACAACAGGGTCATGAGTGATGAAGAGTTCAAGCAGAAGCAGATGGATGTGGACAAGGACATGGAGAAGCTAGCTATCAGCAAGGAGAAGGAGAGTGATGCCATTGGCAAGATGGAGATGGAGAAGCTGGCTCAGGAGCACAAGGAGATGAAGTGCATTCTTAGATCTCAGGGAGAGATCATTAGGAACACCAGGAAGGAGAGGGATGACTTCAAGGAAGAGAGGGACTGGCTGATAGAGGAGAAGAAGAAGCTAGAGTTTCTGGTGGGTGATCTTATGAAAGCTGGTCATGGCAACAAGGACAAGCTTGCCAAGATCAAGTCAATCCTTGATGAGTGAACAATGATGTTCATCACCTCAGTTACGTTAAGCTAATATGTGGCCTTGGAACAATATAGCTGGCCTTGGGGTTGTATATTTTGGGAATCCCCTAGTTATGTAATGACTGTAATGATTATCTGCAAATCTACCTCCAGTTAAGTTATGTAATGACTAGCTGCAAAACTACCCCAGTTATGTAATGTTGTTAGCTTTCTATAGTAAGAGCTATGCTATTATGAATCTGCAATTATTAATCTGCTTGTTTGTACTAAATGGTCAGTGGTCAACACCAACTGGGCATGGCCAAATTGGACAAATGCTTACAGAAGGTAAATTGTTGATCACATAAACCACAAAGAAAAAATATGCATAGTGCACTCACCACCTAAACATATAATTTAGGGTGGATCAGGCTCGACAAAGCCAAGTAAACTACTCATTTAGTCTTTAGGGTGGATCGTGCTCAACAAAGCCAAGTAAACCACTCAAGTAGTCTTTAGGGTGGATCGGGCTCGACAAAGCCAACTAAACTACTCATTTAGTCTTTAGGGTGGCTTGGGCTCGACAAAGCCAACTAAAGCACTCATTTAGTCTTTAGGGTGGCTTGGGCTCGACAAAGCCAACTAAAGCACTCCATTAGTATTTAATTAGGGTGGTTGGGCTCGACAAAGCCAACTAAACCACTCAGTTAGTCTTTAGGGTGGATCGGGCTCGACAAAGCCAACTAAACCACCCAAACCACCATTTAGTCTTCAAGGTGGTTTGGGCTCGACAAAGCCACTAAACCTATCATTTAGGCTTTAGGGTGGCTTGGGCTCGACAAAGCCACTAAACCTATCATTTAGGCTTTAGGGTGGCTTGGGCTCGACAAAACCACCAGTTCTTGTAGAACAGAAAAAGCATCAAATCAAACAAGTAAATTGTTGATCACACAAACATGTTTTGAACCGTAATAGTTCTCAGCCATAATAGTTGCCACTGGCTAAATACTGATTACTGACACATAGCAGTTCTTAAGCTAACACAAACAAGTTCTCAAGCTAAACACTGATTACACATAGCAGTTCTCGGGCATAGTTTTTGAAATTTAGAAATACTTAAGGCAGGTAGTTCAAAAGACAACAACCAAATTGTGCACTGACTAGTTGCCACGGCATAAAAGTCACCCCTCATCTTGGTGTACTGGAACCTCTTCCTTTTGGACCCTACTGTTGCTCCCTCTATTGTAGTTGCAACCCTTGGTGCCATGTAGGGCCTTCCACCTCTCCTGCTGGGTGCATTGCTTGAACCTGAAGCTCTTGTGGCAGCCTGGGAAGGAGTAGTAGAAGCATCACTTGTGATGCTTGCCCTTCTAGAAGTAGCAGTTGTTCTTCTTGGCCTTGTAGAAGCAGCAGGCTGGGCAGGACAAGTAGAAGCAGCAGTTGTTTTTCTTCCCCTGGTAGATGTAGCAGGCTGGGCAGGACCAGAACAAGTTGTTCTTCTTCCCCTAGTAGTCGCAGTAGATGGTGCACTGGTTGCAGGCTAGGCAGTAGCACTAGAACTTCCCCCAGCTTCATGGTAGTGAGTTTTAGTTGTCTAAGAGAGGACATATCATAGCCCAACAATTAGGATTAAGCCATCAAATGATTAAAACAGTGAAAACTGGTGATGCAACAATGTAAGTTGAAAACAATGACAACAATGTGCATATTCCATACCTTGTGCTTGTCCTTTCTTGCCTGAAGATGAAGCTTCAGGGGTGAGGCGATGGGTGTACCTATGTTTACGCATCTTGCGATTCTTTGCAGGTGATAGTTGCCATCCCTGATGTATCCTTCTTTGTGGGGACCTCAAATTGCCCCTTCCTCCTAGATGTTTTCTCCTGCCCTTCTTCTCTTTGAACTTTGGTGGATCTATGTCGTGAGTTGGTGTCCTAGGCCAAAAGTCGTGCCCAGTGCAGGGGTAGATGATGTGCTTGTATGTTTCCTTATACAATGGTTTTTGAAGAACTCATGCACATAGTCTTCTGGCTGTCCCTTCCCTCTTGTAATGGCAGAAACTGCATGGTTACATGGCCAACCACATAGGTCCCATTTCTTGCAGTCACAGGTCCACTTATCAAGGTTCACACAGTAGCTAGACTCCCCAATAGTGACTTGCCAAATACCAGGACCTGCCATGTATGCAGTGCGATGCCTAGAGTACTTCTTTGACTCCTCCAACTTCTCCATATAAGTGGGTGTTATCTCCCACTTACTCTTCTTTGTCTTCTCTCTAACTGCTTGGTACTTAACCATCAACTTAGTTCTGAATCCATCAACACAGCTCCTTATTGGCTTGTTCCTCACATCTAGTATCATCTTGTTAAATACTTCACTAAGATTGTTGACTACTAGGTCTGTCTTGCATGTGTGATCCATAGCATGCCTTGCCCAAGTCTCTTTAGGGATATTACAAAGCCACTTCCAAGCATCTTCATCCTCCTTTTTTAGTTCATTCATTGCAACCTGAAAACCATTCTTGGTGTATGAATATGCAGCATTGTCCATATGCTTCTTCAACTCCTCACTCCTGAAGCCCGCTGACTGGAAATTTGCATAGATATGTCTAAGACAATATCTTTAAGGTGAGTGTGGGAACACAGCTTGAATTACATTCAACAGCCCCTGTTTAAGTCATAATAGAGATTATTATTCATATAACTTGCTCATGCATAATACAAATTATTATTCCTACAACTTGCTCATTCAATTGTGAAATGAAAAATATACCTTTTGTCTATCAGGGATGATTGTGTATGTGCCCCACTTGTTCCCCTCTCCAATGCAAGCTCTTAATTGGCTAAGCAACCAGGTCCAACTATACTTGTCCTCCTTATCAACAATACCAATTGCAATAGGGAATATGTTGTTATTCCCATCCCTACCAGTGGCAGCAAGTATCTGTTGCCCAGTAGAAAGCTTGACAAAGCAACCATCTAAACCTGTATTAAAGCATTGGGTAGTGAAATGAGTACGTTATTAAGTACAAGATATGGGCAGTGAACTGGAGTAATGTAGAATGCATATAATACCTATAAAGGGCCTAAACCCATTCAAGAAACCTTCTTTTGAAGCATTCAGACAGTAGAACATGTAGTGGAACCTGGGATTTGGACTAGGATGGAGCTCAAGCTCTGTGGTAGTCACAATGCATCTGCTCCCAGGGTTGGTATCAAGCACAGCTTGAAGATAATCCCTAAACCTTGTGTATTGTCCCTTCATGTCACCTTCCACCACTTCAATGGCCAATGACCTTGCCCTGTAGGCCTTGGTCTTTGGCACTTCCAGCCCATACTTAGTCTTTCTTCTTTTTAAAATTGCATCAACACCAGCCCTTGGATTATCTCTCAATTGCTGCTCACAGGTTCTGGCCATCCAGTCAACTGTCACTTTTGTTTTTTCTCCATGTGCACCACAAGTGTGCAACAACTTCATCTCCTTGATGCAGAATGTCTTCTCATGAGCAATTGTTGATGCAGCCATGAAAAAAGGACACCCTCAAGGAAATATGCCCTAGAGGCAATAATAAAGTTGTTATTTATATTTCCTTATATCATGATAAATGTTTATTATTCATGCTAGAATTGTATTAACCGGAAACTTAGTACATGTGTGAATACATAGACAAACAAAGTGTCACTAGTATGGCTCTACTTAACTAGCTCGTTGAATCAAAGATGGTTAAGTTTCCTAGCCATAGACATGAGTTGTCATTTGATTAACGGGATCACATCATTAGAGAATGATGTGATTGACTTGACCCATTACGTTAGCTTAGCACTTGATCGTTTAGTATGTTTCTATTGCTTTCTTCATGACTTATACATGTTCCTATGACTATGAGATTATGCAACTCCCGAATACTGGAGGAACACCTTGTGTGCTATAAAACATCACAACGTAACTGGGTAATTATAAAGATGCTCTACAGGTGTCTCCGAAGGTGTTTGTTGGGTTGGCATAGATTGAGATTAAGATTTGTTACTCCGAGTATCGGAGAGGTATCTCTGGGCCCTCTCGGTAATGCACATCACTATAAGCCTTGCAAGCAATGTAAGTAATGAGTTAGTTGCGGGATGATGCATTACGGAACGAGTAAAGAGACTTGCCGGTAACGAGATTGAACTAGGTATTGAGATACCGACGATCGAATCTCGGGCAAGTAACATACCGATGACAAAGGGAACAACGTATGTTGTTATGCGGTTTGACCGATAAAGATCTTCGTAGAATATGTAGGAGCCAATATGAGCATCCAGGTTCTGCTGTTGGTTATTGATAGGAGATGAGTCTCGGTCATGTCTACATAGTTCTCGAACCCGTAGGGTCCGCACGCTTAACATTCGGTGACGACAGGTATTATGAGTTTATGTGTTTTGATGTACCGAAGGTTGTTCGGAGTCCCTGATGAGATCAGGGACATGACGAGGAGTCTCAAAATGTTCGAACGTAAAGATCGATATATTGGAAGGCTATATTCGGATATCGGAAAGGTTCTGACTGGTTCGGGTATTTATCGGAGTACCAGAGAGTTGCGGTAATTCGTCGGGGAGTATATGGGCCTTATTGGGCTTTAGGAGTGAGAGAGAGGGGCTGCCTAGGGCAGGTCGCGTGCCCCCCAAGGCCTAGTCCGAATTGGACTAGGGGAGGGGCGGCACCCCCTCCTTCCTTCTCTTCTCTCTTCCCCTTCCTTCTCTCCAACTCCTACTACTTGGAAGGGGGGAATCCTACTCCCGGTGGGAGTAGGACTCCCCAGGGCGCGCCATAGTAGAGGGCTGGCCCTCCCCCTCCTCCACTCCTTTATATACGGGGGAGGGGGGCACCCCATAGACACACAAGTTTATCATTGATCTCTTAGCCGTCTGCGGTGCCCCCCTCCACCATAATCCACCTCGGTCATATCATCGTAGTGCTTAGGCGAAGCCCTGCGCCGGTAGCTTCATCATCACCTTCATCACGCCGTCGTGCTTACGAAGCTCTCCCTCGAAGCTCTACTGGATCGTTAGTTCGTGGGACATCACCGAGATGAACGTGTGCAGATCATGGAGGTGTCGTACGTTCGGTACTAGGATCAGTCGATCATGAAGACATACGACTACATCAACCGCGTTTTCATAACGCTTCCGCTTTCGGTCTACGAGGGTACGTGGACAACACTCTCCCCTCTCGTTGCTATGCATCACCATGATCTTGCGTGTGCGTAGGAAATTTTTTGAAATTACTACGTTACCTGATATGTCTCCGTCGTATCTACTTTTCCAAACACATTTTCCCTTGTTTTGGACTCTAACTTGCATGATTTGAATGGAACTAACCCGGACTAACGCTGTTTTCAGGAGAATTCCCATGGTGTTATTTATGTGCGGAAACAAAAGTTCTCGGAATGACCTGAAACTCCACGGAACTTATTTTTGGAAAATGTTAAAAATACTAGAGGAAGAATCCACGTCAGGGGGGCCTCCACCTGTCCACGAGGGTGGGGGGCGCACCTGCCCCCCTAAGCTCGCCCACTGCCTCGTGGGCCCCCTGTTGCTCCACCGACCTCAACTCCAACTCCATATATTCGTGTTCGGGGAGAAAAAACCAGAGAGAAAGATTCATCGCGTTTTACGATACGGAGCCGCCGCCAAGTCCTAAAACCTCTCGGGAGGGCTGACCTGGAGTCCGCTCGGGGCTCCGGAGAGGGGAATCTATCGCCGTCGTCATTATCAACCATCCTCCATCACCAATTTCATGATGCTCACCGCCGTGCGTGAGTAATTCCATCATAGGCTTGCTGGACGGTGATGGGTTGGATGAGATTTATCATGTAATCGAGTTAGTTTTGTTAGGGTTTGATCCTAGTATCCACTATGTTACGAGATTGATGTTGCTATGACTTTGCTATGCTTAATGCTTGTCACTAGGGCCCGAGTGCCATGATTTCAGATCTGAACCTATTATGTTTTCATGAATATATGTGAGTTCTTGATCCTATCTTGCAAGTCTATAGTCACCTACTATGTGTTATGATCCGGCAACCCCGAAGTGACAATAATCGGGACCACTCCCGGTGATGACCATAGTTTGAGGAGTTCATGTATTCACTATGTGTTAATGCTTTGGTCCGGTACTCTATTAGAAGGAGGCCTTAATATCCCTTAGTTTCCATTAGGACCCCGCTGCCACGGGAGGGTAGGACAAAAGATGTCATGCAAGTTCTTTTCCATAAGCACGTATGATTATATTCGGAATACATGCCTACATTAAATTGATGAATTGGAGCTAGTTATGTGTCACCCTATGTTATGACTGTTACATATGATGAACCACATCCGCATAATTCTCCATCACCGATCCAATGCCTACGAGCTTTCCACATATTGTTCTCCGCTTATTTACTTTTCCGTTGCTACTGTTACAATCACTACAAAACCCAGAAATATTACGTTTACTACCGTTACCATTACTTCCATATTACTTTGCTACTAAATACTTTGCTGCAGATACTAAGTTATCCAGGTGCGGTTGAATTGACAACTCAACTGCTAATACTTGAGAATCTTCTTTGGCTCCCCTTGTGTCGAATTAATAAATTTGGGTTGAATACTCTACCCTCGAAAACTGTTGCGATCCCCTATACTTGTGGGTTATCAAGACTATTTTCTGGCGCCGTTGCCGGGGAGCATAGCTCTATTCTTTGAGTCACTTGGGATTTATATCTGTTGGTCACTATGAAGAACTTGAAAGATGCGAAAACAAAAATTTATCCTTCAACTATGAGGGGAGGTAAGGAACTGTCATCTAGCTCTGCACTTGATTCACCTTCTGTTTTGAGTAAGCTTGCGACACCTAAACCTTTTTCTGCTATTAATTCTGATATGTCGCATATTATTGATGATGCCACTTCTGCTATGCATGATACTTATGATGAAACTACTTCTATGGTTGATACTATGTGCCACTTGGTGAATTTCCTGATGAACAACTTGCTAGGGCTAGAGAGAATGAAATTATTGAAACTGATAATATTGATGAAAGTGATGATGAAGGCTCTCCTAATAAATATGAATTAGATGTTGTCCCTGAGGGTTATGTTATGGATGAAGAAGCTGCTAGAGCTATTTTAGCCTGCAATGATAGATATGATCTTAAGAAATTATTAGCTAAATGGAAGCAACAATCTCTTAATGCTAGAATGAAACCTGACCCTGCTTTTGCTACTTCACCTATCTGTGTTACTGATAAGGATTATGAATTCTCTGTTAATCCTGATATAATTACTTTGGTTGAATTTGATCCTTTTATGGCTATGAATCTGAAACTGTTGGGGCACATGTTACTAAATTAAATGATATAGCCACCCTGTTCACTAATGATGAGAGAACTCGCTACTTTTATATCCTTAAAATATTTCCGTTCTCATTAAATGGTGATGCTAAGATATGGTTTAATTCTCTTGATCCTGGTTGTGTGCGTAGTCCCCAGGATATGATTTATTACTTTTCTGCTAAATATTTCACTGCTCATAAGAAACAAGCTACTTTGAGGGAAATATATAATTTCGTGCAACTTGAAGAAGAGAGTCTCCCACAAGCTTGGGGGAGGCTTCTCCAATTACTTAATGTTTTGCCTGATCATCCTCTTAAGAAAAATGAAATACTTGATATCTTTTATAATGGACTAACCGATGCTTCCAGAGATTACCTGGATAGTTATGCTGGTTCTCTTTTCAGGGAAAGAACACCGGATGAAGCTGAAATTCTATTGAATAATATGTTGACAAATGAAAATAATTGGACACTTCACGAGCCAACTCCCTGAGCCTATTCCTAAACCAACTCCAAGAAGAGGGTGTTCTATTTCTCGATCTGAAGATATGCAAGAGGCAAAGAAATCTATGAAAGAAAAAGGTATTAAAGCTGAAGATGTTAAGAATTTACCTCCTATTGAAGAAATACATGGTCTTAATTTACCGCCTGTTGAAGAAATATATGATCTTAATTCATCACCTATTGAAGAAACACATGGTCTTGATTACCCGACACAGGTAGTAAAGGTAAATTCTCTCTATAGATTTGATGAAGGTGATATCCCTCGTTATAAGTCTGCTAGACAATGCTTAGATGAGTTTGACAATTTCATTGTTAAACAAGAAAACTTTAATGCTTATTTTGGTAGACAACTGAAATACAATTCCGATATGCTTGAACACTTGGGTGATTATATGTCTAGAGTTAAAGGTGAACTTAAACTCATTAGTAAACATGCTTCTATGGTTACCACTCAAGTAGAACAAGTACTTAAAGCTCAAAATGATTTGCTCGATGAAATGAATAGTAAGAAAAATGATTTTGCTATTAGAGTGGCTACTAGAACTGGTAAAATGACTCAGGAACCTTTGTATCCTGAAGGCCACCCTATGAGAATTGTGCAGGATTCTCAAAGAAATAATTTAGATACACCTAGTCCTTCTAAAAAGAAGAAAAATAAAAATGATAGGACTTTGCATGCTTCTAGTGAACCTGTTGCTGAAACACCTAAGAATCTAAATGATATTTCTATTTCTGATGCTGAAACACAATCTGGTAATGAACATGAACCTAGTGACAATATTAATGAAGATGTTCATGATGATGCTCAACCTAGTAATGACAATGATATAGAAATTGAACCTGCTGTTGATCTTGATAACCCACAATCAAAGAATCAACGTTATGGTAAGAGAGACTTTGTCGCCAGGAAGCACGGTAAGGAAAGAGAGCCATGGGTTCAGAAACCCATGCCTTTTCCTCCCAAACCATCCAAGAAAAAGGATGATGAGGATTTTGAGCGCTTTGCTGAAATGATTAGACCTATCTTTTTGCGTATGCGATTAACTGATATGCTCAAAATGAATCCTTATGCTAAGTATATGAAAGAAATTGTCACTAATAAAAGAAAGATACCGGAAGCTGAAATTTCCACCATGCTTGCTAATTATACTTTTAAGGGTAGAATACCTAAGAAACTAGGAGATCTAGGAGTACCCACTATACCATGCTCCATTAAAAGAAATTATGTTAGAACTGCCTTATGTGATCTTGGAGCCGGTGTTAGTTTTATGCCCCTCTCTTTATATCGTAGACTTGCTTTGAATAAGTTGATACCCACTGAAATATCTTTGCAAATGGCCGATAAATCAACTGCTATACCTGTCGGTATTTGTGAGGATGTGCCTGTTGTGGTTGCAAACGTTACTATTTTAACGGACTTTGTTATTCTTGATATTCCCGAGGACGATAGTATGTCTATTATTCTTGGAAGACCCTTTTTGAATACTGCAGGAGCTGTTATTGATTGCAACAAAGGCAATGTCACTTTTCACGTTAATGGTAATGAGCATATGGTACACTTTTTGAGGAAACAACCTCAAGTCCACAGTATCAATTCTATTGGAAAAATTCCATCAATTATTTTTGGAGATTTTGAATTTCCTCTACCTACTGTCAAGAGGAAATATGATATACTTATTATTGGGGATGTGCATATCCCCGTTGAGGTAACATAGTGTTATTCGAAATTTCTCCGGTTCCATGTTAGTCGGAATGAGTTTGTTAACAAGACTTGATCAACCTTGTTAGTGGAGTCCTTTTGATGAGCATGAGATGGATGAAGTTAGAAAGCACAACCTTTTGTACCCTCTTTCTACTTTCTGCTATTTAGTTGAGATAAAGTGAAAACAGTATTTTTCTATCTGTTTTCTGAATTATCCGTGCAATATAAAAGTACCCCGAAAATAAAAGTTCTCCAAATGCCCTACCAATTTAATATGATTTTTTCTGGAATATTTGAGAATATCTGGCACTAAGAACATAGCAGGGGGAGCAAGCACCTGGCCACGAGGGTCCAGGGAGCGCCCACCCCTACAGGGCGCGCCCCCTGCTCGTGGGCCCATGGTGGCTCCCCCACTTATTCCTGCACCCACACACTTCTTCTTCCTCCCAAAAAACCACCATCCAGCTCAAGCATGAGTTCTAGCTCATTTTGCTATGATTCTCGATCTCCTTGTTCGAAGCACCTCTCACAAAACTGCTTTGGGGGATTGTTCCTTGGTATGTGACTCCTCCATTGGTCCAATTAGTTTTTGTTCTAGTGCTTTATTCATTGCAAATTTGTGCTGCCTAGGTGACCATGTTCTTGAGCTTGCATGTCAAATTTATATGATTCCAAGTAGTTCTAATGCATGATATAGGCTCTAGGCACTTGTAGGAGTAGTTGCTATCAATTTTGTTGAGTTTAGTTTACTTTTATTTGAAGTTACTAAAAATTTCAGAATTTTTTCAGAAGAAGAAATATGTTTAGGAAAAGGTACCAAGGTGGTTCTTCAAGGAAGCAAGGACCCAGGCTTGCAATGCGTGATGCTGACGATGAACCACCAAGGAACGCTCCAGTGCGGCCTTGTGAATTTTCTTCAGAGGACTTTATGGATCGAGCGGGAATCAAGGAAGAATTTAACGCATATTTGCGTAACGCTGATCTTGTGAGCTTCGAGGAGGAAAAGTGAAGCCAGTACCACTATCTCACTAGTTCCTTTGTGAGGAGGTTTGAATTTTCATCCTCACGCAATTCTCAAACTGTCATGTTTGATCTTTATGAAAAATCTTATACTATGGACTTAGAGGATTTTACAACTGCTTGCAAACTTCCACAATGGGGTAGCCCTCGTGAACCTCGCAAATCTAAATTTAGAGATTTTCTTGCCAGTATAACTGTGGGTGAATCTAGAGACATAACACAAGCTACATTAGGGAGTATTCATTTTCCTGCTATACATTATTTTGCTGTCTTCATAGGTAGGTGCATAAATGGTAAGGATGAAGTATGTCACATGTGTGTCCCCGACCTCAGTATTCTTAGTAGTGCCGTGTTAGGAGATAAATCTTATAATTTGGGAGCTATTGTTGCACGTAGGTTGCATAATAATAAAAATAATGGAGATTTCTTTGGAGGAATTTATGCAACCCGCTTAGCTGATTTTCTTGGTGTAACCATATGTGATCATGATATTGAATTGCCTCCTACTTATCTAGACTTTAATGCTATGGTTCACCATCAGTTTGTTGAGAGGAATGAACCGCCTCTCCAGTACAGACTAATCTTTGACAGGCGTCACGCTGTCAATATTGTCCTCCCTGCTCCTACTCTCTCTGACTTTCAGGCAAAGGGAAGACATTTTATAACCAGAGAGGAGGCAAATGAGTACGAAAGGAGGACGAGGGCAGCTCGCCTCCAAGCTGCAGCCCACGACGCAATAGCCGCTGCATCTCAGTACGACCCCAACTACAACTATGGATATCCGCCAGGCCATCCGTGGCAATAAACCAACTTAGACCAAAAGCCTAAGCTTGGGGGACTACGTATTTCCCACCGACATTACATTTATGTTCACACACTCATTGCTAGATGTCGATGCTCATACTTTTTCACTGTAATATCCATGCTAGTTTATTTTTCTTTTTCCTGCTTTCTTCCTGTGTGTTTGATAAACCTTAAGAAAGAAAACCAAAAAAATTAGTTGTAGCTTTTAGTTAGTTTACCTTTCTTGCTGTAGTAGTAATAATTAAAAGAAAACCCAAAAATATTTCCCGTTCTTCTTTTGCTTGTTGGGAGCTTTCCCGTGTAAATAGTTTTATTTATTTTCTTTTCTTTGGGGGTCGATAGGAGAAGACCATAATGAAATTGTTGAAGTGGCTCTTATATGCATTATTGTTGATTTAACCAAGAGCCCATACTGCCTTGTCTTCTCCTGTTTATTGAATGCTCGCAGATTCCAGCTTAGTCCAATGCACGTGCACTATTATTATTATTCACATCGTTCGTTCGTGCAAGTGAAAGGCAGTTATGACGATATATGATGGACTGATTGAGATGAGAGAAGCTGGTATGAACTCGACCTCTCTTGTTTTTGTAAATATGATTAGTTTATCGTTCCTGATTCAGCCTATTATGAATAAACATGTTTGCAATGACAATTAGAGATTATAGTTGCTCGTGCCATGCTTGATTAGCTATGAGTTATAATGGTTTACCTTGCGTGCCAACATGCTATTAAAATGGTTGTGATGTGGTATAGTGGGGTGGTATCCTCCTTTGAATGATTCAAGTGACTTGACTTGGCACATGTTCACGCATGTAGTTGAAACAAAATCAACATAGCCTTCATGATATTTATGTTCATGGTGGATTATATCCTACTCATGCTTGTACTCAATGTTTATTAATTTTAATGCATGTTCATGACTGTTGTCGCTCTCTAGTAGGTCGCTTCCCAGTCTTTTGCTAGCCTTCACTTATACTAAGCGGGAATACTGCTTGTGCATCCAATCCCTTAAACCCCAAAGTAATTCCATATGAGTCCACCATACCTTCCTATATGCGGTATCTACCTGCCGTTCCAAGTAAATTTGTATGTGCCAAACTCTAAACCTTCAAATGAAATTCTTTTTTGTATGCTCGAATAGCTCGTGTATCAACTAGGGATGTCCGTATCTTCCATGCTAGGCGGGTTATTCTCAAGAGGAGTGGACTCCGCTCCTCACTCACGAGAAAATGGCTGGTCACAGGGATGCCCAGTCCCATGCTTTATGCAAACTAAATCAAAATAATTGCAAACAAAACTCCCCCTGGGAGTGTTGTTAGTTGGAGGCACCCGTTGTTTCGAGCAAGCCACGGATTGATGCTTGTTGGTGGAGGGGGAGTATAAACTTTACCATTCTGTTTGGGAACCGCCTATAATGTGTGTAGCATGGAAGATATCGCCATCTCTTGGTTGTTATGTTGACAATGAAAGTATGCCGCTCAAAATATTATTTATTTCTATTTCAAAATCGAGCTCTGGCACCTCTACAAATCCCTGCTTCCCTTTGCGAAGGGCCTATCTATTTACTTTTATGTTGAGTCATCACCCTCTTATTAAAAGCACCAGCTGGAGAGCACTGTTGTCATTTGCATCCATTACTATTAACTTATATTGTTTATGACTATGACTGGATCTCTTTTACCATGAATTACAATGTCTAGTCAGCCCTTGATCTTTAAAGGTGCTCTGCATTTATGTTTTGCGGTCTCAGAAAGGGCTAGCGAGATACCATCTTATTATATCATATCATGATTGTTTTGAGAAAGTCTTGTCATCCGAGATTAATTATTATTGCTCGCTAGTTGATTATGACATTGACATGAGTAAACATGAGACCTAAATGTTATTGTGAATATGGTTAGTTATAATCTTTGCTGAAAACTTGAATGATGGCTTTACATATTTACAACAACAAGAGCAAACAGAGTTTGTAAAAGTTTTTCTTTATCACTTTCAGTTTATCAACTGAATTGCTTGAGGACAAGCAAAGGTTTAAGCTTGGGGGAGTTGATACGTCTCCGTCGTATCTACTTTTCCAAACACTTTTGCCCTTGTTTCGGACTCTAACTTGCATGATTTGAATGGAACTAACCGGATGACGTTGCTTTCAGAGAATTGCCATGGTGTTATTTATATGCGAAACAAAAGTTCTCGGAATGACCTGAAACTCCACGGAACTTATTTTGGAAAATATTAAAATCTTGGAAGAAGAATCCACATCGGGGGCCTCCACCTGTCCACGAGGTGGGTGCGCTGCCCCCCTAGGCGCGCCCCCTGCCTCGTGGGCCCCCTGTTGCTCCACCGACCTCAACTCCAACTCCATATATTCGTGTTCGGGGAGAAAAAAATAGAGAGAAAGATTCATCACGTTTTACGATACGGAGCCGCCGCCAAGTCCTAAAACCTCTCGGGAGAACTGATTTGGAGTCCGTTCGGGGCTCCGAAGAGGGGAATCCATCGCCGTCGTCATCATCAACCATCATCCATCACCAATTTCATGATGCTCACTGCCGTGCGTGAGTAATTCCATCATAGGCTTGCTGGACGGTGATGGCTTGGATGAGATTTGTCATGTAATCGAGTTAGTTTTGTTAGGGTTTGATCCCTAGTATCCACTATGTTCTGAGATTGATGTTGCTATGACTTTGCTATGCTTAATGCTTGTCACTAGGGCCCGAGTGCCATGATTTCAGATCTTAACCTATTATGTTTTCATGAATATATGTGAGTTCTTGATCCTATCTTGCAAGTCTATAGTCACCTACTATGTGTTATGATCCGGCAACCCCGAAGTAACAATAATCGGGACCACTCCCGGTGATGACCATAGTTTGAGGAGTTCATGTATTCACTATGTGTTAATGCTTTGGTCCAGTACTCTATTAAAAGGAGGCCTTAATATCCCTTAGTTTCCATTAGGACCCCGCTGCCACGGGAGGGTAGGACAAAAGATGTCATGCAAGTTCTTTTCCATAAGCACGTATGACTATATTCGGACACCATGCCTACATTACATTGATGGATTGGAGCTAGTTCTGTGTCACCCTATGTTATGACTGTTACATTATGAACCACATCCGGCATATTCTCCATCACCGATCCAATGCCTACGAGCTTTCCACATATTGTTCTCCGCTTATTTACTTTTTCGTTGCTACTATTACAATCACTACAAAACCCAAAAATATTACTTTTGCTACCGTTACCGTTACTTCCATATTACTTTGCTACTAAATTCTTTGCTGCAGATACTAAGTTAACCAGGTGCGGTTGAATTGACAACTCAACAGCTAATACTTGAGAATATTCTTTGGCTCCCCTTGTGTCGAATCAATAAATTTGGGTTGAATACTCTACCCTCGAAAACTGTTGCGATCCCCTACACTTGTGGGTTATCATTACCCAACAGTGGCATCTGAGCCAGGATTATGTGTAGATGTTATATGCACAAGTAGAACACAAGTGAGTTGTGGGCGATACTAGTCATACTGCTTACCAGCATGTCATACTTTGATTTGGTGGTATTGTTGGATGAAGCGGCCCGGACCGACATTACGCGTACGCTTACGCAAGACTGGTTCTACCGACGTGCTTCGCACACAGGTGGCTGGCGGGTGTCAGTTTCTCCAACTTTAGTTGAATCGAGTGTGGCTACGCCCTGTCCTTGTTGAAGGTTAAAACATCACATAGTTGACGAAATATCGTTGTGGTTTTGATGCGTAGGTAAGAACGGTTCTTGCTCAGCCCATGGCAGCCACGTAAAACTTGCAACAACAAAGTAGAGGACGTCTAACTTGTTTTTGTAGGGCGTGTTGTGATGTGATATGGTCAAGACATGATGCTAAATTTTATTGTATGAGATGATCATGTTTTGTAACGGAGTTATCGGCAACTGGCAAGAGCCATATGGTTGTCGCTTTATTGTATGAAATGCAATCGCCTTGTAATTGATTTACTTTATCACTAAGCGGTAGCGATAGTCGTAGAAGCAATAGTTGGCGAGACGACAACGATGCTACGATGGAGATCAAGGTGTCGCGCCAGTGGCAGTGGTGATCATGACGGTGCTTTGGAGATGGAGATCAAAGGCGCAAGATGATGATTGCCATATCATATCACTTATATTGATTGCGTGTGATGTTTATCTTTTATGCATCTTATTTTGCTTAGTTCGGCGGTAGCATTATAAGATGATCTCTCACTAAATTGCAAGGTACAAGTGTTCTCCCTGAGTATGCACCATTGTGAAAGTTCGTCGTGCCGAGACACCACGTGATGATTGGGTGTGATAAGCTCTATGTTCACATACAACGGGTGCAAGCCAGTTTTGCACATGCAGAATACTCGGGTTAAACTTGACGAGCCTAGCATATGTAGATATGGCCTCGGAACACTGAGACCGAAAGGTCGAGCGTGAATCATATAGTAGATATGATCAACATAGTGATGTTCACCATAAAAACTACTCCATCTCACGTGATGATCGGACATGGTTTAGTTGATATGGATCACGTGATCACTTAGATGATTAGAGGGATGTCTATCTAAGTGGGAGTTCTTAAGTAATATGATTAATTAAACTTTATATTTATCAGGAACTTAGTCCTAGTAGTATTAGCATATCTATGTTGTAGATCAATAGCTCGCATTTAGCTCCCCAGTTTTATTTTTGGTATGTTCCGAGAGAAACTAAGTTGAAAGATGTTAGTAGCAATGATGCGGATTGGATCCGTGATCTGAGGATTATCCTCATTGTTGCACAGAAGAATTATGTCCTTGATGCACCGCTAGGTGACAGACCGATTGCAGGAGCAGATGCAAACGTTATGAACGTTTGGCAAGCTCAATATGATGACTACTTGATAGTTTAGTGCACCATGCTTTACGGCTTAGAATCGGGGCTTCAAAGACGTGTTTGAAACGCCACGGAGCATATGAGATGTTCCAAGAGTTGAAATTAGTATTTCAGACTCATGCCCATGTCGAAAGGTATGTGACTTTTGACAAGTACTTTGCCTACAAGATGGAGGAGAATAGCTCAGTTAGTGAGCATGTGCTCAGCATGTCTGAGTATTACAATCACTTGAATCAAGTGGGAGTTAATCTTCTAGATAAAATAGTGATTGACAGAGTTCTCTAGTCACTATCACCAAGTTACTAGAACTTCGTGATGAACTATAATATGCAAGGGATAACGGAAACGGTTCCCAAGCTCTTCGTGATGCTGAAATCGACGAAGGTAGAAATCAAGAAAAGCATCAAGTATTGATGGTTGACAAGACCACTAGTTTCAAGAAAAGGGCAAAGGGAAGAAGGGGAACTTCAAAAAGGAACGGCAAGCAAGTTGCTGCTCCCGTGAAACAGCCCAAACTGAGTGCTTCTACTGCAAAGGAAATGGTCACTGGAAGTGCAACTTCCCTAGATACTTGGCGGATAAGAAGGATGGCAAAGTGAACAAAGGTATATTGGATATACATGTTATTGATGTGTACTTTACTAGTGTTTATAGCAACCCCTCGGCATTTGATACTGGTTCAGTTGCTAAGAGTAGTAACTCGAAACGGGAGTTGTATAATGAACAGAAACTACTTAAGGGCGAGGTGACGATGTGTATTGGAAGTAGTTCCAAGATTGATATGATCATCATCGCACACTCCCTATACTTTCGGGATTAGTGTTGAACTTAAATAAGTGTTATTTGGTGTTTGCGTTGAGCATGAATATGATTTGATCATGTTTATTGCAATACGGTTATTCATTTAAGTTAGAGAATAATTGTTGTTCTGTTTACATGAATAAAACCTTCTATGGTCATACACCCAATGAAAATGGTTTGTTGGATCTCGATCGTAGTGATACACATATTCATAATATTGAAGCCAAAAGATGCAAAGATAATAATGATAGTGCAACTTATTTGTGGCACTGCCGTTTAGGTCATATTGGTGTAAAGCGCATGAAGAAACTCCATGCTGATGGGATTTTTGAATCACTTGATTATGGATCACTTGATGCTTGCGAACCATGCCTGATGGGCAAGATGACTAAGACTCTGTTCTCTGGAACAATGGAGCGAGCAACTGACTTATTGGAAATAATACATACTGATGTATGTGATCCGATGAGTGTTGAGGCTCACGGCGGGTATCGTTATTTTCTGACCTTCACAGATGATTTGAGCAGATATGGGTATATCTACTTGATGAAACATAAGTCTGAAACATTTGAAAAGTTCATATAATTTCAGAGTGAAGTGGAAAATCATGTAACAAGAAAATAAAGTTTCTACGATCTGATCGTGGAGGAGAATATTTGAGTTACGAGTTTGGTCTTCATTTGAAACAATGCGGAATAGTTTCGCAACTCACACCACCTGGAACACCGCAGCGTAATGGTGTGTCCGAACATCGTAACCGTGCTTTATTGAGTATGGTGCAATCTATGATGTCTCTTACCGATTTACCACTATCATTTTGGGGTTATGCATTAGAGACAGCCGCA
This sequence comes from Aegilops longissima, assembly GCA_021605205.1. Taxonomy (NCBI): domain Eukaryota; kingdom Viridiplantae; phylum Streptophyta; class Magnoliopsida; order Poales; family Poaceae; genus Aegilops; species Aegilops longissima. The sequence continues at coordinate 553,412,805 of CM038679.1, read as the reverse complement.
TTCACGTTAAATAGGGCACCATCTAAATCTGTTGAGACGACACCATATGAACTGTGGTTTGGCAAGAAACCAAAGTTGTCGTTTCTTAAAGTTTGGGGTTGTGATGCTTATGTGAAAAAGTTTCATCCTGATAAGCTCAAACCCAAATAGGATAAATGTGTCTTCATAGGATACCCAAAGGAGACAGTTTGGTACACCTTCTATCACAGATCCGAAGGCAAGACATTCGTTTCTAAGAATGGATCCTTTCTAGAGAAGGAGTTTGTCTCGAAAGAAGTGAGTGGGAGGAAAGTAGAACTTGATGAGGTAACTGTACCTGCTCCCTTATTGGAAAGTAGTTCATCACAGAAATCTTTTCTTGTGACTCCTACACCAATTACTTTGGAAGCTAATGATGATGATCATGTAACTTCAGATCAAGTTACTATCGAATCTCGTAGGTCAACCAGAGTAAGATCCGCACCAGAGTGGTACGGTAATCCTGTTTTGGAGGTCATGTTACTTGACCATGATGAACCTACGAACTATGAGGAAGCGATGATGAGCCCAGATTCCGCGAAATGGCTTGAGGCCATGAAATCTGAGATGGGATCCATGTATGAGAACAATGTGTGGACTTTGGTTGACTTGCCCGATGATCGGCAAGCCATAGAAAATAAATGCATCTTCAAGAGGAAGACGGACGCTGATAGTAGTGTTACTATCTACAAAGCTAGACTTGTCGAAAAAGGTTTTGACAAAGTTCAAGGTGTTGACTACGATGAGATTTTCTCACTCGTAGCGATGTTTAAGTCTGTCCGAACCATGTTAGCAAATTGCCACATTTTATGAAATCTGGCAAATGGATGTCAAAACTACATTCCTTAATGGATTTCTTAAAGAAGAGTTGTATATGATGCAACCAGAAGGTTTTTTCGATCCTAAAGGTTCTAACAAAATGTGCAAGCTCCAGCGATCCATTTATGGACTGGTGCAAGCATCTCGGAGTTGGAATATACGCTTTGATGAGTTGATCAAAGCATATAGTTTTATACAGACTTGCGGTGAAGCCTGTATTTACAAGAAAGTGAGTGGGAGCACTATAGCCTTTCTGATAAGTATATGTGAGTGACATATTGTTGATCGGAAATGATGTAGAATTTTCTGGAAAGCATAAAGGAGTGTTTGAAAGAAGTTTTTCAAAGAAAGACCTCGATGAAGCTGCTTACATATTGAGCATCAAGATTTATAGAGATAGATCAAGACGCTTGATAAGTTTTTTCAATGAGTACATACCTTGGCAAATTTTTGAAGTAGTTCAAAATGAAACAGTCAAAGAAGGAGTTCTTGCCTGTATTGCAAGGTGTGAAATTGAGTAAGACTCAAAGCCTGACCACGGCAGAAGATAGAAAGAGAATGAAAGTCATTCCCTATGCCTCAGTCATAGGTTCTATAAAGTATGCCATGCTGTGTACCAGATCTATTGTATACCCTACACTGAGTTTGGCAAGGGAGTACAATAGTGATCTAGGAGTAGATCACTAGACAGCGGTCAAAATTATCCTTAGTGGAATAAGGATATGTTTCTTGATTATGGAGGTGACAAAAGGTTCGTCGTAAAGGGTTACGTCGATGCAAGCTTTGACACCGATCTGGATGACTCTAAGTCACAATCTGGATACATATTGAAAGTGGGAGCAATTAGCTAAAGTAGCCCCGTGCAAAGCATTGTAGACATATAAATTTGCAAAATATATACGGATCTGAATTTGGCAGGTCCGTTGAAATAACTTCTCTCACAAGCAAAACATGATCATGCCTTAGTACACTTTGGGTGTTAATAACATGGTGATGTGAACTAGATTACTGACTCTAGTGAACCCTTTGAGTGTTGGCCACATGGCGATTTGAACTATGGATATTAATCACATGGTGATGTGAACTATTGGTGTCAAATCACATGGTGATGTGAACTAGATTATTGACTCTAGTGCAAGTGGGAGACTCAAGGAAATATGCCCTAGAGGCAATAATAAAGTTGTTATTTATATTTCCTTATATCATGATAAATGTTTATTATTCATGCTAGAATTGTATTAACCGGAAACTTAGTACATGTGTGAATACATAGACAAACAAAGTGTCACTAGTATGCCTCTACTTGACTAGCTCATTGAATCAAAGCTGGTTAAGTTTCCTAGCCATAGACATGAGTTGTCATTTGATTAACGGGATCACATCATTAGAGAATGATGTGATTGACTTGATCCATTCCGTTAGCTTAGCACTTGATCGTTTAGTATGTTTCTATTGCTTTCTTCATGACTTATGCATGTTCCTATGACTATGAGATTATGCAACTCCCGAATACCGGAGGAACACCTTGTGTGCTATCAAACGTCACAACGTAACTGGGTGATTATAAAGATGCTCTAGAGGTGTATCCGAAGGTGTTTGTTGGGTTGGCATAGATTGAGATTAGGATTTGTCACTCCAAGTATCGGAGAGGTATCTCTGGGCCCTCTCGGTAATGCACATCACTATAAGCCTTGCAAGCAACGTAACTAATGAGTTAGTTACGGGATGATGCATTACGAAACGAGTAAAGAGACTTGCCGGTAGCGAGATTGAACTAGGTATTGAGATACCGACGATCGAATCACGGGCAAGTAACATACCGATGACAAAGGGAACAACGTATGTTGTTATGCGGTTTGACCGATAAAGATCTTCGTATAATATGTAGGAGCCAATATGAGCATCCAGGTTCCGCTGTTGGTTATTTAATGGAGATGAGTCTCAGTCATGTTGATAACCCACAAGTGTAGGGGATCGCAACAGCTTTCGAGGGTAAAGTATTCAACCCAAATTTATTGATTTGACACAAGGGGAGCCAAAGAATATTCTCAAGTATTAGCAACTGAGTTGTCAATTCAGCCACACCTGGATAACTTAATATCTGCAGCAAGGTATTTAGTAGCAAAGTAATATGATAGTAGTGGTAATGGTAACAAAAGAGTAATGAAAGCAAAAGTAATATTTTTGTTGTTTTGTAGTGATTGTAACAATAGCAACGGGAAAGTAAATAAGCGTAAACCGAGATATGGAAAGCTCGTAGGCATTGGATCGGTGATGGATAATTATGCGGATGCGGTTCATCATGTAACATCATAACATAGGGTGACATGAACTAGCTCCAATTCATCAATATAATGTAGGCATGTATTCGAATATAGTCATACGTGCTTATGGAAAAGAACTTGCATGGCATCTTTTGTCCTACCCTCCCGTGGCAGCGGGTCCTAATGAAACTAAGGGATATTAAGGCCTCCTTTTAATAGAGAACCGAACAAAGCATTAGCACATAGTGAATACATGAACTCCTCAAACTATGGTCATCACCGGAGTGGTCCCGATTTTTGTCACTTGGGTTGCGGATCATAACACATAGTAGGTGACTATAGACTTGCAAGATAGGATCAAGAACTCACATATATTCATGAAAACATAATAGGTTCAGATCTGAAATCATGGCACTCGGGCCCTAGTGACAAGCATTAAGCATAGCAAAGTCATAGTAACATCAATCTCAGAACATAGTGGATACTAGGGATCAAACCCTAACAAAACTAACTTGATTACATGATAGATCTCATCCAACCCATCATCGTCCAGCAAGCCTACGATGGAATTACTCACGCACGGCGGTGAGCATCATGAAATTGGTGATGGAGGATGGTTGATGATGACGACGGCGATGAATCCCCCTCTCTGGAGTCCCGAACGGACTCCAAATCAGCCCTCCCGAGAGGTTTTAGGGCTTGGCGGCGGCTCCGTATCGTAAAATGCGATGATTTCTTCTCCTTGATTTTTTTCTCTCCGAAAGCAAATATATAGAGTTGGAGTTGGCGTCGGAGGAGCTCGAGGGCCACGAGGTAGGGGCGTGCCCTAGGGGGCACGCCCCACCCTCGTGGACAGGTGTGGGCCCCTGGTCTTCATCTTTGGCAAGGATTTTTAATATTTTTAACGAGATGTTCCGTGGAGTTTCGGTCATTCCGAGAACTTCTGTTTTCTGCACATAAAACAACATCATGGCAATTCTGCTGAAAACAGCGTCAGTCCAGGTTAGTTCCACTCAAATCATGCAAGTTAGAGTCCAAAACAAGGGCAAAAGTGTTTGGAAAAGTAGATACGACGGAGACGTATCACATGTCTACATAGTTCTCGAACCCGTAGGGTCCGCACGCTTAACGTTCGGTGACGATCGGTATTATGAGTGTTTTTATGTACCGAAGGTTGTTCGGAGTCCCGGATGAGATCAGGGAGATGACGAGGAGTATCGAAATGTTCGAGACGTAAAGATCGATATTGGAAGGCTATATTCATACATCGGAAAGGTTCTGAGTGGTTCGGGTATTTATCGGAGTATCGGAGAGTTGCGGGAATTCGCCGGGGAGTATATGGGCCTTATTGGGCTTTAGGGGAGAGAGAGAGGGACTTCCTAGGGTAGGCCCCCCCCCAAGGCCTAGTCCGAATTGGACTAGGGGGAGGGGCGGCACCCCCTCCTTCCTTCTCTTCTCTCTTCCCCTTCCTTCTCTCCTACTCCTATTACTTGGAAGGGCGGGAATCCTACTCCCAGTGGGAGTAGGACTCCCCAGGGCGCGCCATAGTAGAGGGCTGGCCCTCCACCTCCTCCACTCCTTTATATACGGGGGAGGGGGGGCACCCCATAGACACACAAGTTGATCATTGATCTCTTAGCCATGTGCGGTGCCCCCCTCCACCATAATCCACCTCGGTCATATCGTTGTAGTGCTTAGGCGAAGCCCTGCGCCGGTAGCTTCATCATCACCATCATCACGCCGTCGTGCTGACAAAGCTCTCCCTCGAAGCTCTACTGGATCGTGAGTTCGTGGGACATCACCGAGCTGAACGTGTGCAGATCGCGGAGGTGCCGTACGTTCGGTACTAGGATCGGTCGATCGTGAAGACGTACGACTACATCAACCGCGTTGTCATAACACTTCTGCTTTCGGTCTACGAGGGTACATGGACAACACTCTCCCCTCTCGTTTCTATGCATCACCATGATCTTGCGTGTGCGTGGAATTTTTTTGAAATTACTACATTACCCAACACACCCATTGTCCCTTTCTGTGCAATGCACAATGATCCTATCCTTGCAGTTCCTATGGTACTGGAAATTTTTAAGGATTCTGATATGAAAATTCCTAGGTGCTCTTCTAAACTGATAACATCAGTGAAGCACATACTAAAGCAAAGTTGGCCATGAGCATCTGGATTGCTCTCATCATACCAGATCCTAGTCCTGGCCCTCTTGGCTTGACTCTTCCTTCCACAAGGCAGTGGCAGACCTGACTCATCATCTGATTCACTAATGCCCTAGTCCCCAGGGAAAGAAGCTGAATCATCTGATGGAATGAAATCAGGAATTACCTCAATGTCAGCTTCATGGTGTGATCTTGTAGTGGGGCCTGCTTTGCCTACTTTCTTGAATGTTTGAGGAAGTGGTGTCTCAGGTTTTGTGTCTGAGTCCTCTACCTCTGGACACATCTCTTCCACTTCTGTGTCTCCTTCAAAGTGATGCATATGATCCTCTCTCGGTTCCTTTTCTGCTTCAACTTCTCAATGATTTCATCTTCCTCCTCATTACATATGTCATGCTCTGCCTCTTTGTACTCACACCAGTTCAAATCAACAAACCCTTCATCATCAGAGGGGCCAACATCTTCCTGTAATTTCTCTTTGCCCTTTGCTTTTTTCAAATTCATGCTCTGTTGTGTGTTAATGTAAGCAGCCTCTTCACCTGGCTCTACAACAGCGATAGGCACAGCATACAGCTCCTCAACTGGGTCCTCAATAGAAATAGGGAACAATACTCCTGCCTCATCTATAGAAATAAAGTTGGAATCCCCCACATTATTTATAGGTACTTGTTCCTCCACAATATTTGCCCTGTTAAGATCTCCTGGATTAGGCTCATTAGCCTTAATTACAGTTATGTTGAGCACCCTCTGCTCAGCATAATGGTCTAGCATCTCCTCCACACTCTCTTCACTGTCAATAACCTGCATCCCTGCTGCCCCCTTTCCCTCTTCTTTCATATAGAACATGTAGTCAGCTTCAGTATATCCCTCTTCCGTCTCTAGCAGTGCTAACATGTTAATATAAGTAATTTCTGACAGACAAATGGTCCTTTCCAAGTTGTCTCTCCCTTGAAAATGGTACCTTATTTCCCATATCTCATCATCCAAACTACACAAAATTGAGGAGAATTAGTGCTTGATTGATCCAATTTTAATAATGTAACATGTTATTCAGACAAGATATTAGCACTATCAAAGCTTGCACATAATTTACAGGACAACAATTAAGTGTAATTAATAAGGAGTAAACAAAGCATTCATGCATAAAACCATAAACCCAGAGCTATAATTCCTACTATAACATGTTATACAGAGAAGATATTAACTATATCAGCTACAACACTTGAGTAAACAAAAAATAATCTTCAGTAAACAAAGCCCTAAAATGAAACGGCCCTAAAATCTCCTAAAATCTAACAACCCTAAAATCTACTAAAATCTAACAGCCCATTAAAAAACATAAATATGCACTATCTATAGCCCTAAAATCACAATCCAGTGAAGACAGTGACATGGAAGAGAGGGGTGGAGGGGGTGGACGAGGAAGAAATCTTACCACACGCTGTCGAACCCTGAAGCCCACTGATGGCCTTCTCCCATGCCGGAAGCCCTAATCTTGCGTGCTAGGGCCGCCGCCGCATGGCGCTCAATGTCCCACTCCAGCAGCGAAGGGGGCGAAGGGGATCGCTCCGGTGAAGGAGCCCGCTGCGTCGGCAAGCTACTGCTACCGAGCCAGTTGTCTACCTCCGAGAACCCATCACCATCGCCTCCAGTCCCTCCGCCTCCAACTGACTCGCCGCCGCCGCCACTAGGTTTAGCCGCCGCCGCCATCGCAGGACAGAGAGAGACGGGGGAAAGAGGGGAGAATGGGGCAAGCAGATAGAGCCGCGAGCTCTTTGACCACGCGCGTGCCCTAACGCCTGTCAACCCGTGCGCCGTTCGGTTAGTCCGACGTGGCAGCTGATGGGTGGGCATGCCGTGTCAGAAATCGGTTTAGTTGCGGCCAAACGGTCATTTGTTTTTATTGAGAAAATTTACAACAAAAGTGGTGGATTTTTGGGACGCGCTAGAAATGTGGTGGCAAACTGATGCTTGAACTTCAAATGTGGTGGTTTTTTGCAATTCACTCTCAAGCCGCCTCTGCGCATAATCACCCCTGATTTCCCCCTCTCCACCTCCGCGTGGTCTTTCCGCTGTCCACACAACGAGCCCAAACAGTAAAAGAATCTTGTGCCCCATAGAGATGCCATGCGACAGGAACACATGGCACGTGCCAACACCTGGCCTGAGGCATAGACATGGTCAACACCAGTTGATCAATAGGGAAAGGAGCAAAACAAACTTCGGATTGCTGTGGTCTCTCGAAATCGTTGCCCTGAATTGACTCATATCGCTCCACCTACCAACAAGCCCACCCATCAACAGATCACTTCACAAAGCACAACATGTTGACCAAGTCAAAATCATGGACCAAATCTAAAATTGGATGCTCAATTTGTTGAGAGAGCTTTCATCCCTAAGAGCATCTCTAGCAGACCCGACCCTTAAACTGCGGATAAGGGCCGAGAAAAAACGCGGTTTAAAGGTCGAAATCGGCTGCGGTGGAACAGAGCCTGCAAACCCGAGCGGTAAAAGAGAATAGGGGATATTCTCTTTTACCACTCGGGCTTGCGGGCTCTGTTCCGCTCGCTGTCGATTTTGACCCTCAAACCGTAACACCACACAAATCAATTGACCACGATTTTGACAAATAAGACACAAATCCCGAGAATTCAAACACAGATTTGGCGACATTTGAACATAGTTTTCACGCCACAACCCAAAAGACATCGCATCCATCATCACTCATCCATCATCATCATCATCACAAGTTGAAATCTTCACCGCCACCACCACTTGCCTAACCACCATGCTCACTGAACCTTGGCACTGTATGGCCTCTTGCGGCTAGCCTCCTCCTCTCCAAGATCTCCAACCTTGCTATGTCATGCCATTCTTTGGTGAGCTCATCCATCTCATTTCGATTCATCACATGATCTTGTTCTCCTCTTGAAGGAGCTTGGCCATGGCTTTGTTCTCCTCGGTCATGGCTCTTCTCTCCTCAATGGCGGCCTTGCGCATGGTCTCCTCCTTGAGTAGTTGTCACTTCTCTTGCTTCTCTTGAGCCTTCTTCTCAGCCAACTCCTTCTTTGCCTCCAATGTCTTGATCATCAATACCTCATTGGACTTGACCATGTGATCTAGCTTGTCTCGCAAGCTTGATGCCTCTGCTTCCTTCTTGATCTTGTCATTGGCCTTCTTGTTTCCATGGGGTTGTTCTTGTTTCTTGGGCCATCATCATCCATCTTGGTGAGTGCACCTTTCTTCGGTGGAGATTCTTTCTCAATCAACTTCCACTTCTCGTTATTTCGAAGAAATTTCCAGCAATGCTCTAGTTGAAATGACTTGCCACCAGAAGCTTCCATGTCATTGTACCTTCCTTGCGCAATTTTGTCCTACAAAATTTGAACAATGTCAAATTATGCAACCACTCCGATTGCTACAAGTGATTTGCACAACTTGGGACGTGAAAATAAACTCACATAATCGGATTCAATGGTACCACTTGGAGGTGCATTGCAGACTTGCTCCGAGCAAGCAGCCCAACAGCTACAAATCAGCTTGATCACGTCCCAACGACCTTGGAGTGACCGAAAGGTGTGTGGCGTCCTGTTGGGATACTTTGCCATCATGCGGAAGAACTGGTCCTCTATGCTTTGCCAATACCTCTTGGCGGTTTGGTCAGTGTCGGTGCACGCATCAAGAGACACCGATTCCCATGCCTTGATCAAGATTTGATCTTCCAACTACGCGTAGTTCTTCGATCTTGCACGCCACCATCCATCTCAATGTAACAGTAATCACAGATCGGGACTTGATCGATGTCGATGATGTTGTCGTCCAACAAGTGCACAAACTTGGCAGTCGCATCATGCAAACCGGTGCTACAATTTTGCTCCGTCATGAACAAGAGCAATGGCGAAAAGTGAAACAACTAGAAGAAATCAAAGTATCATACCTTGCGCCCATTTCGCTGAACACCTCGAGGGTGGGGGCGGGGGCGGCAGTGTCATCGGCAGGCATCCTCAGGGTAGCTATTGTTGGGGCAATCGGAGGAGGTGTCGGCGGGGTAGCTCTTGCGGTGGGCTTCTTGCGTTTCACACCTGAAACCTTCGCTTTCTTCGCCGGCGTGGGCCGGACCGGATTCGCAGCGGCGACGGCGGACGCGCGTGCCTTCCTGGTTCAGGCTGCGGAAGCGACACCTGGACGACGACGTTGCCCTGCCGCTTGCGGGGTGGCGCAATGGAGCCTTGAACGGCGACGGGCGCGACATGGCCGGCGACAAGATCTGCCGAAGGGGTTGGCGCATGGATGACATCCACGGTGACGGGCGACAGCTGGGAGGCTTCAATAGCGGCAATGCAAAGCCGAGGAAGGTGGTCCGAAGCGCGCGGAGAGAGGTGGATAGCGGTGGAGGGAAGGAAAAGCGGGAACTGCCGCGCGCAAATGTCCCTCCCGCCAAATCTCGCTACTGATAGGGATCAAGCTCGGGTCAGGCCTCCCACCCCGTGTATCTAAAGGTTGAGGGTGAAGATTTGCCGCGCCCCGCAAATTTTTTTACAGGCCACGGTTGATACGGTGTCTGTTCAGGCCACTTTTAAACTGGCAGTTAATTTACAGTTCGGCGCGATATAAGGGATCTGCTAGAGATGCTCTAAGGAGCTTATAGTGAATTTAAGGATACAAGATCATACTGTGAAGCTCTTTTTTTCCGTAAGGGGTCGTACTGTGAAGTTGTGACCTCTGAAACGACGATGGGGCCTGCAGCCCAAGGCCCGTGTGGCTGGTCACAGGCTGCTGACCTTGGAACTTAAATTTCGTAATGGCATCATAGAGCAGGACTGGTAAAATTTGGTTAACATCGTTTGTAGGTTGGAGAGCGCAAGACGATGGAGACCACTCGGTGCTTCACCGCAAACAACACAAAAACATGACTATTGCAACGGCTACTGACTCTAGAGAACATCATCTGCAACTCTTTCTTGTTTTACACTATACTACTATATAGCACAAATGCCGTTTCAAAGAATTAATATCTGCACATTTCTCGATTGTAACAATATCCTGTAAGTACTCACAGCAATGGCATCATCTCTACTACAGTCTTCTCCAACCTCTACCAAAACGATCACAAAACTAGCGGAACAAAATTTCAGGAAGGAAAAAAGAATAGGTGGAGGAAAAATAAACATTATAAACTGTCACGACCTTAGCTGCCTCCTTTCGTCACCGTGATAAATCCATGATCCTTTTGCTAAACCTTCCGCTGCATTATTCTCCGATAATGGATCAGCCCAATCCCAGAGGAAGAGACCTCACCAAGCTACCTTGATAGTTATACTACTACTATCCAAAAGAATGACCAACCAATATGATACAGATGAAAAGAATCGTGTACCCATATGATACAGATCAAAGTATCGAGGTATCTGCAACTCGGTTGATGCAGGGGCGTGTCAGAGATATATGTATGTGTTCACTGATGATTGCTTTCCTCCTTCACCAACAGCAATCCACCTCTCCAGTAAGCAAATGAATGGCGGGGCTATGCCCCCTCAGTTCAGTGTGTCTACACCATTTCTCCAAAGTCCTTATCTGTCGTATAGGGGCTCCAAAATATGGCAGTTTCTAATGAAGTCATTGGAGTAATTTACGTGCTTGGTCCAAAACGGTTGCAAGTTTTTAAAAGCAATGTCTAGCCATGGTTTGCACTGACCATTGTAGTGGATCACTGCAGCCTTCTTAACACTTTCTATGTCCGTGCTTTCTTGGTATCCTAAGCCAAGCATGTGCCAAGATGGGTCGATACCATGGACATGACCCCTGAATGCTATAAGCGCAGGTGGTAAAGTGCCGAATTTCCAGAGAGTAAGACCGGCTCTTAGATTCTGCAAAAAAAAATGGAACAATTATGAAGATGAACAACAGTGCCAACAACTATAGCATGTATTAGCATCACAAAGTTTAAGCTTGAAACAAAAGTTGTGAGTAACTATTCTTCATACCCAAGTGGCATTTGATTTGATATAGGTAAGTGTTTCACTCTATGTATGGAGGAGTGAAGACAACACAGGATTGCAGATAGGGAAATAAAATCTTCATTATTTCTTTAACAGTTATACAGCAGATGTTAAAATCAAGTACTTCATACACAATTTGGAACACTAGACAGCACAAATGTGACATAAAACATGACTGAAGCCTGAACATTTTCAAGTTGGAAATGACATTACTAAACTATGCAGCACAAATTATAGATGTGTGGTTCTTCAAAGCATCAACTTATTCACATATAAGATTGTACCTTAAGTTGACTGATTAAACTTGGGAGATTTTTGCAAGGTTAATATGTGTTACCTCCTTCAACCAGAAATGGTATGTATCCCTAATGTTTGTCTTCCTCCAAGCTTCCAGATCAAAGACATTCATCCCATATGCCCATGCACATTCATCTGGGTCAAGACTTCGATCTATAACAGGGTGAGAGAAGTTGAAATATGTCCTGAAGCGCTTAGACATCACCCAATTATCTTCACCTCTGCATGTCTCCACAGCACCATTCACCTTCCCTTCAAGATCAATCTCCCAAAGAGGAGATAAATCACGCTGAACAACAATGTCATCATCAAGGAAGACCACCTTGTTGAGGCTTGGAAAGAGCTGGTTTAATGAGAACAGCATTAGGTTTAGGAATTGTGAGAATCACAACATACCATCAGCCATGACCTTACAAGCAAAAACAATATCGACACAAGTAAAGAATATACCAGAATTGGACAAAAAGATAACAGCATCTAGAAGAGGAGAGGGTGGCACATTTTAGCAGCAAGCAGAATGAATGTGGCAATCGTGCAGGAAGAACACAAATGCACCTTTTCGTCTTAGTATCATATAGAAAGAAAATCAAACATGGATATTAACAGTGAGATGGGTGGTTGGATATCTATCTTGGCAGGTTTCAGCATTCATCAACTTGGTATACGTGGATAGACCATATCTTTACTTAGTTAGTTGCCATAAATGTCATATTAAGCAATTTTCCATGCTTGAACACATTTTAATGCTATTTTGGCAAACCCCTGATGCCAAAAAAAGGAAATTTAATTCACATTGGCTGCATAACCTAACATATCAGATCGGAGCATATTTATTACATATGATTTTATTTGAGTTTGCCCCAACTATCAATTTAGTGATACATTTTCACATCATTGTTCTATTGTGCAAGAATGCTAGCAGGCAACAAAGTGAACTCAATAAGAAAGAAGGTGTCTCTAAGGTAACCACTAATAATAAGTTGTCGAAATGTGCCATGGCATTACATAAATCTTATCATGATCATGGAATATACTAGTTGTAAACATACTACTTGAATGCTATACACTTGCAGTCTTGCACGACAATCCGAAACATTTGACACAAAGAACAGCCACTTGTAATAGATAGAAAGCCAAGGAAGAGAACATTTCTGATCAAAAGGCACCTCAGGTAAATAGATGCGCAGATGGTTAAGCAGGGATATGTATTTGGGGCTTCGGGCCTGCAGCTTGGAAGCAAGCACCCTTGGGTTGTCACTTGCACTGGAAACTGTTCCATGATCTCCATGATAGTGATTTCTGACTCCACGGTGGTTTTCTATAGCCTCTAGTACTGGGACATTCTCTCTGGTCAACCAGTCAAACTGATGAACACCTTTCACTTCAACTATTGCAGGTGATACAGAATTAAGGGCAAACCATGAATGCATCCCTGGATATGTTTTTTTATCAGTGATAACATGGAAGACTACTTTCTCAGGTACCGAGGAAGACCGTACAGTTGAGCTGACAACGACTGAAGCAGCAAGGATGTTATCACTAGCAAGAATATAATGCTGGAAGGAATTATCAGAAAGCAACGGTAACAGTTCAGGTGGTGGCAACTGTTTCCTTGCATGAGCATTTGAGGAGTATTCATCAGTAAGGCGCAGAGACAGGCAATGAATGCCTTTGGGAATAGCAGTTGAAGCATAATGTTTATACAGCTGTTCTGCGAGCCTTGACCTCTTTACCTCCTTATCCATGTTTTTCATCTGCAAAGAAGCGCATGACTAATTAAACATAGTTTGGAAACAAAATGCAAAGCTTTATAGCATATAGCAAACCAGGAATAATAGCCATGAACTAAGATAAATTGTGCCAGCAAGGACAAGTGCGGAATTCTACAAACCAGTATATAACAAATCAAGATGGTAACATAAAATTGCAAAATGACCAGAACTGCAGAAACGCGTGCTCCAAAAATGTCAAGGTAAAAGGTAATTTAGTTGCAAGTCATGGTAAATTACATGAATCAGCTGCAAAACACCCCTAGTGAAATGTGAGTTAGATATACTTTTTCAAAAGATTACAAACAACAAAGAGCATATCATGCCTGCAATTTTTTTAGAAACGATTTCTTGGTAAGTTGTGTAGATCACAGCATATGGTGATAGAGACTCCGTGTTCTCACACACAAGGGCAGAATTATCATGTAGATGAAAAAATGCAGTTCAACCTACTAATTCTATGGCTATGACCCAGATCACAGAAAGATATAAAAAACTTTGCACAATCCAGAGTGACTGTTTCTTCCACTTAACAATATTTTGAGTTTCTTAGATTTTGCACATAAACACATAGTACAAAACATATTGAAGACTACCCATAACAACTTAGTTTGAGAAGTTAGCTGCTGGGGCACGCGCCAAGTAGCAATACATGATTGTTTGGATCCAGTCTTCTGAAGGATTTAGAGAATGCAGTACTTCCTCAAAAATACTTTAGTATCAGAAGTTTGAGAGGTTTGGGTACAGCAGACATTTCTATGTCAAATCCGTCATGTGATGTTTGTTTGGTTTAAAAAAACCAATAACAGACTCTCTTTTTATATAGTTAAAAAAGGTGGTGCCTCAATTCCTAGGTGATACTTTCCCTTCCTAAGTTATCCAACACAATTATGCAATGTAGAACACGGATCTGTAAAATTGCGTGCGAGATAATTTTTGCAACACACATGCCAAAATTTCAAGTTTCACATATCTAATCAAATAGCATGTAATTCTGCAAACAATAGAAGGGTATATCCAATGATTAAATAAAATATAGCTCTAGAAATATAGAAATATGAGCTGGTTAAACAACAAAGCAACTTCTTAAAATAAAAACATGTGGTATTTTATAGAAATTTGGAGTACACAGTACATCAAAATTGTGGTTTTCAGATGTCATAGTCTTCGGATGCTTTCAAATCCAAGCCGGTGCAAATTTGAGCTTCAAATAATGCAACAGTACAGATTAAACTAGCATTGTTAGTTTCATACCGTAGCCTTCAACCTGACAGCAAATGTCCTAGCATCATAATGGTTATCCTTCATCTCCGAAAGAAACTCCCTGAATGATTCTGGTAACTTCTTATCAGAAGTGGATTCCTCATTGTTAACTTGATCAAAAATCCTATACAGGTCTTGCACCAGTCTCTGTTCCCAACAAGTAAAAAAGTAAATACATATTCCCCTCTACAAATCATGTTTTACCAACAGAAGAAGTCAACGAGTTGAGTGTCTTACCGTAGAATCACCCCCCTGCCTACCAAGGAAACTAGGTCCTATTCGCCTCCCCAAGCAATCTGAAAATCAGGATTGCAGCAGTTACATCAAAGATGTGCAGCAAACTTGTACATGTAGAGCTCATAGAGCAAGATAGCTAACCATAAGAAAAACATGACATCCAACGGAATACACATCTACAGCACCAAAATACCGACAACCCATGGACAAACACAATCTTCCTAGTGCCATATCAGCAGCTTGAGAAAAACATATGCCTACATCCGAGCTAGAAATCTTACACATCACAATCCAAACAAGGAGATCCTTTACATACACAAAAACTAGCATATTCTTGGAGCCTATTGGCCAAGATCTCTGGCCACTACTACAGAGAAGCTCAAGAGCCAAAATGTGGAGCCTATTTGGCCAACATCAATAGTCACTGCTATAGAGAAGCTCAAGAGTCAAAATATGGTTTAGCACCCAGGCAAAATGTCTATCACCAAAGGCATCAGTGTGGTAAGTGGTAACTTGACTTATCAAAATATGGGTTACATTTTTTAGGGCCAAATGGGTGAGCACTATTGCAAAAATCACAAAGTTGAAAGCAGGCATCTGGATCTATGCCATCTATCTCATCCTCCCAGTGGATGGTATATTCTGCATCTTTTTGGGATGGTACTAGGAGAATCTTTTTCATTTTCTAACCATGAAGCTGAACAGGGAGATAGATCCAACAAACCAACATTCAAGCTCTTATGAAAAAAAAAACTCTCCACACAAGGCAGCGAACTGAAAGTCTCGGCAAAAGGAAATTAGACTTCAAATTCAAAATAAAACATCAAATGAAGTGATTACTTAGTCAGAACATGACCAGGGTTTGCTGAGAGACTGAGAGAGGAGAACTATCTAGTAACCCAAATTACAAATCTAATCAGGTCAGAGCAGATTGCGCAAGAAGCCTGCTGCAAGGGACGCTTCAGTAAACACATTTAAATTCAATGGGCGATAGAGAGGGTTCAGCTAGAGGTAGACTAATTTTAAGAGAAAGCTGATAGCATCTTTCAGGGTATCTTATCTACTGCAATTTAGCAAAGAGTTCAAAACCAATTCCTTCGAAATCCAACAGTGTGTCTGACAGCGCTAAATCCAGCTCCCCAAGCTAACCCATCGATGGCTGAAAACTAGAGAGTGAAGATCCTATATTTTGGCCAATAGCAGGAAATCATGCGGCCGAGATGAAAAAAATTAACTAAGCCAAAACCTAATCATAATTCATAAACCCAAATCACTAACTCTCTTGGTTTCACTTCAAATCACCAGAGGCAACGTCATCAAAACCTGACACCTGAATCTCTAACTCGGTAAGTTTGCTGAAAGGGTTGGAGAGGAGAACTACAAGGTAGCCTGAGTTAAGAATCTAATCAGGTCAGAGCAGAGTGCCAAATAAGCTTTCTGCGGATTAATTGATCAACCAGGTGCATGAAGGGCAATGCAATAGCTCCCTGCCTTGGGAGTCCTCAGTTATCAATGAGAAGCAAAGAATTTGGGTAGGGTTCAGCTAATCAGCAAACAGTTGCAGCTTGCGGTGTAATGATATGTAGGGAAAGCCGACAGCATCTTTCAGGATGTCGTTTCTACTCCAGTTTTGCAAGATTTTCAAAAGCAGGATAGAACTATTCCTAACAAATCTTAACCCAGTCGATGGTTCAAAGTAGACAGCGACGATACTACATTTTGGGCAATAACAGAAAATCATGGGGCCGAGATCTGAAATTAAACTAAGCCGAAAGCCTGATCATAAACCCGAATGACTAACTCTCTTGGTTTCACTCCGGAACACCACAGGTGGATCAGGAAACCAGGCAAGCTGCTGAATCTCCAGCTGAACAAGTGAGCCTATATATCATCAAGGAACAAACAAACAACACGTTTTCGACCCGAAATCCAAGGCATGAACCATCTCCATATTCCCACATTCCGACCGAGACCGCAGAACCGAACGGCCCAGGGCAGTGAGATCCCGAGGTCCGCCGCCCCCAAAAAGCACCGAATCATCCACGGGAGAAACCAGGCCGCGGGGGGCATCACAATCGATCTTGTCCTTACCGATGGAGGAGCACTTGGTCCCGCCGGCCTCGAGCGCCGGCACGGCGAGGAGGATGAAGGCGAAGGGCAGGAGGCAGCCGAGCGCGACGACGGCCGGGAAGGCGACGGCGCGGAGGTACCAGGCGGCGCCCCACCCCCCGGCCCCTCCGCCTGCCCCGCCTCCGCGGCGGGCCGCGGGCGGAGGCGCGAGCGGCGGCGGGGGCGGGGGCGGCTGCGGCGCGACGCGCACCTTCATGGAGTCGACGACGCCATTGCTGCTGGAGATGGTGATGCTGCGCATGCTCGGCGAGATCCGCAGCTGCATCCTCCACCTCCCCCGCCGACGGCGCCGACGAGGGGAGCTCCGACGACTCCGGCGGCCTAGGGTTCCGGCGACGGCGGCGAGGCGGTGGCATTGGGCAGAGACATGCTAATCGCACGGGCGGTACTAATAGCAGGGAGGGAGGCGGAAGGGAAAAAAACAGGGAATAATGCTGGTCGCGCGGCCCGTGCAAATACGAGCTGACTCGGGGGGCTATCAGCTTAAAAACTGGCTCGAGGGATTTGAGAATTTCCGGGAGGGGAGGGGGGAGGCCAACGGAATATGATGGGGCGCTTATAGGCGCCGGTGCACCGGCCGAACCTTTCGGTAGGTACCGATACCACGATTAAGCCGTCGATTTAACACTTCTTGCGTTTTCTCTGGTTGTTCCTCCGATCAAAATTACAACAGCCACAGCGACGTCCGACGCCCGCCATCGCCCGCGACCAAGGTTGAAGCGCCTTCATGGCCACATTGCCGTCGGCGCCCTCGCCGGCCGTCCTCGTCGCCGGTCGCCGCCCTCGTCCCCGGCTCCACCCATGCAACAGCTGCGCTCTCTTCTCGCTCGAGCCCCCGCTACCACCACTCGTCGGGCGGCGCTCAAAAGCCTCGCCGCCGCCGCGCTCATAGCCTCGCCGCCATGTACATCGGTGGTAGCAAAATCCATCGCCGCTCACAACAAAAGGGCTCGGTTGTAGCAAAAATATCGCCCAGGGCGCCGCTCGTGCTCTGCGAGCGCGGCCGGTCTTTGAAGACGACTAGCACGCAAGCTGTGGAGATGCATCTTGGAACCGATCACCGGGGTGCTACAACCGTAGTGATAAAAAGTTGGAACCGACCGCCGGAAAGTTGCAACCGGCGAGCGATGAGTGGAAGCCGTGATGCCGTCACCGTCGATGTTACAAACAGTATGTACAAAAGCTGGAACCGCAACGTAATTTGTTTCAACGGCGAGATCGCGGACGCCGATTGCTAGAATCGTCGACAAAAAATGTTGTGACCATGCTGCGAGGAAGCTGCAATCGCAAAAACAATGGTGACGACGGTGCTTCAACCTAGAGCGCAGAAAAAATAAATGCTACAGAGAGATGCCATGGCCATCGTCGAGGAAGAAAAGCCGGTTCCAGCAATTTCATGTAAACGGGTTGAAGCGTTTTAAATGTAGGGTTGAAGCTTTCATGTAAACGGTTGCAACCTTTTTCATTTGGGCAAGAAATCGATAGTTGAAGCTTTTTTCCACCGTCGACGTTCGCTGCACAGGTTGCACGAATGATGGCCACCAAACATCACCACTAAGATAGATGTAGCAAAAACTCTCTGGTGGTAGCAAAAAGACAACGACATTTGCAACCAAAAATCATCGTTGTTGTTGTCCCGAGTGCATCTCTGCCATGAATTGATGTAGCAAATTTCTTCGTCAGTTGTAGCAAAATCCGACGATAGTTGCAGCAAAAATCGTTGTCCCAATGCCACCAATCATCACCATTAAAAAATGGATGTAGCAAATAAACACGCTGGTCGTAGCAAAAGACAACAGCAATTGCAGCAACAATCATCGTCGTTGCAGCAAAAAAGGATGCAACTTCGTCCGTCTGCAGTTGTAGATATTTTTCCCACCCCACAGCTTGAGCGGTTGGTGAAAATAGAGCTGACTGAGTAAACATGGTGGGCCAAGGCCACGTGATGGGCCAAGAAAAAAAACAACGTAGATCGGGAGGTGCGGGAGCGCTGGATCGCTACCCGATCGAGCGACGTGCGCGGGACCGGCCGAAGCTTCGGCCGGTGCACCGTTTGTAAACAATTCCCAATATGATGGTGGTGCGCGGCTAGGCGAGCCATCTATGGTTGGATGGTTATTGAAAAACAGTGCTATTTGCACCTTACGGTGCTCGTTTTTTTTAAATTTCCCAGATGCATGTTCAATGGGAGAAGATGTTGTCGTCAACAACGAGACGCTTATGTTGACTTCATCAATCTCAAAATGGTATGCTGGCTCAGTCTCTCGATAGGTTGTGCGTGTGTGTGCTCGTAGGGATAGGATGTGTGTGTTCATAGGGATGAATGTATGTGCGTATATATGCACGTATGTGCTAGAAAAAGACAAGGGAGAGATAGGGGATCGAATTTTAGTTTTGCGCCGATCAATACGGTAATCCATATCACAAGCACAAATGCTCTCAAGTGACCAATAAAAGTGAAACAATATCTAAAATATCTCTATCTCTATACTTATAATTATTTATATTTATGTTTATATTTATACTACTAAAAAAATCTAAGGTTTCATGTTTCACTTTCTTTCCAACACCTTTTCATCCAACATTCTCATATGATAACCACTCGCCTTAATTTACTACTTACTTTCAGAACTAATTTCATTAATTTACTTATAAGACTTCTCATCAAAATATAAGGTAAATCATTGAAAGGATTTGACATGAACAAGTAAATCATAAGCTAGCGTAACATAATATTTATATCCCGTTGAAACGCACAGGCGTTGCCATGGTCTACAAAAAATGCACATCAAAGATGAACACATTTTCTGAGGGTGTGCAAGGGCTAATTGACATCAGGGGAGCTTGGGAACGAAAAAAAAAATCATTGCTTCAAAAAAAGTTAGAACCTTTCTCTTTTTTTAGGTTGCTTACCACATGGACCATGTGGTAAATTGAACCTTTCTCAAAATCTTTTTTTCTCAGAGCTCCTCCGATGCCCAATCAATTGACTCAGTTCCAAAATGTTGAACCTTTCTCAAAATGTTGCACCCCGTTACTAAAAATCATTACATATAATCACATGCTTGACTAGCAAAATGTTAATGCATGTCACTAAAAATTATTTTTGGCTTCGATTTTGAATGTAGTTTTCAATGACATTATTTTTTCTATGCATAATTTATATTTTATTAGTTAAAATCACGGTCAGAATATTACCCAAAATACGAGGGGGCTGGTAAACCAGAACAGGGGGTAGTAGTATATGGTGGAGCATTGAGACCACAATAAGGCAGGACACTAAGACTACTTGCACCATCAAAGGCAAGCTTGTTGTCATTTTGTTTCCCGTTTGCATAAAATTAGTATTGTTGCACTTAGGAACCCTCTTCGACTGCCTCCTAATCAGTGTTAAATCTTTGTCATGTCAAATCTTTTCAATTATCATTAACCGAGCATTAAATATGTATTTGGATATAGCTCCTCTAATGGATTGTATCATGTTGTTCTATCTAAAGAGTTCTCATTTAATGAGTTTTCTGTGAGAAAAATATATGAGTTGTGTTGGTCTTGGTTCCAAGAGTTAGATCTATATTAACATGTGATATTTCTCTCCTTTTCTCATTAAATAATGTGTCACTTCAGATTTTCTCCTTGGGTGTCATGATTAAGATATAATTTAAGGGCACCCAAATGCATTATATCTTAGACCATTGCAGTAAATATAACCCCTCCAATGCATTATATATTGTTGTTGTATCTAAAAGAGCTAAGCTATAATCTCAGGAACTAGAGTAAATTGCAAAAAAACATCACAATTGGGGACCCTAATTCAAAAAACCACCACCTTTCGGTTTTTTTTCAAAAACCGCCAACATTGTGCTGACAGTTTTCAGAAAACACTAATGTATTGCTTACAGCGGTTTGATCTAAAAATCTGACAGGTGGGCGCCACTATCAGGTGCCACATGGCTGGGGTGAAGATGGCACCTGTCACACCCGTAAACGGCGCTAACTGGTCACGCAAGGACCAGTCAAAATCACCAAAAAATATCCAAGCTCATCTGGGTGTTGCTTTCGGCCGCCGGTGGCTGTTGTAGACGGACAAGGGAAGGGCATAGGCGGAGCTACGCAGGCCGGTGCTCGTAGCCCGCTCCAGCGAGGTCGACCTGTCGTGCCCCCGCGCGTCCACGGCCCAGCCCGCTCCGGCGAGGCCGAAATCCCGCGCGCCCACGAACCAGCCAGCTCCGGCGAGGACGAGCTGCCGTGCGCTTGCGCGCCCACTCCGTCAAGACCAAGATCCAGCGCGTCCGCGCCCCTGCCTGCTCCGGCGTGGCCGAACTGCCGTGCGTCCGCGCGCCCGCACGCCCGCTCCGGCGAGGCCAAGCTGTCGTGCGCCCACAACGTCAAGGCCGACATCTCGCGTGTCCGCGCCCCTGCCCGCTCCAGCGTGACCGAGCTGCCGTGCGGCCGTGCGCGCCGCGCGCCCGCTCCGGCGAGGCCGAGCTGCCCTGCGCCCGCGCGCCCAATCCGTCAAGGCCGGCATCCGGCACGTCCACGCTCCTCCGCTCCGGCGAGGCCGAGGTCGCCACGGTGCTCGATTTGGTCGCCAACTCATGGGTAGACGTGCCTGTCATTGAAGCCATCACCCCTGTAGCGTAGCTCCAAACGCTGCCGGCAGCGAGCTCTCCGACGAGCTCACAAGCTGCTCGACGGAATGCCAGGGAGGGAGAGAGACTGCTGACAAGTGGGCCTATATCAACTTAACGGTCCATGCAAACGATGTTGACCTTTCTTGCCACATCATCACTTACATGCGGCCCCCAGGTGTCAGTTTTCCACTCATATTGCTCTAATTAGTCAATCAGTGTTTTCCGAAAACTGTCAGCACAATGTTGGTGGTTTTTTGAAAAAAAATTGAAAGGTGGTGGCTTTTTGAATTAGGATCCCCAATTGTGATGGTTTTTGCAATTTACTCCGGGAACTAGTTAGGACATGGCACTTTCAATGTAATATGTCGGAGTACAGTTTGACCATAGCTAGGTATAAACATTCTTGCAATACTCCATAGCTTAAAATTTCTTAAACCATACTTCTGAGGAATTTTCACAATATGCAAAGCAGTCCAAAACCACTATATACCACTCAGACCAAATAAACCAATGGGCTTACCAATGACACCCTTAGTATCGGGGGGGGGGGGACTGGACATGGAAAAGATGGCTCGATCTCATGAGGCAATGGCAAGACATTCTATTAATTACAACAGTGTGTCCGTGATGCCTCCAGTTTACCACGGGCAAAGGAAAGTACTGCGAGTTGCGTTTTTCTTTGGCTGAACTTCGTACAATTTTGGAAGGACCAATCCACATGAATTTATTCGCTGCACCACCCAAAGACACCTTGCACACAATTTTTCCATGCTTTAAATTTTTACAAACTGAAGATGAATAGATTGAAAGTTTTCACGCAAACAAAAAAATCACATACTAGACATTTCATACTTATCTTTTCCCAGTTTTTTGTTTTAAAGTTCCTGCGGTCCAAAGAGGCTCTACGTACGTACGGCGGGGAGGGACCGCCGGACCATACCCTAGAACCACCGACATTTCATTCCACGGCCGAAACCGCGGTGCTCGATCATGTCTTCTGGAGCACGTAGGTACGCTAGCGATCAACCGCGACGCCCCACCAACCCAGCAACTCCCTCGACACGCACGCTCGCACGCACACTACTACTACCCATCCATGAATGCACCATCTCCACGCACGCACATTAATAAATCATCAGATCAAAAAGCCGTGAAATGACCGCGAAAGAGATGAGAGAGCCGTGAAGGCTCTCACGCTCAATCACTGGGTTTGATAGTGACTTCTCATCGACCGGAAAGAGAAAGGAATAGGAACCCTTTGCGACCGTTTCTCCCGGCGGACCTGCGGCGCCGGCACGTACGTACAGTACTAGCAAGCACGTGCTAATTTTTTTAAAATAATACATTTTTTTATTAATTTGCACAAATATTACGTGTAAAAAATTATTTTCAAAAATAATACACCGTCGGCCCATAGCAGCCGGTGGTCCTAATCGGCCCACAAGAGCCGACCGGGTTCTATCGACTTCTTTGCAGGCCGATTAATTTGTCGGTCACCATATCAAATCCGATCGGCCAAGCTGCCGGCCGACAAGTTCGATCGGCCTCTTGTGGGGGGGCGACAGAACTAATTGACCATTGTGGGCGGCGGGGACTAATTGACTTCTTGTAGGTCGGTCGATGCATGCATATCACATTACTTTTTTTTGCCCCGTATGATTTTTTCTTTCAAAACTATGACATATTTTCCCGCCAGCTCGTTCCCGCCACCCATTCTCATCCATCCGTTTCCCGCCATATGTACCCGCCAATTCTTTCCCGCCACTCGTTTTCCACCATATGTTCCCGCCATATGTTCCCGCCAACTCTTTCCCGCCACTCGTTTCCCGCCACTCGTTTCCCGCCAACTCTTTCCCGCCATATGCTGTCGTTCTTTCCCGCCATTTTCTCCTCTCTACCTATAAAACCCCCTTCAGACGGAGGTGGATAAGCATTCCAGTCTAGTTTAGTTGAGATGTTCCATTATCCTTTTGATCGTAGTTTTCACCACAGGATGAGCGGGACTCTTCGAGCCTAGCTACCGATTTCGGGATGGACAATAGGGTAGTTCCATGGGACGAACTCACGGTAGTGACACCATAATGAATGAGTTGGCTCACCAATTACGTGAGGTGCAGGTGGCCCGAAAGGACCTATGAGGAGGTGCGTAAAGAACTTCTTAGGTTGCATGAAAGGTGGGAGAAGGTAGTAGTGTCGAAGAGTGAAACTTTCGGAAGGATTGCAGCAAATAATCCATGTTTATGGACTGGGAGAGCGAGGGCGAAGATGATATCTTCATGCCGCCGCTTAGGGTTACGCATACTCGAAGGGCAAGAGTTCTTCATCATCGAAGGGCAAGGTTTACGCATCGTCGAAGGTCAAGGTTTCGCATCGTCGAAGGGCAAGAGTTCTTCATCGTTGAAGGGCAAGAGTTCTTCATCGTCGAAGGGGGGAGTTACGCATCGATCGAGGATGGCGATGATGACTTCATGTAATTTTTATCTTGTATTTTGTGAGTTCGATTCGCGCACAGTTTAATTTAGATTTAGTTCTATCTAGTTGTTTGTAATGTCTTGTTGTATGAGCATTATGTTCTATCAAAATATGATCTTGTAGTTTGGATAACATAGTACTAAAATAGAGTAGGCATATGTCTCACACATAAGTATATAGTCATTTGTCTCATACATAGTACTAAAATAGAGTAGGCATATGTCTTGTTGAAGATATGCTGCTCTGCTTTTTGACGTCTATCTCTGAAATACTTTACGGTGCCATAGAAAATACCCTCAACAATGGCTGTAAGTGGTAATGCCCGGTTTCCTCTTAGGACAAAGTTGTATGTTTCCGCGAGGTTCATTGTCATGACACCGTACCTTGCTCCATGTGTGTCATGTAGCAAAGACCACCTCTCCAGAGGCTCATGCTCTATCCACTGCTCGAAGGTTTTAATCGACCTCCGAGCCTTCTCCTAGTATCGTGGATCAAAGCTGGCAGGTCACATAGCCCATGAGGCTCCTCCTCCTGCCATTGTTCCTGTTGCCAAGCTGTGCAGCTCTTGCTTCAACATGTGCCCTCACCGCTGCATCTCTTGCAGCTTTCACATCCTCACGTGTCTCTGCGTGCACACATTAAGTCATTGCGTATCAAATTGTACTTCCATAACTGATTACGCTTGCAGAGTTTTTGAACAATTCATCAGTTCTTATTTCTAAAGCTGCGAAGAAATTAGCCCCAGATGGCGCATGCACCAACGGCTCTGCAAGTCGACATGGAACTTGTTCCTCCGGGCCTGGGTTTGTCGGTGTCCTTATCGTGACCGAGTATACTGCATGCTGTCATGAAGGATGCACACATTGGGCTTCTCCTTCACACAAGATATTTTCAAGCGCTCGAAGAACCATGTCCAACTTTCAATGTTCTCACTCTCCACAAAAGCAAATGCGAGTGGGACGACTTGATTTTGGCCGTCTTGACCTATGGCTGTCGAGGATCCGCCCTTGTACTTGCTCGTGAGAAAAGTACCGTCAACACATATCACCGGTCGGCAATGCTCGAAAGCTTGATGCATACACCGAAGAGAAGAAGAGCGATGCAGCACCCTCACAGTTGGGAACTCGGCATGAACATGTCTTGGATATCGATATAGGTGCTCGGATTCATTCTGCTGCAGGTGTGGAGGAGCTGGACAATGAGTCATATGAATCAAAATAAGAACCAAATCTCCTCTCAAGCGCCGCATGCTTAGCCCTCAAGCCTTGCCATAAGAAATTCGTATTTGAACTGGCGAAGACTTTTATGCGGACTGCCTTCACTTCCATAGCTTTGCCTGCACTATCTCATCGTAAAACAACCGAGCAATAAGCGTGGATGAAAGGTTGGCATGATCTTGAGGATGCAGGAATAAGACAAGTGTGATTAACTAAGTCACTTATCACCCAACTTGTGCCATACTTAGGGAGAAAGCCGTGCACCTGGCGGGACAATCTGCGTTCTTGCATACCATTGTCGAATTTCTTATTGGACACCGAGTGTGAAAACCCTTTGCGTGGACATTGCCCAATTAATTATTGCATCCTTGAGGGCTTGCTTGGTGGGATACATAGCACCCGTCGCAATATTGTTCGGTGATATTGCCAGCTGAATCATGTCCAACATTCACGGTCATTGCGATGAGAAGTCATGATTCCACGATGCAGATTCGGGACCTCCACGCATTTTCTTCTTCATCGACTCGTCGGAATCATCGGCATGACCCCTTTCAACATCGGTGTCTTCTTCTTCCATCATGTCCCGCATGTGCCCATCTACCTCGTCGGCGTCCACCTCGCCATTGTAATCACCATCGACATTTCCTCCTTCTACCGATCGCTTCTGTCCTTGTTCGTAACCATGAACATTTCCTCCTTCAACTCGACCGCTCTGTCCTTGTTCGTAACCATCATCTCCGGCATTTGACATAGATAACGCCTCCCTACACTGCTATGACCAGGATCGTAGCCACCCTCGCCTTCATGTGCCTCGACCTCCTTCACAACGGAAGCACTAAAGCAATAGGATTGCATCCCTTCGTTCACAACCTTGTAACCACCGCTACCAATCGGAGTCTTGCTCTATCGGCCTCAAATAAAAGTAAATTATTGTACTTGACCGTGTCCATAATGCATGAACACCGACGGTGTGTGTTTGATATCAAGACCTAAACTTGCCGCAATCCATTCTTTCAACTGACCGAGTGACCATGTTTGAGGTGCGCTCATTGGCACCTCTATGTGAGTAAATTCACTCAGATCTGCTCCCATCTCAGTTGTTTGGACAGTACCGGGACCGTAGTAAAATCTGAACTTCACTACATCAGACATCTCGGCTCACCTATTTTTTTTCAACAACGAAATACAATTCACTAACAAATATTAGACATGTTTATATATATATATATATATATTACAGAATATTTACTGAACAACTAATACAATTCACACACCTATAAGTATATTACAAATATTTGCCGAGCAACTACAAATATTTACAGATTTTAATATTTGACTGCCTACAACTACAACTATATTACGGATTTTACCGGAGCTACTCCAAATATATTACGGATTTTACCGGAGCTACTCCAAATACTGACACTAATAAATACGAATTTTACCGGAGCTACTCCAAATACTGACAGTCCTAAATACTTCACATCCACATATAGTACGGAATATCACCGAAGCAACTACACATTTTTACACAAATAATTAGTTGACATCTAAATATATTTAAGTATACTACGGGGCAAATAACAATAATTGCACACCTAATTTATTTCACATCGAAACATATTAATAAATACTACGGAGCACCTCTGAAAAATAAAATGTTTGCTGAAATATACCCTTGAAGCGCGCGAATGAAGAACGATTTAACGGCGGCCAACAAACTGCCGGTGCTCCGCCTCCAACGATTTAAGCCATTTAACGCACGAGCTTCACCTCCACCACACTGCCCCAACTTCACCACCACCACCTCCACCAAAATGCTCACCACAACCACCACGAGCTACCCCATCAGAGATCGACACCTCTTTGGCTGCCCTAACTAAGTTGAATCCATTCACGGTGCCAAAACCGCAAAATACTGGCTCATTTAGGTGTAGAAATTGGTGCCTTTTTTTACAGAGAGAGGAGAAAGTAAGAAAGAAGAAGAACAGAAGAAGAGCAGCAGAACGCGAGGATAAGGGCGAAGGCGCCGCAGGAGCCGGCCCAACATACAGGTGGGGTCAAGACTGTCGGCCAGCAGCAGCCGATTGGCCCTGGCGGGCAGCTGACAGTAGCGCCGCCGCCGACAGCTCCCTCTCTCCCTCGCGACGTGGCTCGCCCAATTCGAGGCCGACACGTGCCACGCTGGCCACGGTGTCGGCTTGCTAGTGGTCGACTGCAGCCACTCGGCTTACTGCTGGGTCGATTAGAGCGGTCGGCCACCTGCGGCCGACGGTGTATTATTTTGAAAATAATTTTTACGCGTAATATTTGTGCAAATTAATAAAAAAATGTATTATTTAAAAAAAATTAGCCAAGCACGTACTAGTAGGTAAGTATTTATATTCTTCTCTTAAATTCCATGCACGCAACGCGCGATCACACCATGATAATCGGCACGGCTTCTTTTTTGTATTTTGTATTATTATTACTATTGTTCTTGTATCTGTATGTATACGCGACTATGCATGCATGCGACTTCTTCTCGTTGATTATCTGGGGTCTCCTTTTGACGTGGGATTGCGTGCCGGCCACGTGGTAGGTAGTACCGTGTTTGTTCCTTTCATTTTCGTACTACTATGTGTGATGTGCTGACAGTGTGAGAGAAAGTTACCGTTCTTTGCTTTGCACCGACAGATCAATCTCGGCAGAACCCTTGATGGCTGGAGCAGATAAAATGATTTTTATCCCATCAATCATCGAAAGAGGTGTTTCGTATTTTTTTCTTCGCTTGGGAAAAGTTGAATAAAAAATATCAAAACTATTACTACCTGATGAGTGCAAGAAAATATTCTCATCATAGTAGTAGTATAATTTTGAAGATCGGTGTTGCAGTTGGTGCCCACATAAACATGACTCGCATGTCTAACCTCCGTTCCTAGAAATTTTAAATGGACTATCACATATGGATGTATATAAAAACATATTTTAGAGTATAGATTCGTTCATTTTATTCGGTATGTAGTCATTTATTGAAATTTCTAGAAAGACAAATATTTAAAAACGGAGGGAGTAAAAGTTATACGTGGATGCCCTGATAGAAAAAAAATGGAACAAAACTACAACAACTACAACGTGCACGCTCCTCCGTTTCTGTGCACTCAAATCTAGTAGCTATAATAATAATCAGATTATGAATGGTAGGAGCCGCTAATGAAACCACGTGCTCATGGCCTGAAATACAGCATACTTTGGCTTCTTCGACTATTCATAGTGAGAGTAACGGTGATAAACATTAGGCTAGCCATAGTGGGAGTAACTTAGCTAGTAACATAACACATCCCAAGACAAACATGCTTATGTGGCAAAGAGTTAATGAGGAGAGAGGTGTTTGTGGTAACATACTATGTTACTGTAACATAACGCACCCCAATGCAAAATGAGTCTACAATCTAATAAATGAAGGCTTGTATGACACTAAACTTATGTTACTACCCACTATGAAGGTAGTAACATAGACTAGTAACATATGCATGTTACTACTCTAAGTTACTTCCTACTATGACCAGCCTTACACATATCTAGATAAAATAAATGATGTGGCAAGCAATTAATTAAAAAAAGGCATGTAGTAACATAGCTACTCCCTCCTTTCTGGTTTAGACTACCCACCGTGGGAGTAACATAGATGGTAACATTACACTTATCTAGGTAAAATAGATGGTGTGACATGTAATTAATGAAGAAAGAGAGGCATGCAGTAACATAGCTAGTTACTGTAACATCACACATATCAAGAAAAAATGAGTCTACAACATAATAAATGAAGTGATGCATGACACAACACATATGTTACTACCCACTGTGGAGGTAGTAACATAGACTAGTAACATATGCATGTTACTACTCTAAGTTACTCCCCACTATGACTAGTCTTATAGGGCTCAATTTAAAAATCTCACCAACCAAGGTAGATGGTGAGTGATGGAATACTTTTTGTATTTTACAAAAACACTCAATTAATGCTTTTGTTTTTCTCAAAAAATTATGTCTACCAATGTATTAATTGCAATGCATGCATGCATAAATTATATGCATTGGTCAATTTTCTCTTAATACTTGCATGCAATGATTTAATGCACCTTGAAATCTGAACTTGTGATGGGTAACAACCAAATTGAGCCTTATAAAATGGAAAAACTAAGATTTTGAGATAAGCCGTATAAACCGTAAAGGAGGAAGTAGTTACTAGTACTATGAGTAACATCACATATACCAGGTCAAGATGAGTTTATAACCTAATCTATAATCTATAATACCTAAATAGATCATCCCCACTATCATATTTCTCTTGACATGCAGCATGTCCACATCAGCAGCACTAACACATCAACGTTTAGTTAGAGACTTACATACAGGACCCACCACATGAGAAAACAGCTACGATAGCTTCAGTTACCGCCGGCCCACTCTGGCCTCACGAGCGTCCTCTATCTCTCCCTGATTCTGCGCTCTCGCTACTCAACCCATCTCACAAAATTTTCCCCTTCCCCTTCCCTTCCACTTCCACTTCCACCTCCACCTTTTAATTCCCAACCCATCCTATGCCTCCCCCGGTCTGTCTTCTTGATCCGTCTAACAAATCTGTCGATCTCTTGCGCCCAATAGCTGAATGGCTGCTCGACTCCTTCCACCTGTTGGTTGACCGATTCGAGAGGAAGAGATAAGAAGATAGGACGTGTGGCGACTATGGGTGAGAGAAGTCAGGGAAGCATGGCCGAGTGTGACGGCGGATGTGAGCAAACGGATGCGGTGAGGTTCGTTTCCTCTTTTTGTTCCCGCTGGTTTGGTCTTGGAAGCTGTACGTCCAGCCGTTCTCAACTTGCATAGAGTCCTACAGGTCCCGTTTAATCTTGTAATGTCTTGGCTGTGTAAGCACGCCTATGTTCATCTGTTGTGTGAGTATTCTTGGTTTTCTGTTGACACCAAATAGTGTTCGTGTATGAACATTTTTAATATTCTGTAGCTATCTACATGTTATACATGTTATATACTACATACAGGTACATGTTATGTACTACATATTTTGGATTCTTTGATCTACATATCCATGCCTCACCCCAGTTAATTGCTGGAAGGTAATTTTTAATCTTAGCCGGAACCAGGTCGTTCCACTGAATTGGTTCCGTTTGATTTTGTCATATACTGAAGTGGTAGACTCTGGAACTTCTGGGCTGATAGATAGGAGAGCCTGCAGGTGGACGACCGGGTGACGTGATGATCAATCCTGAGAACTGTCGAAGAGAGGACACCTCAGTGGCGAGGGAGCAAGCCTGGTAGCCCAACGACGACAGCCGCACGCACTGGAGGGACGCACTACTCAATCCTGGTAGCCCAACGACGACAGCCGCACGCACTGGTTGCCAATTTTTTGGCGCACTGACTTCCCGCAGCTTGCCGATCAAGCTGCTTCGAATTGCCTGTAATTTTTCTCCGATCAAGGCTCCCAAGCCAATGTCGTTAATGTCATCTAATGGTTGCTTCAATTCCAACACGTTTGCCTGAACCAAGGCTTCCCTTCTCATGTTAAATTTTCTAGAGTATTTCTATTCTGACTTAATCTATTACCAGCATGAGCAATATTGACTCACCATTGTTTTTTTTGGGTGGACTCATGTTTGGATCGGTGCTCCCTGCCTTGCAGATCATCTGTGTAGCTATTTTTTGATGATCTACCGGTTTGTTATATCAAGGTTTATGCAAATATCAAACAGAGTGGATAGCACTAACTTACTCTTTTCATCCATATACAGTGGTTGCTTTTAAATATAATCAGATAGTTGTATTTTAATTTTGTATAATTCTTTGGGTTTGCAGAATATGTTGCATGTACTTAGGACCATTCACTCAATGGGGTATGCGAACAATTATTTGCCAATTGTTTCTCCGGTTTGATATCAAGGTGCTGTGGTTGTGTTATATATACTGTCCTCATTGTTGAAATCTATGCGGCCTTTTCAGAAATAGTATGTGCCAGGAAGTTTCTTCAAGAGTGATGGGAATACATTTATCTCACTCTTGATACTAGATTCACTATGGGAAGCTGAAGATGGTCTATTTTAATCATTTATATGAAGAACATGTTGCTCCAGACAACAACAAGACGACAATATCAAAAGGTTCATCACTGAGACATTGCCACATTGCTCTAATGTATCTCCGGCTGCATTTGATGATATTTTCAGTGACGTGATGGGGTTTGTAGATAATATAGGTAATTTTTTCTGCCCCACATAACTGTTTGAGATCTCAGTGTCAATATTGAGACCTGGAGGTGCTCTCTCTCTCTCTCTCTCTCTCTCTCTCTCTCTCTCTCTCTCTCTCTCTCTCTCTCTGCTCTTTGTCCCTTAGTATGAAAGATCAACGACGGCTCATGTTATATGCACGTTTTGCCATATATCCATATGCCAATCCATAATTATAGTTTCATGCAAAGCATTCTTATTTTACCTATACCGAATAATCGGGGTGATTGAATCAGGTGGTGAATTTTCCCTTAATTAGGAGTTACATCCTGACTGATATCAACAAGGTGTTGCAGTCTACATGTGTACTGGGTTAGTGCGAGCTTCACTGAAATTATCTAAATTTTTGCACCGAGTGATGATCACTTCTCCAACAACATTAAGGATGGCATCTTGAATTTCTTGGCGCAAGTTCTTATAGAATAAAGAACTTTTTTTGCGGGTTATAGAATAAAGAACTACTAAGATATGAATGATACGAATTTTTTCTTTAAATAAGCTTAATATAAACAAAACTCTTTTGCAATATATTGGCCGGCCAACACATTACCTCTGCACTTACCGACCATGATATACTATTTTGACTTTTCACATCATTCTATCAAAGGTTCAAGTAAACATATATTTATATATTTCCTTTAATGCATGGTTTTGGTATTTACTTACTCCAGAAATACTCCTCCTATACAACGCTACAAATTCCCGCAGCAACGCGCGGGGTTTTCATCTAGTAAATTAAGTGATGCATGACACCACACATATGTTACCTCATTGTAGAGGTAGTAATATAGACTAGTAACATATGCATGGGAAGCGGACGAAGAGCACTCGGCGACTCAACACATCGAAATCACGGCCGTTGTCGTGCCAGTTGGGGACGCGTGCATGTTTGGACTAAAAGATTTCTCATATATGAATACATGCCTGCAACTATTGGGTAACATAGTAATTTCAAAAAAATTCCTACGCACACGAAAGATCATGATGATGCATAGCAACGAGAGGGGAGAGTGTAGTCCACGTACCCTCGTAGACCATAAGCGGAAGCGTTATGACAACGCGGTTGATGTAGTCGTACGTCTTTACGATCGACCGATCCTAGTACCGAAAGTATGACACCTCCGCGATCCGCACATCGTTCGCTCGGTGGACGCCCCACGAACTCACGATCCGGCAGAGTGTCGAGGGAGAGCTTTGTCAAGACGACGGCATGATGACGATGATGATGAAGCTATCGCGCGAGGCTTCGCCTAAGCACTACGACGATATGGTAGGGTGGATTATGGTGGAAGGGGGCACCACACACGGCTAAGAGATCAATGATCAACTTGTGTGTCTATGGGGTGCCCCCTTCCCCCGTATATAAAGGAGTGGAGGAGGGGAGGGGCCGACCCTCTCTATGGCGCGCCCTAGGGTAGAGTAGGATTCCCCCCTTTCCTAGTTGGAGTAGGAAAGGAAGGAAAGGAGGAGTAGGAGAGAAGGAAAGCCCCCCCCCCCCCAAACCTATTCCAATTCGGCCTCCTGCCCAAGGGAGGCACACCAGCCCCTTGTGGGCTGGTGTGCTTCCTTCTTATGGCCCATAAGGCCATGACTTCTCCCGGGGGGTTCCTGTAACCTCCCGGTACTCCGGAAAAATGCCCGAACCACTCAGAACCTTTCCGATGTCCGAATATAGCCTTCCAATATATCGATCTTTATGGCTCGACCATTTCGAGACTCCTTGTCATGTCCGTGACCAAACCACTCGGAACCTTTCCGATGTCCGAATATAGCCTTCCAATATATCGATATTTATGTCTCGACCATTTCGAGACTCCTCGTCATGTCCGTGATCTCATCCGGGACTCCAAACAACCTTCGGTACATCAAATCACATAAACTCATAATACTGATCGTCACCAAACGTTAAGCGTGCGGACCCTACGGGTTCGAGAAATATGTAGACATGACCGAGACACGTCTCTGGTCAATAACCAATAGCGGAACCTGGATGCTCATATTGGATCCTACATATTCTACGAAGATCTTTATCGGTCAAACCGCATAACAACATCGTTGTTCCTTTGTCATCGGTATGTTACTTGCCGAGATTGGCCGCGTCGGTATCTCAATACCTAGTTCAATCTCGCACGCAAGTCTCTTTATATAACGCCCGATGCGGCTATATCTCCCACGTGTCGAGGCACGACTTAGAGGCATAACCGCATTGAAAGCAATGTCGCAAGTGAGGTAATCTTCACACAACCCATGTAATAAATAAGGAAAGAGATACATAGTTGGCTTACAATCGCCACTTCACACAAAGACATAAATAAACATCCATCATTGAGTACACTCAAGGTCCGACTACGGAACCAAAATAAAGAAGATACCCCAAATGCTACAGATCCCGAATCGTCCCAACTGGGCACCACTATCGATCATCAGGAAAAGACACATAGTAACGACCACGTTCCTCGTCGAACTCCCACTTGAGCTCGGTGGAATCACCCGCTTTGGCGCCATCGGAACCTGCAACTGTGTTTGGAAGTATCCGTGAGTCACGGGACTCAGCAATCTCACACCATGAGATCAAGACTATTTAAGCTTATAGGAAGGACTGAGTAGTAAAGTGGAGCTGCAGCAAGCGACTAGCATATATGGTGGCTACATCGCAAAAGAGAGCGAGAAGAGGGGCAAAGCACGGTCGTGAAACTAGTAGTGATCAAGAAGTGATCTGAACCACTTACGTCCGACATAACTCCAACATCGTGTTCACTTCCGGACCACGAGAAGAGACCATCACGGTTACACACGCTTGTTGATGTGTATTTTAATTGAGGTCAACTTTGGGTTTTCTACAACCGACATTAACAAATTCCCATCGCCTCATAACCGCGGGCACGGCTTTGAAAGATATTACCTGCAGGGTGTCCCAACTTAGCCCATTATAAGCTCTCACGGTCAACGAAGGATATTCCTTCTACCGGAAGACCCGATCAATCTCGAATCCCGGACTACAAGACATTTCGACAACAATAAAACAAGACCAAGAAGCCGCCCGAATGTGCCGACAAAACCCGATAGGAGCTGCACATATCTCGTTCTCGTGGCACACCGGATGAGCCAGACGTCGGGTTGGCATAAACCCTGGTTGCCCAAGGGCGCCGGACATCGCTCAAGTTGGGCCAGCAATCGAAGGAGAACTCGGCCGGGGTTAAATAAAGATGACCCTCGGGCTCGCGAAAACCCGGGGAAAAGGCTTAGGTGGCAAATGGTAAAACCAAAGTTGGGCCTTCTTTGGACGAGTCTTATTCAAAGCGAACTGTCAAGGGGTCCCATAAATCACCCAACCGTAAGGAACGCAAAATCAAGGAACATAACACCGGTATGACGGAAACTAGGGTGGCAAGAGTGGAACAAAACACTGTGCATAAGGCCGAGCCTTCCACCCTTTACCAAGTATATAGATGTATTAATTATAGCAGATATGTATATATTGTGATATCCCCAACAAGTAAACATATTCCAATAAGGAACAACATCTCCATGTTCCAACAAGGAACAAACTTCACTTCACCGCAACTAGCAACGCTATAAGAGGGCCGAGCAAAGCAAAGAATATAGCCAATCAACGGTTTGCTAGGAAAAGGATGGTTAGGGGCTGACATGGCAATATGGGTGACATGATATAGCAAGTGGTAGGCATCGCAGCATAGGCATAGCAAAAGAGCGAGCAACTAGCATAGCAAAGATAGAAGTGATTTCGAGGGTATGTTCATCTTGCCTGCAATGTTCTCAGAGTTGTCGAAAGCTTGATCCTCGAAAACGTTCTCAACGGGTTCCTCGTTCACGTACTCGTCTCCCGACTCTACCCAAAGCAACAACACAAACAAAGGAACCACAATAAATCACGGTGCAATGCACAATCAACATGATGCAAAACATGACATGATATGCGAGATGTGATATGCAATGCGTATGTGCGCTCCGGAAGGTAAATGATGAACCAGGCATCAACTTGGCAAACCAAGCACGCCACTGGAAAGATGAGATGATTTTGGTTGAAATCGATATAAAGATCACCGGAAACGGATGCACGGTTTGCAAATGGCAAGCAAAACAAGAATGGCGCAAATCTGCCATTAACAGCATGATGCCACTTAACAAGCAACAAATAATTAAGCTACTGCACCCAAACGTAACAACAAAGCACATGGTAGTGATCTACACATGATGCTCGACAAAAGATGAGCACTGAGCTACGGCTAGTTCACATCATAACATGTTCAAACAAGCATGGCAAAAGTGCACAAATTATCAGGCTGGACATGGCAAAAACAGCATCAGGTTGCAATGTTCAGAGCAAGAAAACTACATGTTACAGGAACTTAAAATAGCAAAACAAGGTATGGCATGAATCTACTCAAAGCCTAGAACAAAAGTCCCTTACTGACCATAAGCCAAAAAGGACTAGAAAATATAGTAACACCCATGTCAATATTGAAAGTCTCGTTAACAGATTCAGCAACATGGCATGTCAAAAACTGATAACGAGTAGGCATGTTTACAAGCTCAATGCACTCACTACAGAGCCTCAAATGATAAACTAAGCATACATACATCAAGAAGACATGACATAGAAGACATACATGGCAAGAACAATAACATAGCATACATGGATCAACCACAACCAGCTAGGCAAAATTGAATAACACGTATACAATCTGCCAGGAAACATTTGATAGCAAAAGTAGAGCTCGATTGACTCAAGCTATGGAACTCCATAATTGCAAACAAAGGCATGGATGGATAGAGCAAGTCAAGCTTTACAAAACACCCTTACTGAAGTATCTCAAAATATGCATAGATCTCTCGGTATCATCAAGTTAACATGGCATCAAAATCAGCTAAAACAGGGCTGAAATCAGCAACATTAGGACACCTACTTTGCATGCTTGTGCTAGTCACCACATAGATCACAAAAATACATGGCATACACCCCTGGAAAGATGACATGGCATTTTACAAAACACATGTAGGAATCAAATTCATAGGGTGCACACAATAATCATGGCAAAAATAACAAAAGTGCAACTTCTGATAAAAATCAGAAACTAACATCACATAGCACTCTTCCAACAGCATTTCGGGCATCAAGATGAGCTCAAATGAAAATGATGCAATGAGATGAAATGTTCTACTCTTCGAGACGAACATTTTGACATATTATACGCGCAAAATGGTCCTACGGATGCGAAGATATAGCACGTTGAAAAATGCACAAAATAACAATGATTAAAGACTTGGAAGAAAAGTGAGGAGAAGAGGGTCAACGGGGCGCGCGGATCGAGGCCGGATCGGATCGGGGCTTGGGCCGGCGAGGCAGGGCGCCGGAGGAGGCGGCCAAGCGGGCCGAGCGGGCGCCGAGCGACCGGCGGGCGACCTCCATGGGGCGGCGCGACAGACGGCCGGGAGCGGGCGGCCGGCGGCTGGCATGAGGAGGCTGGCGGGTCGCAGCGGCTCGGGAGCGCGGGCGGGCGGATAAGCGCGTCCCGGCGGCGGCGGCGGCGACTGGAGGCATGGCCGGACTGGCCGAGCGGGCCGGGCGGGCGGGAGAGGGAGGAGGCAGTGGGGCGCCGGGTGGTGACGTGGCGCCCGCGATTGGCCGGGCGGCGGGCGGTCCGACGCGTCCGCTCGCCGGACGTGTCCGCGGCGCGAGGGGCGAAATAGCTAGGGTTTCGGGGATGATCCGGATTTTGGGAGGTGTTTAAATAGGCATAGAGGAACTAGGAGAGTCCAAATGAGGTGTAGTTTTTACCACACGATCGTGATCGAACGACGGAGAGCATGGGAGTGACTTAGATGAGTTATTGGGCTGTTTTGAAGGGTGTTGGGCTGCAACTTAAAAGAGGCCTTTGCGAACGTGCGGTTAACCGTTGGAGTACCAAACGAGCTCCAAATGACCCAAAACTTGACCGGTGGCCTACGGGTGGTATAC
The DNA here is from genome assembly GCA_021605205.1 of Aegilops longissima. Lineage (NCBI taxonomy): Eukaryota > Viridiplantae > Streptophyta > Magnoliopsida > Poales > Poaceae > Aegilops > Aegilops longissima. The sequence goes on along the minus strand of CM038679.1, from coordinate 553,375,259 downwards.
TAAGGCCACTAGACAAACCTCGGTACATTTCGAGAAGGTTTAATACCCGCACACGGAAAAACGTAAAAGGGACCGCCGGGAGAGATAGGAGTGCCGGATTGCAAAACGGACAACGGGAAAAATGCTCGGAATCATGAGACGAACACGTATGCAAATGCGATGCACATGATGACATAATAAAATGCATGACATGGACAAAATGCAAAAAGAGGAAAAACCCAACCACGGAGGGAATATCATATATCAATGCCGAAAATGGCAAGAGTTGGAGTTACAAATATGGAAAGTTACTTCAGGGGTGTTACAACACTCCACCACTACAAGAGGATCTCGTCCCGAGATCTAGGACTGAAAGAACTCCAGATATTCAGAACGGAGGTGATCCTCGCGCTCCCAGGTAGCTTCTCGGTCGGAATGGTGTGACCACTTCACTTTGAGGAATTTGATTGACTTGTTGCGAGTCTTGCGCTCGGTTTCTTCAAGAATAGCAACGAGGTGCTCATGATAAGAGAGATCTTCTTGAAGGTCAATCTCTTCGAAGTTGATAGTGCGTTCAGGAGTCTTGAAGCACTTGCGAAGCTGTGACACGTGAAACACATCGTGCACGTTTGCAAAGTTGGATGGAAGCTCAAGTTGATAGGCGAGATCGCCTCTTTTCCCAATGATCTTGAAAGGACCCACGTATCTAGGGGCAAGCTTCCCTTTGATACCGAAGCGACGAGTGCCTTTCATTGGAGAGACGCGGAGGTAGACATGGTCTCCAACTTCAAAAGCCACATCACGGTGCTTATCATCATAATAGCTCTTTCGGCGCGATTATGCGGCTTTGAGATTCTCACGAATGACTTGGCACATTTCTTCCGCTTCGTGATCAAGTCATTGCCAAGAAGTTGGCGTTCACTGTCTCTGCACCAATTGAGAGGAGTACGGCACTTTACATTGGGGAACGAAAGCAGAAATTCAAAATTTTCCTACGTGTCACCAAGATCTATCTATGGAGAAACTAGCAACGAGGAAGGAGAGTGCATCTACATACCCTTGTAGATCGCTAAGCGGAAGCGTTCATGAGAACGGGGTTGAAGGAGTCGCTTGTCGTGATCCAAATCACCGGAGATCCTAGTGCCGAACGGATGGCACCTCCGCGTTCAACACACGTACAGCCCGGTGACGTCTCCCATGCCTTGATCCAGCAAGGAGAGAGGGAGAGGTTGAGGAAGACTCCATCCAGCAGCAGCACAACGGCGTGGTGGTGGTAGAGGAGCGTGGCTATCCTGCAGGGCTTCGCCGAGCATCACAGGAGAAGAGGAGGAGGAAGAGATGCAGGGCTGCACCAACGAGAGGAGAAGTTCTCATGTGTTATGGGCAGCCCCAGGCCTCTATTTATATAGGGGAGAGGGAGGAGGGTGCGCCCCCTCTAGGGTTCCCACCCCTAGGGGGGCGGCAGCCCTAGATGGGAAACAAGGGGCGGCCAAGAGGGGAGAGAGGGAGGCGCCCCCTAGGGTGGGCCTTAGGGCCCATCTAAGCCTAGGGTTTCCCCTTCTCCCTTTTTTTCTCTTAGCTGCCCCTTGGGCCCTTGTGGGAGGCGCACCAGCCCACTTAGGGGCTGGTCCCTCACCACACTTGGCCCAAGCAAGCCTCCGGGTTGGTGGCCCCACTTGGTGGACCTCAGGGACCCTCCGGTGGTCTGGTACATTACCAAATCGCCTCAAACTTTTAGGTTACCAAAACAGGACTTCCCATATATAAATCTTTACCTCCGGACCATTCCGAACTCCTCGTGACGTCCGGGATCTCATCCGGACTCGAACAACATTCGGTAACCACATACAAGCTTCCTATATAACCCTAGCGCCATCGAACCTTAAGTGTGTAGACCCTACGGGTTCGGGAGACATGAGACATGACCGAGACGTTCTCGGTCAATAACCAACAGCGGGATCTGGATACCCATGTTGGCTCCCACATGTTCCACGATGATCTCATCGGATGAACCACGATGTCAAGGACTCAATCGATCCGTATACAATTCCCTTTGTCTAGCGGTATTGTACTTGCCCGAGATTCGATCGTCGGTATCCCGATACCTTGTTCAATCTCGTTACGGCAAGTCTCTTTACTCGTTCCGTAACACATCATCCCATGATCAACCCCTTGGTCACATTGTGCACATTATGATGATGTCTTACCGAGTGGGCCCAGAGATACCTCTCCGCTCACCGGAGTGACAAATCCCGCCTCGATCCGTGTCAACCCAATGGTCACTTTCGGAGATACATGTAGTGCACCTTTACAGATCCCCGATTACGTTGTGACGTTTGATACACCCAAAGCACTCCTACGGTATCCGGAATTGCACGATCTCATGGTCTAAGGAAGAGATACTTGACATTGGAAAAGCTTTAGCATCTAACTACGATCTTTGTGCTAGGCTTAGGATTGGGTCTTGTCCATCACATCATTCTCCTAATGATGTGATCCGTTATCAATGACATCCAATGTCCATGGTCGGAAACCGTAACCATCTATTGATCAACGAGCTAGTCAACTAGAGGCTTACTAGGGACATGGTGTTGTCTATGTATCCACACATGTATTTCTGTTTCCGGTCAATACAATTATAGCATGAATAATAAACGATTATCATGAACAAGGAAATATAATAATAACTAATTTATTATTGCCTCTAGGGCATATTTCCAACAGTCTCCCACTTGCACTAGAGTCAATAATCTAGTTCACATCGCCATGTGATTAACACTGATAGGTCACATCGCCATGTGACTAACATCCAAAGAGTTTACTAGTGTCTTAAACTAGTTTACATCACCATGTGATTAAGTCTCAATGAGTTACGGGTTTGATCATGTTTTGCTTGTGAGAGAGGTTTTAGTCAACGGTGCGAACCTTTCAGATCCGTGTACTTCGCAATTCTCTATGTCATATTGTAAATGCTGCTTCCACGCTCCACTTGGATCTATTCCAAATGGTTGCTCCACTATCGTATCCGGTTTGCTACTTAGAGTCACTCGGATAGGTGTTAAAGCTTGCATCGACGTAACCCTTTACGCCGAACTCTTTATCACCCCATAATCGAGAAACATGTCCTTATTTACTCCAAGGACAATTTTGACCGCTGTCCAATGATCCCCATTCTGGATCATTCTTGTACCCTTGAGTGACTCATGGCATGGCACACTTCGGTGCGGTACACAACATAGCATACTATAGAGCCTATGTCCGAAGCATAGGGGCGACCTTCATCCTTTCTCTCTTTTTCGCCGTGGTCGAGCTTTAACTCTTAACTTCATACCTTACATCTCGTGCAAGAACTCCTTCTTTGGTCGATCCATCTTGAACACTTTCAAGATCATGTCAAGGTATATGCTCATTTGAAAGTATCATTAAGCATTTTTGATCTATCACTATAGATCTTGATGCTCAATGTTCAAGTAGCTTAATACAGGTTTTCACTTGAAAAACACTTTTCAAATAACCCTATATGCTTTCCAGAAATTCTACATCATTTCTGATCAACAATATGTCAACAACATATACTCATCAAAAATTCTATAGTGCCCCCACTCACTTCTTTGGAAATACAAGTTTCTCATAAACTTTGTATACACCCAAAATCTTTGATCATCTCATCAAAGCACACATTCCAACTCCGAGATGCTTACTCCAGTCCTTAGAAAGGATTGCTGGAGCCAGCATGCCTTTTAGCATCCTTTTAGCATCATATACAACCTTTCCTTACGAAAACTGGTAAGGAAACTCATTTTGACATCCATCTGCCAGATTTCATAAATGCAGCTTATGCTAATATGATTCCGACGGACTTAAGCATCGCTACGGATGAGAAAATCTCATCGTAGTCAACTCCTTGAACTTGTGAAAAACTCTTTGCCACAAGTCGAGCTTCATAGAAGGTGACATTACCGTCTATGTCCGTCTTCTTCTTAAAGATCCATTCATCTCAATGGCTTGCCGCTCATCGGCAAGTCCACCAAAGTCCATGCTTTGTCCACGATACATGGATCCTATCTCGGATTTCATGGTTTCTTACCATTTGTCGGAATTTGGGCTCACCATCGCTTCTCCATAGCTCGTAGGTTCATTGTTGTCTAGCAACATGACCTTCATCTGAGATTGCTGTACCATTCGAAATAATACGCATCCTTGTCATCCCACGAGGTACGGTAGTGACTTGATCCAAACTTCATGATCACTATCATAAGCTTCTACTTCAATTGGTGTAGGTGCCACGGAACAACTTCACGTGCCTCGCTACACACTAGTTGAAGTGATGGTTCAATAACCTCATCAAGTCTCCACCATCCTCCCACTCAACTTTTCGAGACGAACTTTTCCTCGAGAAAGGACCCGATTCAAGAAACAATCCCTATTGCTTCGGATCTGAATTAGGAGGTATACCCAACCGTTTTGGGTGTCCTATGAAGATGCATTTGATCCGCTTTGGGTTCGAGCTTATCAACTGAAACTTTTTCACACAAGCGTCGTAGCCCCAAACTTTTAAGAAATGACAGCTTAGGTTTCTCTAAACCATAGTTCATATGATGTCATCTCAACGGAATTACGTGGTACCCTATTAAAGTGAGTGCGGTTGTCTCTAATGCCTAACCCATGAACGATAGTGGTAATTCGATAAGAGACATCATGGTACGCACCATATCCAATAGGTTGCAACTATGATGTTCGGACACACCATCACACTATGGTGTTCCAGGCGGTATTAATTGTGAAACAATTTGCACAATGTCTTAATTGTGTGCCAAAACTCGTAACTCAAATATTCATCTCTATGATCATATCATAGACATTCTATCCTCTTGTCACGAAGATCTTAAACTTCACTCTGAAATTACTTGAACCATTCAATAATTCAGACTTGTGTTTCATCAAGTAAATATACTCAACATCTACTCGAATCATCTGTGATGTCAGAACATAATGATATTCACTGCATGCCTCAGCACTCATTGGACTGCACACATCAAAAATGTGTTACTTCCAACAAGTTGCTACCTTGTTCCATCATACTGAAACCGAGGCTTTTCAGTCATCTTGCTCATGTGGTATGATTTGCATATCTTAAGTGATTCAAAATCAAGTGAGTCCAAACGATCCATCTGCATGGAGTTTCTTCATGCGTATGTACCAATAGACATGGTTCGCATGTCTCAAACTTTTCAAAAATGAGTGAGTCCAAAGATCCATCAACATGGAGCTTCTTCATGCGTTTTACACCAATATGACTTACATGGCAGTGCCACAAGTAAGTGGTACTATCATTACTATCTTATACTTTTGGCATGAAAATGTGTATCACTACGATCGAGATTCAATAAACCATTTATTTAGGTGCAAGACCATCGAAGGTATTATTCAAATAAATAGAGTAACCATTATTCTCCTTAAATGAATAACCGTATTGCGATAGACATAATCCAATCATGTCTATGCTCAATGCAAACACCAAATGATAATTATTCTGGTTTAATACTAATCTTGATGGTAGAGGAGCGTGCGATGTTTGATCATATCAACCTTGGAAACAATTCCAACACATATCGTCACTCACCTTTAGCTAGTCTCCGTTTATTCGTAGCTTTTATTTGAGTTACTAACACTTAGCAACCGAACCGGTATCTTAATACCCCGGTGCTACTAGGAGTACTAGTAAAGTACACATTAACATAATGCATATCCAATATACTTCTATCGACCTTGCCAGCCTTCTTATCTACCAAGTATCTAGGGTAATGCTGCTCCAGTGGTAGTTCCCCTTATTCCAGAAGCACTTAGTCTCGGGTTTGGTTTCAACCTTGGGTTTCTTCACTGGAGCAGCAACTGATTTGCCATTTCATGAAGTATCCCTTATTGCCCTTGCCCTTCTTGAAACTAGTGGTTTCATCAACCATCAACAATTGATGCTCCTTCTTTATTTCTACTTTCGCGATGTCAAACAACGCGAATACCTCAAGGATCATCATATCTATCCCGATATGTTATAGTTCATCACGAAGCTCTAGCAGCTTGGTGGCAATGACTTTGGAGAAACATCACTACCTCATCCGGAAGATTAACTCCCACTCGATTCAAGTGATTGTTGTACCCAGACACTGAGTACAAGCTCAACGATTGAGCTTTTCTCCCTTAGTTTGTAGGCTAAGAAAATCGTCGGAGGTCTCATACCTCTTGGCGTGAGCACGAGCCTGAAATCCCAATTTCAGCCCTCGAAACATCTTATATGTTCATGACGTTTGAAAACGTCTTTGGTGCCTCAACTCTAAACCGCTTAACCGAACTATCACGTAGTTATCAAAGCGTGTATGTCCGATGTTCGCAACATCCACAAACGACGTTTGGGGTTCAGCACATCGAGCGGTGCATTAAGGACATAAGCTTTCTCGTCCGCATAATCGCTACTTTCAACTTTCAACTATATTTTCTCTAGGAACATATCTAAACAGTGGAACTAAAGCGCGAGCTTTCGACATAATTTGCAAAAGGTCTTTTGACTATGTTCGGGATAATTAAGTTCATCTTATGAACTCCCACTCGAGATAGACATCCTCTGGTCATCTAAGTGATTACATGATCCGAATCAACTAGGCCGTGTCCGATCAACACGTGAGACGGACTAGTCATCATCGGTGAACATCTTCATGTTGATCGTATCTACCATACGACTCATGCTCGACCTTTCGGTCTCCGTGTTCGAGGCCATGTCTTTACATGCTAGGCTCGTCAAGTTAACCCTAAGTGTATTGCGTGTGTAAATCTTTCTTACACCCGTTGTATGTGAACGTAAGAATCCATCACACCCGATCAACACGTGGTGCTTAGAAGCGACGAACGTAGCAGCGGTGCACGATTAGGGAGAACACTTCTTGAAATTTGTGTAAGGGATCATCTTATTTACTACCGTCGTTCTAAGTAAACAAGATGCATAAACATAATAAACATCACATGCAATTATATAGTAGTGACATGATATGGCCAATATCATATAGCTCCATTGATCTCCATCTTCGGGCTCCATGATCATCATCGTCACCGCATGACACCATGATCTCCATCATCATGATCTCCATCATCGTGTCTTCATGAAGTTGTCTCGCCAACTATTACTTCTACTACTATGGCTACGGTTATCAATAAAGTAAAGTAATTACATGGCGTTGTTTAATGACACGCAGGTCATACAATAAATAAAGACAACTCCTATGGCTCCTGCCGGTTGTCATACTCATCGACATGCAAGTCGTGATTCCTATTATAAGAACATGATCAATCTCATACATCACATATCATTCATCACATTCTTCTTGGCCATATCACATCACATAGCATACCCCGCAAAAACAAGTTAGGCGTCCTCTAATTGTTGTTTGCATGTTTTACGTGGCTGCTTTGGGTTTCTAGCAAGAACGTTTCCAACCTACATAAAACCACAACGTGATATGCCAATTGCTATTTACCCTTCATAAGGACCCTTTTCATCGAATCCGTTCGACTAAAGTGGGAGGCGGCACCCGCTAGCCACCTTATGCACCAAGTGCATGTCGATTCGGTGGAACTGTCTCACGAAAATGCGTGTAAGGTCGGTCCGGCCGCTTCATCCCACAATACCGTCAAACAAGATTGGACTAGTAACGGTAAGCATATTGAACAAAATCAACGCCCACAACTACTTTGTGTTCTACTCGTGCAAAGAATCTACGCAATAAACCTGGCTCGATACCCTTTGTTGGGGAGCGTGGCAGAAATTCAAAATTTTCCACGTGTCACCAAGATCTATCTATGGAGAAACTAGCAACGAGGGAAGGAGAGTGCATCTACATACCCTTGTAGATCGCTAAGCGGAAGCGTTCATGAGAACGGGGTTGAAGGAGTCGACTGTCGTGATCCAAATCACCGGAGATCCTAGTGCGAGCAGACGGCACCTCGCGTTCAACACACGTACAGCCGGTGGCGTCTCCCATGCCTTGATCCAGCAAGGAGAGAGGAGAGGTTGAGGAAGACTCCATCCAGCAGCAGCACAACGGCGTGGTGGTGGTAGAGGAGTGGCTATCTCCCGCAGGCTTCGCCAAGCATCACAGGAGAAGAGGAGGAGGAAGAGATGCAGGGCTGCACCAACGAGAGGAGAAGTTCTCATGTGTTATGGGCAGCCCCAGGCCTCTATTTATATAGGGGAGAGGGAGGAGGGTGCGCCCCCTCTAGGGTTCCCACCCCTAGGGGGGGCGGCAGCCCTAGATGGGAAACAAGGGGCGGCCAAGAGGGGAGAGAGGGAGGCGCCCCCTAGGGTGGGCCTTAGGGCCCATCTAAGCCTAGGGTTTCCCCTTCTCCCCTTTTTTTCTCTTAGCTGCCCCTTGGGCCCTTGTGGGAGGCGCACCAGCCCACTTAGGGGCTGGTCCCTCACCACACTTGGCCCAAGCAAGCCTCCGGGGTTGGTGGCCCCACTTGGTGGACCTCCGGGACCCTCCCGGTGGTCCCAGACATTATCAAATCGCCGGAAACTTTTCGGTTACCAAAACAGGACTTCCCATATATAAATCTTTACCTCCGGACCATTCCGAACTCCTCGTGACGTCCGGGATCTCATCCGGACTCGAACAACATTCGGTAACCACATACAAGCTTCCTATATAACCCTAGCGTCATCGAACCTTAAGTGTGTAGACCCTACGGGTTCGGAGACATGCCAGACATGACCGAGACGTTCTCCGGTCAATAACCAACAGCGGGATCTGGATACCCATGTTGGCTCCCACATGTTCCACGATGATCTCATCGGATGAACCACGATGTCAAGGACTCAATCGATCCCGTATACAATTCCCTTTGTCTAGCGGTATTGTACTTGCCCGAGATTCGATCGTCGGTATCCCGATACCTTGTTCAATCTCGTTACCGGCAAGTCTCTTTACTCGTTCCGTAACACATCATCCCGTGATCAACCCCTTGGTCACATTGTGCACATTATGATGATGTCTTACCGAGTGGGCCTAGAGATACCTCTCCGTCTACGGAGTGACAAATCCGATCTCGATCCGTGTCAACCCAATGGTCACTTTTGGAGATACCTGTAGTGCACCTTTATAGTCACCCGATTACGTTGTGACGTTTGATACACCCAAAGCACTCCTACGGTATCCGGAATTGCACGATCTCATGGTCTAAGGAAGAGATACTTGACATTGGAAAAGCTTTAGCATCTGAACTACACGATCTTTGTGCTAGGCTTAGGATTGGGTCTTGTCCATCACATCATTCTCCTAATGATGTGATCCCGTTATCAATGACATCCAATGTCCATGGTCAGGAAACCGTAACCATCTATTGATCAACGAGCTAGTCAACTAGAGGCTTACTAGGGACATGGTGTTGTCTATGTATCCACACATGTATTGCTGTTTCCGGTCAATACAATTATAGCATGAATAATAAACGATTATCATGAACAAGGAAATATAATAATAACTAATTTATTATTGCCTCTAGGGCATATTTCCAACACTTTCTGCCATAGAGAATTTCGAATGGGGCCTTGCCCGAACTCGCTTGGAAACTGTTGTTGTAGGAGAACTCGGCATATGGAAGACAATCTTCCCACTTCATACCGAAAGAAATGACACAAGCCCTGAGCATATCTTCAAGGATTTGATTTACTCGCTCGACTTGGCCACTTGTTTGAGGATGGAAAGCTGTCTTTGAAACGAATGTTGGTGCCCATGGCCTTCGAAAAGAATCCCAAAACTTGGAGGTAAAGATGCTGCCACGGTGCGAAGAGATCACTTGTGGAATGCCGTGCAAGGAGACAATCTCGAGGTGTATAGCTCGCCAACCGAGCTGCTGTGATGGATTCTTTGATAGGAAGAAAATGAGCCACTTTAGTCGACTTGTCAATGACAACGAAGATAGCATCATTTCCACGCTTGGACTTTGGAAAACCAGTCACGAAGTCCATTTCAATATGATCAAACTTCCATTCAGGAATAGCAAGAGGTTGGAGGAGACCACTGGTCTTTGGTGTTCTGCTTTCACTCTTCCGCAGACATCACATTCATTCACGAATTGAGCAATTTCTCGCTTCATTCGAGTCCACCAATATGATTGCTTGAGGTCATGGTACATCTTCGTACTTCCGGATGAATGGATAGAAGCGAATTGTGAGCCTCGTTCATAATGACTTTTCGCAGATCACCCTTAGGAACCACAATCCGTCCTCAAAGAAAAGAGTATCTTTGTCATCAACATTGAAGCACTTGTACTTGAAATGCCCTTGTCGATACCACGTTTCACCTTTTTCACCATGGCATCCGAAGTTGAGCCTCACGAATCTGATCTTCCAAAGTAGGAGAGACTATGAGGTTGGCAAGAAAGCCTTGAGGAACAACTTGAAGATTCAGCTTGCGGAAAGATTCACAGAGATCCGCTGAAAAGGCTTGAGGATTAGACATTGCGAGAAGCTTTCCTGCTCAAAGCATCTGCAATGACATTGGCCTTGCCGGAGTATACTCAATACTTGGGTTGTACTCTTGAATCATTTCGACCCATCGAGTCTGCTCGAGGTTGAGGTTGGGCTGAGTGAAGATGTACTTGAGACTCTTGTGATCGGTGAAAATGTCCACTTTCCTTCCCAACAAGAGATGTCTCCATGTAATCAATGCATGGACAACTTCCGCCAACTCAAGATCGTGAGTGGGGTAGTTCTTCTCGTTGGGCTTCAACTGGCGAGAGGTATAAGCCACAACTCTCTTCTCTTGCATTAACACAGCACCGAGACCTTGAAGAGAAGCATCACAGAAAACTTCAAATGGCTTGGATTCATGAGGAGGAGTCAGAACAGGAGCTGTGACGAGTTTCTCTTTGAGGGTATTGAAAGCAACGTCACACTCGGGAGACCGACATACTTCACATGCTTCGGAGAAGGTTGGAAAGAGGCTTTGCAATCTTGGAGAAGTTCTCAACGAATCTTCGCAATAGCTTGCAAGACCAAGAAAATCATGGAGCTGCTTGACATTCCGAGGAGGTTCCCAATTCACAATTGCGGACACCTTCTGGGATTAACAGCGATGCCCTTGGCAGAGATGATATGACCAAGATAAAGCACTTCATCAAGCCAAAATTCACATTTGGAGAACTTAGCATAGAATTGATACTCTCGAGCTTGTCTAGCACCAATCGCAAATGTTTGGCATGATCCTTCTTATTCTTGGAGAAGACCAAAATATCATCAAGATAGACCAAGACGAATTCGTTGGTGTAGGGGTTGAATATGAAGTTCATCATCGCGAGAATGTTGGAGGAGCATTGACGAGGCCGAAAGACATGACGGTATATTCATAAGAACCAAAGCTTGTTCGAATCTTGTCTTGGGAATATCTTGTTCACGAATGCGAATCGATGATACCCCATACGGAGGTCCAGCTTGGAGAACAACGTAGCATCTTTGAGTTGCTCGAAAAGCTCATTGATGTTGGGAAGTGGATACTTGTTCTTGATTGTCTTCTTATTCAATGGACGGTAATTGGCGCAAAGTCGGTCCGTGCCATCCTTCTTCTGGACAAAAGAACACCACAACCCCAAGGAGATGAACTCGTGCGATCAAACCAGACGCTCTTGTTCATCGAGCTGCTTCTTCAATTCCTTCAACTCATCAGGTCCAAGCTTGTATGGACGCTTGCAAACGGGTTGGTGCCGGGCTCAAGATCGATAACGAACTCCATCGGCGATGAGGAGGCATACCGGAAGCTCTTACGGAAAGACATCTTGGTACTACAAACGATCGAATCGAGAGATAGCATTCAGTTCGCCCTTCTCATTGAGAGAAAACAAACGAATGGTTTCATCACGGCGGCATAGATGATCACATCATTGGAAGAGTGAGTCAATTGAATTTCCTGGCAGCACAATCAAGTGAGCTTTGTCTTGATAAAGCCATCCATCCCGAGAATAAGATCAATATCCGAGTCACCAAGAACAATTGGTTTAGCAGAAATCTATAATCGCCCATCTTGATAGAAACATCCGGAACCATGGAGCTTGCATGCATGAATTTACCCGAGAGACAACCGATAATGGTTTAGGCAAATCTTGAAAAACCAACTCATGCTTAGATGCAAAAGGTCTTGAAATGAAAGAATGCGATGCACCGTATCAAATAAGACTTTTGCAGAATATCATTAAGCGAGAGATTACCCATTAACACATCGAAGACTCCTCCGCTTGAGCTGCATTCATCATATTGACCTTTGCAAACTTGGGATTATGCTTGACCTTTGCATTGCTGGAAGATTTCACGGAGGAGGAGGCGGAAGACGCCTCTGGTTGAAGCACTTGTTCGCATAGTGACCCTTCTCACGACACTTGTTGCAAGTGACCTCGAGAGAGCGGACGGTGGTAAGGAGCACTTGACCTTGGAGCTTGAGAATTAGACTTGTTACGATAGCTTGGGTTGGGTGGGTGGGAAGATCCACGGCCACTGAGTTCTTCTATTTGGTAAGGCCGACGGAACGGAGGAGGGGCAGTAAAACTTCTGCTGCTTAGCTGCCACTTGAGAGGACGAAGAGGACTGAACTGCATCCCTGATTCTCTTCTTAGAAGCCTCACATTTGAGCTGGGCAGCTTCTTGCTTGAGCCATGTTGTAGAAATCATCATACTTATCTCGCTCAAACAGCACAAGAGGTAATTGCAGATCTTCTCTCGTGCCACCTCTGGCCGATAGATCATACTCTTTTCATCAGTACGTCTTGCTTAGCAAAACGAGCGAGCTCGAACTGGATATTGTATTGATAGACAGACATGTTGCCCTGCTTGAGATTGCGGAACTCCTCACGCTTGCTCTCAACAACACTTTTGAATGTGATGAGCTCTGAAATCACGGCGGAACTCGTCCTGTAATGACACGACCTCCTCTGGAATCTTTGTATTCTTTGGTACCACTCGGCCGCTTGATCCTTGAGTTGAAACGATGCAAACTTGACAAAATCCTCGTGTCCGACATCGCTACAGTCAAAGTGCTTGCAGATGTCCACTAACCAATCGTCGTCGTCGTGGCCTCGACTACGTAAACCGAAAGACTTCGCTGATTAGCGAGGAACCGATCGAGAGTAGCAAAGTGTGGCTGATTGTTGCCTTGACCTTGATTGCCTTGATTGCCTTGATTGCCTTGCCCTCGAGTACGTTCTTGCAAGAGCTGCAAAATCATCGAGCATTGGCATTGGTGGCTGCCATGATAGCTTGCCAGCCTCGGAGGCGGAGGTGGAGGTGGAGGTGGAGGTTCGATTGATCCCCATCATTGCGATCCGGATTCAGACGCGTTGGCGGAGCCATCCTGAAGAGGGTGACATCCGTTAGTCCTTTGATAGACAAATTGATAAGTAGAATCAACGGATAGAAATTGCAACATATAGTCTTCACAATAAACATTCGAACAAGAATGAACGAATGAATTCCAAAGTTAATCATCACACGTCCATTAAGGTGAGAAGCCACTTAGATAAAGGATATGGAAATAACATCTGTCTTAGAAACAATCCGAATATCACAACTGAAAACAAAAGGTTGGCTTCTAGAATGAGCCGGAACAAACACATGATAGAGATTTCGCCCAAAGTGTTCGTGGTGGGGCCCACACGGACACGAAGTATAGCGGACGTCACGAATGACAAACAAGACGTCCCCGAATCAGCATAGCCAAGGATTCTTTAAGGCGTCTCGCGACCATCGTAAATCGACCGTGAATGGGCGGACCACTAAACTTTGAACCCCAATCTCAAATCATACATCCGCCGGAAAGAATATCCCGTAAGCTACTAGAATTCCCACCTATAAACTCCGAAACTTTACGGTTATGCAATCGGTGTTGGGGATACAGGGACACAAAATATATCACCCAAACTAACAATACCTAGATCCAATTGTATCCATCCGTCAACACATAACCAAGAAATCCTCGAAAATCGTGTACCTCGACCTTGAAAAACATCCGTTATGCAAGTCATGGCAATACTCCCTTTTCGCCACGAAGATTGGGCTATCAGGTTATCTCACCAACAACTGCACAAAAGAGATTTCGATGTCGGCAAAACTCGGTATTCGAATCGCAGCGATAGAATTTGTGACGACAACACCTCGGAGCTCAACTCCCGGGACACGCCACAACCCCTAAATGTCGGGAGGCACCAAGAACAATGTTCTCGTCACAAAGCCATCGGAACGATTCCAAGATACCCACGTGATCCTAAAATTTTTTTAGTGAAATCTGAGAAGAGAAGAGTCAAAACTCTCGTCGGGAGACCTCACAGAGCATTTAAGGACCTGGGAGTAAAAGAATCCTACTCTCCGATATATATAATCCTAAGACTCAAAACATTTTCCATTCTAGACTCAACAACGCCACAAACAATCAAGTAGGGGCTCTAAGTCGGGAAGGCTCGATTACCAACATAGCGCCCCGATGCGGCTATATCTCCCACGTGTCGAGGCACGACTTAGAGGCATAACCGCATTGAAAGCAATGTCGCAAGTGAGGTAATCTTCACACAACCCATGTAATAAATAAGGAAAGAGATACATAGTTGGCTTACGATCGCCACTTCACACAGTACATAAATAAACATCCATCATTGAGTACACTCAAGGTCCGACTACGGAACCAAAATAAAGAAGATACCCCAAATGCTACACAGATCCCGAATCGTCCCAGCTGGGCACCACTCATCGATCATCGGGAAAAAGACACATAGTAACGACCACGTTCCTCGTCGAACTCCCACTTGAGCTCGGTGGAATCACCTGCACTGGCGTCATCGGAACCTGCAACTGTGTTTGGAAGTATCTGTGAGTCACGGGGACTCAGCAATCTCACACCCGCGAGATCAAGACTATTTAAGCTTATAGGAAGGACTGAGTAGTAAAGTGGAGCTGCAGCAAGCGACTAGCATATATGGTGGCTACATCGTAAAAGAGAGCGAGAAGAGGGGCAAAGCACGGTCGTGAAACTAGTAGTGATCAAGAAGTGATCCTGAACCACTTACGTCAGACATAACTCCAACACCGTGTTCACTTCCCGGACTCCGCCGAGAAGAGACCATCACGGTTACACACGCGGTTGATGTGTATTTTAATTGAGGTCAACTTTGGGTTTTCTACAACGGACATTAACAAATTCCATCGCCTCATAAACCGCGGGCACGGCTTTGAAAGATATTACCTGCAGGGTGTCCCAACTTAGCCCATTATAAGCTCTCACGGTCAACGAAGGATATTCCTTCTACGGAAGACCCGATCAATCTCGGAATCCCGGACTACAAGACATTTCGTGACAATAAAACAAGACCAGCAAAGCCGCCCGAATGTGCCGACAAAACCCGATAGGAGCTGCACATATCTCGTTCTCGTGGCACACCGGATGAGCAGACGTCGGGTTGGCATAAACCCTGGTTGCCCAAAGGCGCGGACATCGCTCAAGTTGGGCCAGCAATCGAAGGAGAAGCGCCGGGGTTAAAATAAAGATGACCCTCGGGCTCGCGAAAACCCGGGGAAAAGGCTTAGGTGGCAAATGGTAAAACCAAAGTTGGGCCTTCTTTGGACGAGTCTTATTCAAAGCGAACTGTCAAGGGGTCCCATAAATCACCCAACCGTGTAAGGAACGCAAAATCAAGGAACATAACACCGGTATGACGGAAACTAGGGTGGCAAGAGTGGAACAAAACACCAGGCATAAGGCCGAGCCTTCCACCCTTTACCAAGTATATAGATGTATTAATTATAGCAGATATGTATATATTGTGATATCCCCAACAAGTAAACATATTCCAATAAGGAACAACATCTCCATGTTCCAACAAGGAACAAACTTCAGCTTCACCTGCAACTAGCAACGCTATAAGAGGGCTGAGCAAAGCAGTAACATAGCCAATCAACGGTTTGCTAGGAAAAGGATGGTTAGGGGCTGACATGGCAATATGGGTGACATGATATAGCAAGTGGTAGGCATCGCAGCATAGGCATAGCAAAAGAGCGAGCAACTAGCATAGCAAAGATAGAAGTGATTTCGAGGGTATGTTCATCTTGCCTGCAATGTTCTCAGAGTTGTCGAAAGCTTGATCCTCGAAAACGTTCTCAACGGGTTCCTCGTTCACGTACTCGTCTCCCGACTCTACCCAAAGCAACAACACAAATTATCAGGCTGGACATGGCAAAAACAGCATCAGGTTGCAATGTTCAGAGCAAGAAAACTACATGTTACAGGAACTTAAAATAGCAAAACAAGGTATGGCATGAATCTACTCAAAGCCTAGAACAAAAGTCCCTTACTGACCATAAGCCAAAAAGGACTAGAAAATATAGTAACACCCATGTCAATATTGAAAGTCTCGTTAACAGATTCAGCAACATGGCATGTCAAAAACTGATAACGAGTAGGCATGTTTACAAGCTCAATGCACTCACTACAGAGCCTCAAATGATAAACTAAGCATACATACATCAAGAAGACATGACATAGAAGACATACATGGCAAGAACAATAACATAGCATACATGGATCAACCACAACCAGCTAGGCAAAATTGAATAACACGTATACAATCTGCCAGGAAACATTTTATAGCAAAAGTAGAGCTCGATTGACTCAAGCTATGGAACTCCATAGTTGCAAACAAAGGCATGGATGGATAGAGCAAGTCAAGCTTTACAAAACACACTTACTGAAGTATCTCAAAATATGCATAGATCTCTCGGTATCATCAAGTTAACATGGCATCAAAATCAGCTAAAACAGGGCTGAAATCAGCAACATTAGGACACCTACTTTGCATGCTTGTGCTAGTCACCACATAGATCAAAAAAATACATGGCATACACCCCTGGAAAGATGACATGGCATTTTACAAAACACATGTAGGAATCAAATTCATAGGGTGCACACAATAATCATGGCAAAAATAACAAAAGTGCAACTTCGATAAAATCAGAAACTAACATCACATAGCACTCTTCCAACAGCATTTCGGGCATCAAGATGAGCTCAAATGAAAATGATGCAATGAGATGAAATGTTCTACTCTTCGAGACGAACATTTTGACATATTATACGCGCAAAATGGACCTACGGATGCGAAGATATAGCACGTTGAAAAATGCACAAAATAACAATGATTAAAGACTTGGAAGAAAAGTGAGGAGAAGAGGGTCAACGGGGCGCGCGGATCGAGGCCGGATCGGATCGGGCGCGGGGCCGGCGAGGCAGGGCGCCGGAGGAGGCGGCAGGCGGCCGGAGCGATCGGCGGCGGCGACCTCCGCGGGCGGAGATCCCGGCGGGCGACAGACGGGCGGCTGGAGCGGGCGGCCGGCCGGCCGCGGGAGGCGCTGGCGGGTCGCATGACTCGGGAGCGGCCGGGCGGGCGGACGGGCGCGTCTCGGCGGCGGCGGCGGCGACTGGATGGGGGCCGGACTGGCCGAAAGGGCGGGCGGGCGGGGAGGAGAGAGGAGGAGCGAAGTGGGCGCTCGGGTGGTGGCGTGGCGCCCGCGATTGGATTGGTGAGGCGGATCGGACGCGTCCGCTCGCCCGGACGTGTTCGGGCGGCGGAGGGCGAAATAGCTAGGGTTTCGGGGATGATCCGGATTTTGGGGAGGTGTTTAAATAGGCATAGAGGAGCTAGGAGAGTCCAAATGAGGTGTAGTTTTACGCCCACGATCGTGATCGAACGACGGAGAGCATGGGAGTGACTTAGATGGGTTATTGGGCTGTTTTGAAGGGTGTTGGGCTGCAACTTAAAAGAGGCCTTTTGAGCGTCACGGTTAACCGTTGGAGTACCAAACGAGCTCCAAATGACCCAAAACTTGACCGTGGCCTACGGGTGGTATACTAAGGCCACTAGACAAACCTCGGTACATTTCGAGAAGGTTTAATACCCGCTTTGCGGAAAAACGTAAAAGGACCGCCGGAGAGATAGGAGTGCCGGATTGCAAAACGGACAACGGGAAAAATGCTCGGAATCATGAGACGAACACGTATGCAAATGCGATGCACATGATGACATAATAAAAATGCATGACATGGACAAAATGCAAAAAGAGGAAAAAAACCCAACCACGGAGGGAATATCATATATCAATGCCGAAAATGGCAAGAGTTGGAGTTACAAATATGGAAAGTTACTTCCGGGGTGTTACACTTTACAACTAACTCATTAGTCACATTGCTTGCAAGGCTTATAGTGATGTGCATTACCGAGAGGGCCCAGAGACACCTCTCCGACAATCGAAGTGACAAATCCTAATCTCGATCTATGCCAACTCAACAAGTACCATCGGAGACACCTGTAGAGCACCTTTATAATCACCCAGTTACGTTATGACGTTTGGTAGCACACAAAGTGTTTCTCCGGTATTCGGGAGTTGCATAATCTCATAGTCATAGGAACATGTATAAGTCATGAAGAAAGCAATAACAACATACTAAACGATCAAGTGCTAAGCTAACAGAATGGGTCAAGTCAATCACATCATTCTCTAATGATGTGATCCTGTTAATCAAATGACAACTCATGTCTATGGCTAGGAAACTTAACCATCTTTGATTCAACGAGCTAGTCAAGTAGAGGCATACTAGTGACACTCTGTTTGTCTATGTATTCACACATGTACTAAGTTTCCGGTTAATACAATTCTAGCATGAATAATAAACATTTATCATAATATAAGGAAATATAAATAAGAATTTTATTATTGCCTCTAGGGCATATTTCCTTCAGTCTCCCACTTGCACTAGAGTCAATAATCTAGTTCACATCACCATGTGATTTAACACCAATAGTTCATATCACCATGTGATTAACACCCATAGTTCATATCGCCATGTGACCAACACTCAAAGGGTTTACTAGAATCAGTAATCTTAGTTCACATCGCCATGTGATTAACACCCAAAGAGTACTAAGGTGTGATCATGTTTTGCTTGTGAGAGAAGTTTAGTCAACGGGTCTGCCATATTCAGATTCATATGTATTTTGCAAATTTCTATGTCAACAATGCTCTGCACAGAGCTACTCTAGCTAATTGCTCCCACTTTCAAAATGTATCTAGATCAAGACTTAGAGTCATCCAGATAGGTGTCAAAGCTAGCATCGACGTAACTCTTTACGACGATCCTTTTGCCACCTCCATAATCGAGAAACATATCCTTATTCCACTAAGGATAATTTTGACCGCTGTCCAGTGATCTACTCCTAGATCACTATTGTAATCCCTTGCCAAACTCAGTGTAGGGTATACAATAGATCTGGTACACAACATGGCATACTTCATAGAACCTATGGCTGAGGCATAGGGAATGACTTTCATTCTCTTTCTATCTTCTGCCGTGGTCGGGCTTTGAGTATTACTCAATTTCACACCTTGCAACACAGGCAAGAACTCTTTCTTTGACTGTTCCATTTTGAACTACTTCAAAATCTTGTCAAGGTATGTACTCATTGAAAAAACTTATCAAGCATCTTGATCTATCTCTATAGATCTTGATGCTCAATATGTAAGCAGCTTCACCGAGGTCTTTCTTTGAAAAACTCCTTTCAAATACTCCTTTATGCTTTCCAGAAAATTCTACATTATTTCCGATCAATAATATGTCGTTCACATATACTTATCAGAAATGTTGTAGTGCTCCCACTCACTTTCTTGTAAATACAGGCTTCACCGCAAGTCTGTATAAAACTATATGCTTTGATCAACTCATTAAAGTGTATATTCCAACTCCGAGATGCTTGCACCAGTCCATAGATGGATCGCTGGAGCTTGCACATTTTGTTAGCACCTTTAGGATCGACAAAACCTTTTGGTTGCATCATATACAACTCTTCTTTAAGAAATCCATTAAGGAATGTAGTTTTGACATCCACTTGCCAGATTTCATAAAATTTGGCAATTTGCTAACATGATTCGGACAGACATAAGCATCGCTACGAGTGAGAAAATCTCATTTTTGTCAACACCTTGAACTTTGTCAAAAACCTTTTTCGACAAGTCTAGCTTTGTAGATAGTAACACTACTATCAACGTTCGTCTTCCTCTTGAAGATCCATTTATTTTCTATGGCTTGCCGATCATCGGGCAAGTCAACCAAAGTCCACACTTTGTTCTCATACATGGATCCCATCTCAGATTTCAAGGCCTCAAGCCATTTTGCGGAATCTGGGCTCATCATCGCTTCCTCATAGTTCGTAGGTTCGTCATGGTCAAGTAACATGACCTCCAGAACAGGATTACCGTACCACTCAGTGCAGATCTCACTCTGGTTGACCCACGAGGTTCGGTAGTAACTTGATCTGAAGTTACATGATCATCATCATTAGCTTCCTCACTAATTGGTGTAGGAGTCACAGAACAGATTTCTGTGATGAACTACTTTCCAATAAGGGAGCAGGTACAGTTACCTCATCAAGTTCTACTTTCCTCCCACTCACTTCTTTCGAGAGAAACTCCTTCTCTAGAAAGTATCCATTCTTAGCAACGGACGTCTTGCCTTCGGATCTGTGATAGAAGGCGTACCCAACTGTCTCCTTTGGGTATCCTATGAAGACACATTTCTCCGATTTGGGTTTGAGCTTGTCAGGATAAAACTTTTTCACATAAGCATCGCAACCCCAAACTTTAAGAAACGACAACTTTGGTTTCTTGCCAAACCACAGTTCATATGGTGCCGTCTCAACGGATTTAGACGGTGCCCTATTTAACGTGAATGCAGCTGTCTCTAATGCATAACCCCAAAACGATAGTGGTAAATCGGTAAGAGACATCATAGATTGCACCATATCTAATAAAGTATGGTTACAATGTTCGGACACACCATTACGCTGTGGTGTTCCAGGTGGCGTGAGTTGCGAAACTATTCTGCATTGTTTCAAATGAAGAACAAACTCGTAACTCAACTATTCTCCTCCACGATCAGATCGTAGAAACTTTATTTTCTTGTTACGATGATTTTCCACTTCACTATGAAATTATTTGAACTTTTCAAATGTTTCAGATTTATGTTTCATCAAGTAGATATACCCATATCTGCTCAAATCATCTGTGAAGGTCGGAAAATAATGATACCTGATGTGAGCCTCAACATTCATCGGACTGCATACATCAGTATGTATTATTTCCAACAAGTTTGTTGCTCGCTCCGTTGTTCCGGAGAACGGAGTCTTAGTCATCTTGCCCATGAGGCATGGTTCGCAAGCATCAACTGATTCATCATCAAGTGATTCCAAAAGCCCATCAGCATGGATTTTCTTCATGCGCTTTACACCAATATGACCTAAACGACAGTGCCACAAATAAGTTGCACTATCATTGTTAACTTTGCATCTTTTGGCTTCAATATTATGAATATGTGTATCACTATGATCGAGATTCAATAAACCATTCACCTTGGGTGTATGACCATTGAAGGTTTTATTCATGTAAACAGAATAACAATTATTCTCTGACTTTAAATGAATAACCGTATTGCAATAAACATGATCAAATCATATTCATGCTTAACGCAAACACCAAACAACATTTATTTAGGTTCAACACTAATCCCGAAAGTATAGGGAGTGTGCGATGATGATCATATCAATCTTGTAACCACTTCCAACACACATCGTCACTTCACCCTTAACCAGCCTCTGTTCATTCTGCAACTCCTGTTTCGAGTTACTAATCTTAGCAACTGAACTAGTATCAAATACTGAGGGGTTGCTATAAACACTAGTACACATCAATAACATGTATATCAAATATACCTTTGTTCACTTTGCCATCCTTATTATCCACCAAATACTTGGGGCAGTTCTGCTTCCAGTGAACAGTCCGTTTGCAGTAGAAGCACTTAGTCTCAGGCTTAGGTCCAGACTTGGGCTTCTTCACTTGAGCAACAACTTGCTTGCCGTTCTTCTTGAAGTTACCCTTCTTCCCTTTGCCCTTTTATTGAAACTAGTGGTCTTGTCAACCATCAACACTTGATGCTTTTCTTGATTTCTACCTTCGTCGATTTCATCATCACGAAGAGCTTGGGTATCATTTCCGTTATCCCTTGCATATTATAGTTCATCACGAAGTTCTAGTAACTTGGTGATAGTGACTAGAGAACTCTTCCAATCACTATCTTATCTGGAAGATTAACTCCCACTTGATTCAAGTGATTGTAGTACTCAGACATTATGAGCACATGCTCACTAGCTGAGCAATTCTCGTCCATCTTGTAGGAAAGTGCTTGTTGAAGGTCTCATACCTTTCGTCATGGGCATGGGTCTGAAATACTAATTTCAACTCTTGGAACATCTCATATGCTCTGTGGCGTTCAAAATGTCTTTGAAGCCCCGATTCTAAGCCGTAAATCATGGTGCACTAAACTATCAAGTAGTCATCATATCGAGCTTGCCAAACGTTCATAACGTCTGCATATGCTCCTGCAATCGGTCTGTCACCTAGCGGTGCATCAAGGACATAATTCTTCTGTGCAGCAATGAGGATGATCCTCAGATCATGGATCCAATCCGCATCATTGCTACTAACATCTTTCAACTTAGTTTTCTCTAGGAACATATCAAAAATAAAACAGGGGAGCTAAACGCGAGCTATTGATCTACAACATAGATATGCTAATACTACCAGGACTAAGTTCATGATAAATTTAAAGTTCAGTTAATCATATTACTTAAGAACTCCCACTTAGATAGACATCCCTCTAGTCATCTAAATGATCACGTGATCCAAATCAACTAAACTATGTCCGATCATCACGTGAGATGGAGTAGTTTTCAGTGGTGAACATCACTATGTTGATCATATCTACTATATGATTCACGCTCGACCTTTCGGTCTCCAGTGTTCCGAGGCCATATCTGCATATGCTAGGCTCGTCAAGTTTAACCCGAGTATTCTACGTGTGCAAACCTGGCTTGCACCCGTTGTATGTGAACGTAGAGCTTATCACACCCGATCATCACGTGGTGTCTCGGCACGACGAACTTTCGCAACAGTGCATACTCAGGGAGAACACTTATACCTTGAAATTTAGTGAGAGATCATCTTATAATGCTACCGTCGAACTAAGAAAAATAAGATGCATAAAGGATACACATCACATGCAATCAATATAAGTGATATGATATGGCCATCATCATCTTGTGCCTTTGATCTCCATCTCCAAGGCACCGTCATGATCACCATCATCACCGGCGCGACACCTTGATCTCCATCGTAGCATCGTTGTCGTCTCGCCAATTATTGCTTCTACGACTATCGCTACCGCTTAGTGATAAAATAAAGCAATTACATGGCGATTGCATTTCATACAATAAAGCGACAACCATATGGCTCCTACCAGTTGCCGATAACTTTGTTACAAAACATGATCATCTCATACAATAAAATTTAGCATCATGTCTTGACCATATCACATCACAACATGCCCTGCAAAAACAAGTTAGACGTCCTCTACTTTGTTGTTGTAAGTTTTACGTGGCTGCTACGGGCTGAGCAAGAACCGTTCTTACCTCGCATCAAAACCACAGCGATTTTTTGTCAAGTATGTGCTGTTTTAACCTTCAACAAGGACGGGCGTATACACTTGATTCAACTAAAGTTGAGAAACCGACATCCGCCAGCCACACGTAATGCGAAGCACGTCGATAGAACCAGTCTCGGCGTGCAGCGTCTGGCGTAATGTTGGTCGGGCCGCTTCATCCAACAATACCGCCGAATCAAACTATGACATGCTGGTAAGCAGTATGATTAGTATCGCCCACAACTCACTTGTGTTCTACTCGTGCATATAACATCTACGCATAAACCTGGCTCGGATGCCACTGTTGGGTAACGTAGTAATTTCAAAAAAAAATCCTACGCACACGAAAGATCATGGTGATGCATAGCAACGAGAGGGGAGAGTGTAGTCCACGTACCCTCGTAGATCGTAAGCGGAAGCGTTATGACAACGCGATTGATGTAGTCGTACGTCTTCACGATCGATCGATCCTAGTACTGAAAGTACGGCACCTCCGTGATCTGCACACGTTCGGCTCGGTGATGTCCCACGAACTCACGATCCAGCAGAGTGTCGAGGGAGAGCTTCGTCAGCACGATGGCACGATGGCGGTGATGATGAAGCTACCGGCGCGGGGCTTCGCCTAAGCACTCTGACGATATGACCGAGGTGGATTATGGTGGAAGGGGCACCGCTGCGGCTAAGAGATCAATGATCAACTTGTGTGTCTATGGGGTGCCCCCTTCCCCCGTATATAAAGGAGTGGAGGAGTGAGGGGTCGGCCCTCTCTATGGCGCGCCCTAGGGGAGTCCTACTCCTACCGGGAGTAGGATTCCCCCCTTTCCTAGTTGGAGTAGGAGAGGAAGGGAAGGAGGAGTAGGAGAGAAGGAAAGGGGGGCTGCGCCCCCCAAACTTATTCCAATTCGGCCTCCTGCCCAAAGGGGGCGCACCAGCCCCTTGTGGGCTGGTGTGCTTCCTTCTTATGGCCCATAAGGCCCATAACTTCTCCCGGGGGGTTCCGGTAACCTCCCGGTACTCCAGAAAAATGCACGAACCACTCAGAACCTTTCCGATGTCCGAATATAGCCTTTCAATATATCGATCTTTACGTCTCGACCATTTCAAGACTCCTCGTCATGTCTGTGATCTTATCCGGGACTCTGAACAACCTTCGGTACATCAAATCACATAAACTCATAATACCGATCGTCACCAAACGTTAAGCGTGCGGACCCTACGGGTTCGAGAACTATGTAGACGTGACCGAGACACGTCTCCGTCAATAACCAATAGCGGAACCTGGATGCTCATATTGGCTCCTACATATTCTACGAAGATCTTTATCGGTCAAACCGCATAACAACATACGTTGTTCCCTTTGTCATCGGTATGTTACTTGCCAAAGATTCGATCGTCGGTATCTCAATACCTAGTTCAATCTTGTTACCGGCAAGTCTCTTTACTCGTTCCGTAATGCATCATCCTGCAATTAAATCATTAGTCACATTTCTTGCAAGGCTTATAGTGATGTGCATTATCGAGAGGGCCCAGAGATACCTCTCCAACAATCGGAGTGATAAATCCTAATATTGATCTATGCCAACTCAACAAGTACCATCGGAGACACCTGTAGAGCACCTTTATAATCACCCAGTTACGTTGTGACATTTGGTAGCACACAAAGTGTTCCTCCGCTATTCGGGAGTTGCATAATCTCATAGTCATAGGAACATGTATAAGTCATGAAGAAAGCAATAGCAACATACTAAACGATCAAGTGCTAAGCTAACGGAATGGGTCAAGTCAATCACGTCATTCTATAATGATGTGATCCCGTTAATCAAATGACAACTCATGTCTATGGCTAGGAAATTTAACCACCTTTGATTCAACGAGCTAGTCAAGTAGAGGCATACTAGTGACACTCTATTTGTCCATGTATTCACATATGTACTAAGTTTCTGGTTAATACAATTCTAGCATGAATAATAAAAATTTATCATGATATAAGGAAATATAAATAACAATTTTATTATTGCCTCTAGGGCATATTTCCTTCAGCAACGTACATTGGAACAGTGTGTAACTGTGCATCAACATTGAATAGGTTTGCATGGGGTACATTAGAAAACAGAACCGTGCGTGTCGCATTAAATAGGTCCCGTGTTAGAGTGAGTCTATTCTGCTTTAGATCGAGCCACATACCCTCCATTGCGAGATCAAATAAATGCAAGGATCCATTCGAGAGTCCACTCCACTGTTCATCTTCCCCATGCACCCCTCCATTTCATATCCAGCGAGGGGGGAAGGTAAGCAGGGCAGTGAGTTCCTGTGGAAATCCATCGCTCCAAAATTTATGGAAGGGGGATGATTCCTACGTCAAATCTTCTAATGGATCCAGGTTCAGCAACCATGGAAGGTAAGCGCTCTGAGATTACTCGCTTAGGGGAACGACCCTTGGCCCACGGATATGTACCTATCTGTGTGGATTGACCATGGATTCACATGGGTTAACCATGGATCCAGGTTCCGGGACAGGGTCGGAGGAAGCAGGCCATGCGCAAAACCAGGTCAAGAACGCCGGCCACGAGAATGAAGCCCAGGACCTCGACCAAGGCATGCACAACCTGTACTATTGGTCTATTGCCAAGGCGAAGCATGGCTAGACCAAGCTTGACGGCGACGAGAACGACCAGGATGCGGACGACGTACACGTAGCTCGAGGAAGCGGCCGACAGCGATGTTCTCATTGTTGGGGAACGTAGTAATAATTTAAAATTTTCCTACGTGTCACCAAGATCAATCTAGGAGATGCTAGCAACGAGAGAGAGGGAGTGCATCATCATAGCCTTGAAGATCGCTAAGCGGAAGAGTTACAAGAACGCGGTTGATGGAGTCGTACTCGCGGCGATTCAAATCGTGGAAGATCCGATCTAGCGCCGAACGGACGACGCCTCCGCATTCAACACACGTATAGCCTGGGGACGTCTCCTCCTTCTTGATCCAGCAAGGGGAGAGGAGAACTTGAGGGAGAACTCCGACAGCACGACGACGTGGTGGTGGTGGAGCTCGTGGTTCTCCGGCAGGGCTTCGCCAAGCACTACGGAGGAGGAGGAGGTGTTGGACAGGGGGAAGGGCTGCGCCAGGGGAAGGGTGTGGCTGACCTCTCTCTCCCTCACTATATATAGGGGGAAGGGGGAGGAGGAGGCGCCCTAGGGTTTCCCTAGGGGAGGGGCGGCGGCCATAGGGGAAACCCTAGATGGGTTTGGGCGCCCCCACCCTTAGGAAACTTGCCCCCAAGCCGGGAGGGGTGGCTGCCCTTAGGGGAGGTGCCCCTACCTCTCCAGGTTACGTGAGATGGGGTGGGAGGGTTGCACAGCCCCTTAGTGGGCTGGTGTACCCCCTCCCCTTGGCCCATAAGGCCCCCCAACGCTTGTCGGGGCCTCCAAAACTCCTTTCGGTCACGCTAGTCGTCACCCGGTACTCCCAGAACAATTCCGGACTCCAATACCCTTCGCTCAATATATCGGTCTTCACCTCCGGACCATTTCGGAACTCCTCGTGACATCCGGGATCTCATCCGGGACTCCGAACAACCTTCGGTAACCACATACAATTTCCCATAACAACTCTAGCATCACCGAACCTTAAGTGTGTAGACCCTATGGGTTCGGGAACCATGCAGACATGATGGAGACACCTCTCCGGCCAATAACCAATAGCGGGATCTGGATACCCGTATTGGCTCCCACATGTTCCACGATGATCTCATCGGATGAACCACAATGTCGGGGATTCAATCAATCCCGTATACAATTCCCTTTGTCTATCGGTATGTTACTTGCCTGAGATTCGATCGTCGGTATCCCCATACCTCGTTCAATCTCGTTACTGTCAAGTCTCTTTACTCGTTCTGTAACACATGATCCCGTTACTAACTCCTTAGTCAGATTGAGCTCATTATGATGATGCATTACCGAGTGGGCCCAGAGATACCTCTCCGTCATACGGAGCGACAAATCCCAGTCTCGATTCGTGCCAACCCAACCGACACTTTCGGAGATACCTGTAGTGCACCTTTATAGCCACCCAGTTACGTTGTGACGTTTGATACACCCAAAGCACTCCTACAGTATCCGGGAGTTGCACAATCTCATGGTCTAAGGAAATGATACTTGACATTAGAAAAGCTCTAGCAAACGAACTACACGATCTTGTGCTATGCTTAGGATTGGGTCTTGTCCATCACATCATTCTCCTAATGATGTGATCCCATTATCAATGACATCCAATGTCCATGGTCAGGGAACCATAACCATCTATTGATCAACGAGCTAGTCAACTAGAGGCTTACTAGGGACATGTTGTGGTCTATGTATTCACACATGTATTACGGTTTCCGGTTAATATAATTATAGCATGAACAATAGACAATTATCATGAACAAGGAAATATAATAATAACCATTTTATTATTGCCTCTAGGGCATATTTCCAACAGTATCCCACTTGCACTAGAGTCAATAATCTAGTTCACATCGCCATGTGATTAATACTCACAGTTCACATCGCCATGTGACTAACACCCAAAGAGTTTACTAGAGTCAATAATCTAGTTCACATCACCATGTGATTAACACCCAAGAGTTTACTAGAGTCAATAATCTAGTTCACATGACCATGTGATTAACACTCAATGAGTTATAGGGCTTGATCATGTTATGCTTACGAGAGAGGTTTTAGTCAACGGGTCTGCAACATTCAGATCCGCATGTACTTCGTAAATCTCTATGTTATATCGTATATGCTGCTTCCACGCTCCACTTGGAGCTATCCCAAATGGTTGTTCCACTATACGTACCCGGTTTGCTACTCAGTCATCCGGATAGGTGTTAAAGATTGCATCGACATAACCCTTTACGCCGAACTCTTTATCACCTCCAAAACCGAGAAACATTTCCTTATTCCTCTAAGGACAATTTTGACCGCTGTCCAATGATCCACTCCTGGATCACTCTTATACCCCCTTGCCAGACACGTGGCAAGGCACATCGCGGTACACAGTGATACGTCTCCAACGTATCTATAATTTTTGATTGCTCCATGCTATATTATCTACTGTTTTGGGCAATATTGGGCTTTATTTTCCACTTTTATATTATTTTTGGGACTAACCTATTAACCGGAGGCCCAGCCCAGAATTGCTGTTTTTTGCCTATTTCGGTGTTTCACAGAAAAGGAATATCAAGCGGAGTCAAAAGACACGAAACTCCACGGAACCTGTTTTGGACCGAAGAAGCCAATTAGTCTGAGAAGCTCACGGGGAGTCCGGGCTGCCCATGAGGGTGGGGCGCACCCACCCCCTAGGCGCGCCCCTACCTCGTGGCCAGCCGGAAGTCCACCGACGTCCTCCCTGCACCCATATATACTCTCGTACCCTAAAACTTCCAGAAGGGAGATTGGATCAGAAGTTTCGCCGCCGCAAGCCTCTGTAGCCACAGAAATCAATCTAGGACCTCTCCGGCGCCCTGCCGGAGGGGGACATCATCACCGGTGGCCATGGAGGAGTATCCCCGGAGGGGTCTTCATCATCATGAAGGCCAAGGACCAGAGGGTGGAGGCCATGGAGGAGGAAGCATAAGGGGGAGAACCTCTCCTCCTCCCTTCCGGTGGCGCCGGAGTGCCATTGGGAGGGGAATCATCGCCACGGTGATCGTCTTCATCAACATCACCATCATCATCACCATCCTCATCTCTTTTACAGGGTCCACTCTCCCGCACCCCGCTGTAATCCCTACTTGAACATGGTGCTTTATGCCACATATTATGATCCAATGATGTGTTGCCATCCTATGATGTTTTGAGTAGATATCTTTTGTCTTTGGGTTGATTGATGATCTAGATTGTTATGAGTTGTATGTTTTACTTTGGTGCTGTCCTATGGTGCCCTCCGTGTCGGCATAGCGTGAGGATTCCGTTGTAGGGTGTTGCAATCGTTCATGATTAAGCTTATAGTGGGTTGGTGAGTGGTGAAACACAAACCCGAGTAAGAGGGATTGTTGCGTATGGGAATAAAGAGGACTTGATGCTTTAATGCTATGGTTGGGTTTTACCTTAATGATCTTTAGTGATTACCAATCATAAGTGCATATGATCCAAATAGAGAAAGTATGTTAGCTTATGCCTCTCCCTCATATGAAACTGCAATAGTGATTATCGGTCTTGTTAACAATTGCCTAGGACAATTCCGCACACCGATCCACCATTATTCCACACTCGCTATTTATAATATTTAGCAATATATTCTAACTTTATGATAACAGCACCTACTTTTATGTTTTAGCTCTCTGATATCATGCAAAGTTATCCTCTTCATACCCACAACGTAGTTTTATTCCCCGTTGCTAGTTGGAAGTAAAGCGTTAGATTGCACGTGAAGTCGTGTCGATGGCGAGATAGGACTTGAGAGAATATTGATCTTACCTTTAGCTCCTTGTGGGTTCGACACTCCATACTTATCACTTCCACCTTTGGAAAGTGCTACGATGATTCCTTGCACTTGGGGATTATCACACAGCATGGCATATCGTATAGAGCCTATGGCTAAGGCATAGGGACGACTTTCGTCCTTTATCTTTCTTCTGCCGTGGTCGAGCTTCAAGTTTTAACTTCACACCTTACAACTCAAGCAATAACTCCTTCTTTGACTAATCCATCTTGGACTCCTTCAAGATCATGTTAAGGTATGTGCTCTGTGAAAGTCCTATCAGGCGTCTGGATCTATCTCTATAGATCTTTATACCCAACATGTAAGCAGTTTTACACGGGTCTTCCTTTGATAAACTCCATTCAAACAACCCTTTATGCTTTCCAGAAATTCTACATCATTTCTGATCAACAATATGTCATCCACATATACTTATCAAAAAAATTTATAGTGCTCTCACTCACTTTCTTACAAATACAAGTTTCTTGCAAACTTTGTATAAACCCAAATGCTTTGATCACCTCATCAAAGCGTATGTTCCAACTCCGAGATGCTTGCTCCAGTCCATAGAAGGATCGTTGGAGTTTGCATTCCTTTTAGCATCCTTAGGATCGACAAAACCTTCTAGTTGTATCACATACAACCTTTCCTCACGGAAACCGTCAAGGAAACTTTGTTTTGACATCCATCTGCCAAATTTCGTAAATGAAAATGCAGCAACTACTATCATAATTCTAACAAACTTTAGCATCGCTATGATTGAGAAAGTCTCATCATAGTCAACTCCTTGAACTTGTCGGAAACTTCTTTGAGACAAGCCGAGCTTCATAAATGGTGACATTACCGTCAGCGTATGTCTTCTCCTTAAAGATCCATTTATTCTCAATGGCTTGCCGTGTAGGAGATAAGCCCTAGAGGTAATAATAAATGATATTATTTATCTTCGAGTTCATAATTATGTTTATGTTCCATGCTATAACTGCAATGATTCTCGAGCCTGCAATATCCACGAGGCTCAGAGGAAGACTCATATGCACGTGTGAAATAATAAACGGTAAGAAGTATTCCTAGTTTGGCCTCTAAGACTAGCTCAAGTGCTGCATGATGGTTCCGTTTTCCTGATCATGGGCATGTCTATGCCAGCAACTTTGAGGGCACAATGTTAAGAGAACATTTGTGTTGAATCGACCCGGTTTGATGTTATGCTATGAGATTCATTCGTCACAAGTTAATGGTAAATAACACAGAGATGGTTAACGTTTGCATGATTCCTTAGACCATGAGAGTATCGAGTTTCTTCATGCTTGCTTCATGAACTTTGTGGTTTGTTAAACGTCATCCGTAAATGGGTGGCTATTACGGCGGCTTACGGGTTCATGGAAAAGTGTGTCAAGTAACTTGATAGCTCAAGATTGGGATTTGCTCCTCCGACGATGGAGAGATATTCTCGGGCCCTCTCGGTGTTACGGTATCCATCATCGTGCGGCGGACATAGTGTGATTTGATCACGGGGATGCGGAACACGGAAGCGAGAAAAGAGAACAAAACCGATAGCGAGGTAACTAGCATAGTGGACAAGTTGTCGATCCGCGGGATGCAAGTAAATCTCACCTCGGGTCTTTGTAACATATCGCGAAGCAACAGGAATAGCACACGGCAAGCGGAGGTTCACTCGAATATTCGATTCGTGTGGGTATAGGGTCAATATGGGTGTCCACGGCTGCGATGTTGATCATTGATCGGAAGGGTTCGGGTCATGTCTATACTTCACCGAACCTATAGGGTCCTGCAGCTTAAGGGTCATCTATCTGCTGAATAGTAGAGCGAAGTCGAGAGAAAATCACCGAAAAAAGTTCGGACAGGAATGGTTTCGGACAGCGGAATCGTATCGCAGAGAGAGGTCATCGGATAAGTTCGATGATACGAAAAAGTTGTTTGGGATATACCATTAAGTCAAATTGGTTTGGCACATGCACGATAATTCTTGGAGGTGCGGAATCATTCTAGAAGCTTTTGGAATTTTCGAGATAAAAACGGAAGTGTTAGGAGCTGCGAAGCCACTTGAGATCGTTTAGCAGATGAAAATCACTAAAATGGAATTGTTCGAGCACGCGTTGAAAATTATTATGGTGGGTACTAGAAATGTTATAAGCCCACATAAATATTTTCAGTTCGAACGGATGCTGAAAAATGTCGTCGTGAATAGTGAAAGTGCTTTTTGGGATATTTTATGGAAAGCCACCTTTTGGGGCTTTACTCAAAAGATCTAGGGATGACATGGATGGATTGGGAGGCCCTCATGGGGGCCCCCAAGGGGTGTGGCCGGCCACACTTGGGGCTCCACCTTGGAGCCCCTCTTGTTCCTTGGTTTCACTCTTATGCCCTTGAGGAAGGACTTCATTCATGTGCATTTTGGGTTTTTCTGTTAAACTACCCTACCCCTTGGGATTTCCTATAAATAGAGGTGGAGGGGCAGCCCTCCACACTCACTCTTTCTCACATACAAGTGCCATGCATGATCTGGCTTCTCTCTCCCTCCCAGCGAAATAGTTTCGTAGAGCCGAAAGGTTGTGTGGGTTCCGGCAGGAACTAGTTCTGGACGGCGAAGCCCTGCTGGATAGATGACACCGTATGTGTGCAACTCTGTAGAGAGATCGTAGTTTTGGTCTTAGTTCATGAGTGCCTCCCGAAGGGCTGTCCGTGTGACCGTCCGAGTTTCGAAGGTCCTCCCGAAGGGTTGTCCGAGTGACCGTTCGAGTTTCGAAGGTCCTCCCGAAGGGCTATCCGCGACACCGTTCGGGGGGCTGTTCGACCGTCTCCCAGAGGGCTGTCTGAGGAGCAGATGAGGGTATACATCCTCGCGGTTGGGAGGTTGTAAATCCTAGCTGCGGGGATCTGCACCGCCGTTCGTCATCGACTCTACTTCCCGCTGCACTACGAGTCGATAACGAAAAAGATCAAACCATGTATGCAGTCTCCATAGTGGTCCTGGGCTGGTGCGTAGGTTGGAAATTTTTTGTTTTCTGCTGCGTTACCTAACAGTGGCATCAAGAGCCGTGCTATGTGTAGATGCAGGTTACGATCTAGAATACATGGAGATGTATGGGTATTGCATAATATAATTTTGGAGTAGATGAGATCTATTGCTGAAAATTATTTATGCGGGTGATGAATGAAATCTGTTACCCGGCGTTCTTGTTGCTTCCTAAATTTGAGTTTGCTCAATATCGAGACAACATGGTGGAATTTGACAAAGTTACGGCAATCCGTGATCTGATTGATCATGGAAGTGCTATCAGTTCTTTGGGTTCTGCCGTAGTCAAAAGAAAGATGAAATTCGCAGATGAAAGGGCATTGCGGATATGATGCGCACGGGGTCATCGTATGACGAAGTTTAGTATGGGGTTCGAGATTTTATTATCTCGTGCTTCATACATCCCGAGATGTTAATCTAGCGACTTGAATTATCATACTTGATGATGGACGTAGGTAGCTTCGGTTTGTTTCGAAACCTTAGAAGCCACGTAAAACCTTTTTTGTATGAACTGATTAGAGGCGTCTAACTTGGTTTTGCATGATGGTTTGCATGTGATGTGGTATAGCAGTGCTCATAATAATTTGATTATGTA
This sequence comes from Aegilops longissima, assembly GCA_021605205.1. Classification (NCBI taxonomy): domain Eukaryota; kingdom Viridiplantae; phylum Streptophyta; class Magnoliopsida; order Poales; family Poaceae; genus Aegilops; species Aegilops longissima. The sequence goes on along the minus strand of CM038679.1, from coordinate 553,341,586 downwards.
TGAGATGACTATATAATGTAATTAACATGACCTGCGTGTCATGATTCGGCATGATGGCTGGATCCATATGATTGCACTTTAATGACCTGCGTGTCAACCTTAAGTAATGCATTTATTTTATCCGCTATGGAGATAGGGATATTATCTGGTGCACCGACAAGGTGGTGGAAATCTTCACGAAGGTGAACACTGACGTGAATGCCGAAGACGAAGAAATGAAAGACTTCTCCGTCAGAAAGGGCTATACCATATCATGCTATTATGAATTGCCTGAGATATTTATCCCTTATGATGCACCCTTCTTGATTGCGCGGTAGTCGCATTTTATTAGGGCGATCTCTCACTAAAATATCAAGTGGTTAGTGTTCTCCCAAGTGTAGCACCGTCACGGCACCTGTCTTCTCGAGGTGCGCCATGGATGCATGGGTACGAACGATTAGAGAAGTGTGAGGCGGGTGAGGTCAGACCTCGCAGCAAGATCACTTGGTTGTCTTGACGTTCATGGCAGGATCGTCCTGAGCTCGGAACACACGCATCGAAAGATGAGCAAGAGTCACATAGAGATGTGATCGGCAAGTTGGCCTACCGATTAAAATTCCTGTTATGAGATGATGATTCTATGGCGATGAATTGAAGTCTGGATCTTGTATCACTCAAAATTAATTATGAGAGATATTGATTTGAGTGGGAGCGCACTGTTGAATTAACATGTTTAATTCTCAGTGCAATTAATTATGAACACCATCTAATTGTTTCTTGCAAGATAGTTGTAGAATAATGGCTCGCGTTTCCACCTTCCCTGTTAAAATTGAATAGCTGTTAAACATCTGGTTAAAACTTTATGATTGGTAACGTAATGTGAGGATTGTCCTCAAAAGTTTCGAGAAGGACTTTGTACTATCGCATGCTTTCCGTATCCTCTCGCTAATGCTATGGATCATGTGACTCTCGTCCTTCGATCCAAAAGCTAGAATTCTGTTACGGTCAAGTGGAATATGTTTGCTTCCATGAAACCCAAACTTCGAAAGTTGGTATAGTTATATGATATTCATGGAACTGAAAATTATTTTCAGATACAAACAAAGCAATGTTTGTTTGCAAGTATTAGTAAAAGTGTTTACTATGCATTTGACTGTTGGGAAAGGGATCCAGAAGAACGCCTGTCATATAATGAAAGGTGAATAAAACAACAACTTAAAGAGAAAGGAAGTGTCCAAAGGGTGTTAGTATGACTTACATGCCTAGGAAGTCCGGGGCTAACGCCACTCTTAAGTTGGGTGCTTCTTTTGCGAGTAGGAGAAATACTAAAAGTTAAACTGTTAGAAGTATAAAGGCAGAAAGAAAGAAGACTGGAATGTCTAGCTCATGTATGAATGTCATGCAAGTTTTTGATGTATAGTAGGCTGGTCAAAGATATAGTTCTTGGGAATTATGGTTAAACATGTTAATCACTAATTCTTGGGTATTATGCGTTAATCACAAAGATACCCGCTCGATTGCATTCTGTTGCGGATCAATGTAAGAGCTACTATGGCAAAAAAAGGACTAGCCAGAAATGAGGTTAAGGTATACACAGGGAACATAGTAAATGTTACTATACCTTCCATCGGTGTATTGCCGTCTGTATTTATTTTCATAATTAATTTAGAGTTTTACAAACTCTAGCCCATTGCATAAGGTATCTTGCAAGAAGGTTGTTCATAAGAGAACTTTTTATGTTCAGTATTATGAATAAACATAAGGGCCATACTTTCATTGTGAATGAGATGTATGTTATGAATAATGATATTAATATAGTACCTCTATGTTTACTTTCATAATTCATTTAGAGTTTCTTACACTCTTGCCCATTGCACAATGTTTATTGCGAAACAGTTGTTCATAAAAGAACAATTGTTGTTCAGTATTATGAATAAAATGAAGGGCCATGCTTCCATCCAAGATGGGATGTATGTTATGAATATTGATGGTAAAATGATACATCCATAACGCTGACGCTAAATGTCGCAAGACTATGACAATACCACACATGTGTGGCACCGCATTTGGTCACATTGGAGAAACCTGCATGGAAAAATTCCATTATGATGGATTTTTAAGTCGTTTGATTTTGAATCATCTGACACTTGCAACTTTCCTCTGAAAAGTGAAGTGACTGAAATACCGTTCACAGGCCATAAGGAACGAGCAACAAAATTATTGGTGATCACACATTTTGATGTGTGTAGTTCAATAAATGTTGTTGCAAGTGGTGGATTTATTTATCTTCAGAAATGACTCAAGTAGATATATGGATATTTACTTGATGAGACGCAAGTTTGGATCTTTTGAAATCATTCGAAAGGTTATCAAAAATGAAGTAGAAGTTATTGCAACAAGGAAAATATGTTTCTACAATTTGATTGCAGAAAGGAATATTTGAGTTAAAAGTTTAGCGAATGTCCGATGAGTTGTGAAAAGAGTTTCATAACTTACACCTCCCGGAACACCACTATGAGTGGAATGTCTATGAAGATGTAATCAAACCATTTATGACATGGTAAGATCAAAGATGACATAAATAAATTTGCCATTATCCCTTTTAAAGTGATGCTTTAGAGACTACGACTTTTACACTGAAAAGAGCTACATCGGGTCTGTTGAAATGAAGCCATGGTATGGTACGCCCAACCATGTTATATCTTTTCTTAACATTTGGAATATGGGGCTTGTGAAAAAAGTTACAAACCTATCCCAAATCAGACAAGTGCTACTTTGTAGGTTATACCAAAATGTTGGGTATTCCTCCCTCACTATACCGAGGCAAATAGTTTTGCCGCGAAATGGTGTGCTTTTAAAGAGAATGGTTCTTTCAAAAATGTTAGTGGGAGAATAGTGCAACTCGATGAGATAAACAGTATCTTTGTGATCAGATCAAAGGAAAGAGACCTTGGAAGTAATTCCAGAGTTTCCTATCGTGACTGATACGGAAGTCTCTACAATAAAATGTATGAACTTCGGTTGAACTTGCAGTTGAACCATGTAGGCAAGGCTCGTGCAAACCTCTCAGGTGCGCAAACGAGATATTGTTGTTAGACAACATTATACCTACGATACACAAGGAAGCGTTGATGGGCCCTTACTCCGGAATTGGCTAAATGCCAATACAACCCGAGTTAGTTTCCATATAAGTGATTCAAGATTAAAACCTTGATACACCTTTCGGAAGACTTAGAGTCTAACGAATATTTATGGAACTTAAAACTGATACGGATAAAATTGTTTTATCCATAAAGCTCGACTTGTTGAAATAACAAGTTCAAGAGTTGACTACGGTGAGGTTGTTTTCATCGTAGCGATGCTTAAAGTTGGTTCGGGTTTAACTAGCAGTTAATACATATTTCAATCATGAGATATGAAACATGGATGAAAATAGGATTTCCATCTGATGGAAATGAAACCAAGGACTTGCATGTGTTACAGTCCAAGGCATTTTGTTTATCCAGAGGATGCTAGAAAGGGTGCAAACTTCAGAGTTCCAGCGATGGTCAGAAGAGAGCAAAATGGAGTTGGAATCTTCGTGCTTTGATGAAATGGTGAAAGGGATTTGACTTCATCAATGGGTAACGAAGATGCTTGTAATTCAAGAAAGTAAGTGGGAGCGTAATAATATTTCTAAAAACCTTGTGTGCTTGACACATTGTTAATTGGAAATAAATTTCTTGACATGAATTAGGACTTCATTTGAAAATAGTTTTTTGATGAAGTGCTTAGGCTAAATAGCCTCAATATTAGGCATAATAATCTATGGAGATAGATTTACCTAATAGGGCTAAGCAATAAATACATATTGACAAGATGCTAAAAACGTTTAGCACTAAGAACGAGAAGGAGTGATTCTTGCCGAAGTCACATGGAAAGAGTTTTGCAAGAATCGGTGTCCCAAAACATCGATGAGCAAAATACATGATGGAGATTCCACACACTCATGTGTTTGGATTAATCATGTATTCCATGGTATGTAAAACAACCAGATATGTCCAATACTCCCAAGATGTTGCGAGTATGGATACTAAAGTGATCAAAGTACTGATCATGGGACAACGATGAAAGATGTCATTGAGTACTAGAGTAATCTCGATGATATGTTTTCTATAGCGGAGATCATGAAGAGTTCGTTGTAAAATGTTACATCAATACAGTCTTCATCTTTTCTCCATGCGATTTTCGATTTAAGTTAAGGGTTTTGTGTAATACACAATATGGTGGCACGGTAGTTGGAAATTGTTCCCAACAGGATACTGTGGCGAATTCTATAACAAATGACTAAGTATGTTGACGCTTTAGAAGCGACAAACAAGATGATGAATCATATAGTTCATTCATGAACTTAGTATGGTTCCAAGATGGCTTTTGTCAATGGGACACTTCTGCAGGTAGTTTCTCCATAACTCAGTCTGAGGAATCTAGGTTCAACCTGTGATTCACATTTATACAAAGCCAAGTCCACACAAAATATGAATTTGTGAAAGCGTGAAAACACGAGGATATGCAGAGATAGACACGAAGCAGAAGTTGTCAGATCTGATGGACATCGAGCTATACCACATGTGAAGCATTTTTACACGGCATGCCATAGGTGTAAAGTGCATTAGCATTAACTAGATTATTGACTCTAGTGCAAGTGGAGTCAGCAGATATGCCCTAGAGGTAATAATAAATGATATTATTTATCTACGAGTTCATAATTATGTTTATGTTCCATGCTATAACTGCAATGATTCTCGAGTCTGCAATATCCACGAGGCTCGGAGGAAGACTCATATGCACGTGTGGAATAATAAATGGTAAGAAGTATTCCTAGTTTGGCCTCTAAGACTAGCTCAAGTGTTGCATGATGGTTCCATTTTCCTGATCATGGGCATGTCTATGCCAGCAACTTTGAGGGCACAATGTTAAGAGAACATTTGTGTTGAATCGACCCGGTTTGATGTTATGCTATGAGATTCATTCGTCACAAGTTAATGGTAAATAACATAGAGATGGTTAACATTTGCATGACTCCTTAGACCATGAGAGTATCGAGTTTCTTCATGCTTGCTTCATGAACTTTGGGGTTTGTTAAACGTCATCCGTAAATGGGTGGCTATTACAGCGGCTTACGGGTTCATGGAAAAGTGTGTCAAGTAACTTGATAGCTCAAGATTGGGATTTGCTCCTCCGACGATGGAGAGATATTGTCGGGCCCTCTCGGTGTTACAATATCCATCATCGTGCGGCGGACTGATGTGATTTGATCACGGGGATGCGGAACACGGAAGCGAGAAAAGAGAACAAAACCCGATGCGAGGTAACTAGCATAGTGGACAAGTTGTTGATCCGCGGGATGCAAGTAAATCTCACCTCGGGTCTTTGTAACATATCGCGAAGCAACAGGAATAGCACACGACAACTGGAGGTTCACTCGAATATTCATTCGTGTGGGTATAGGGGTCAATAGGGGTGTCCACGGCTCCGATGTTGATCATTGATCGGAAGGGGTTCCGTGTCATGTCTATACTTCACCGAACCTATAGGGTCACACGCTTAAGGGCCATCTATCTGCTGAATACTAGAGAGGGAGTCTGAGAGAAAATCACCGAAAAAAGTTTCGGACACCGGAATGGTTTCGGACAGCGGAATCGTACCGCACAGAGAGGTCATCGGATAAGTTTCGATGATACCGAAAAGTTGTTTCGGTATATACCATTAAGTAAAATTGGTTTCGGCACATGCCTGATAATTCTTGGAGGGTGCCAGAATCATTCTAGAAGCTTTTGGAATTTTTCGAGATAAAACCGGAAATGTTCGGAGCTGCCGAGCCACTTGGATCGTTTAGCAGATGAAAATCACTAAAATGGAATTGTTCGAGCAGCGTTGAAAATTATTATGGTGGGTACTGGAAATGTTCTAAGCCCACATAAATATTTTCAGTTCGAACGGACGCTGAAAAATGTCGTCGTGAATAGTGAAAGTGCTTTTTGGGATATTTTATGGAAAGCCACCTTTTGGGGCTTTACTCAAAAAATCTAGGGATGACATGGATGGATTGGGAGGCCCTCATGGGGCCCCCCAAGGGGTGTGGCCGGCCACACTTGGGGCTCCACCTTGGAGCTCCTCTTGTTCCTTGGTTTCACTCTTATGCCCTTGAGGAAGGACTTCATTCATGTGCATTTTGGGTTTTTGTGTTAAACTACCCTACCCCTTGGGATTTCCTATAAATAGAGGTGGAGGGGCAGCCCTCCACACTCACTCTTTCTCACATACAAGTGCCATGCATGATCTGGCTTCTCTCTCCCTCCCAGCGAAATAGTTTCGTAGAGCCGAAAGGCTGTGCAGGTTCAGCGGGAACTAGTTACAGACGGCGAAGCCTGCGGATAGATGACACCGTATGTGTGCAACTCTATAGAGATCGTAGTTTCGGTCTTAGTTCATGAGTGCCTCCCGAAGGCTGTCCGTGTGACCGTTCGAGTTTGAAGGTCCTCGAAGGGCTGTCCGAGTGACCGTTCGAGTTTGAAGGTCCTCCAGAAGGCTGTCCGCGACACCATCCGGGGGCTGTTCGACCGTCTCCCGGAGGGCTGTCTGAGGAGCAGATGAGGGTATACATCATCGCGGTTGGGAGGTTGTAAATCCTAGCTGTGGGGATCTGCACCGCCGTTCATCATCGACTCTACTTCCCGCTGCGCTACGAGTCGGTGAAAAAGATCAAACCATGTATGCAGTCTTCATAGTGGTCCTGCGCTGGTGCGTAGGTTGGAATTTTTTTGTTTTCTGCTGTGTTACCTAACATGCCGATCATCGGGCAAGTCCACCAAAGTCCATACTTTGTTCTCATACATGGATCCTATCTCGGATTTCATGGCTTCCAACCATTTATTGGAATCCGGGCCCACCATCACTTCTCCATAGCTCATAGGTTCATCGTTGTCCAACAACATGACCTTTAAGACAGGGTTACCACTCAGAAGTTGTACACACCCTTGTCGACCTACGAGTTTTGATAGTAACTTGATCTGAAGCTCCACGATCATCATCATTAGCTTTCTATTCAACTGAGGTAGGTGCCACAGAAACATCTTTTTGTGCTGCGCTACTCTCTGGTTGAAGTAAAGGTTCAACAACCTCATCATGTTCTATCTTCCTCCCACTCAATTCTTCCGGGAGAAACTCTTTCTCGAGAAAGGACATGTTCCTAGCGACAAACACTTTGCCCTCAGATCTGAGATAGAAGGTATACCCAATCGTCTTGTTTGGGTATTCTATGAAGACACAATTTTCTGCTTTGGGTTCGAGCTTTTCTGGCCGAAGCCTATCGACATAAGCATCGTAGCCCCAAACCTTAAGAAACAACAACTTAGGTTTCTTGCCAAACCATAGTTCATACGGTGTCGTCTCCACAGACTTAGATGGTGCCCTATTTAAAGTGAATGTAACTACAACCAAGATTCAATAAACCAGTCACATTGGGTGCATGACCATAGAAGGTATTATTCATGTAAACAGAATAACCATTATTCTCTAACTTAAATGAATAACCGTATTGCAATAAACATGATCTAATCATGTTCATGCTCAACGCAAACACCAATGCAAACAACATTTATCTGGGTTCAACACTAATCCCGAAGGTAGAGGGAGCGTGCGATGGTGATCATATCATCCTTGGAAACACTTCCAACACATATTGTCACCTCGCCCTTAGCTAGTCTCCGTTTATTCCATAGTTTTTTTTCAAGTTACCAATATTAGCAATTGAACCGGTATCTAACACCCATGTGCTACTAGGAGTACTAGTAAGGTACACATCAATAACACATATATCAAATATACTTTTGTTGAAGTTTCCAGCCTTCTTATCTACCAAGTATTTGAGGCAGTTCCGCTACGAGTGACCGTTCCCCTAATAGAAGCACTTCGTCTCGGGTTTTGGTTTTTGGGTTTCTTCACTGGAACGGCAACTGGCTTGCCATTCATGAAGTTTCCCTTCTCGCCCTTGCCCTTCTTTGAAACCAGTGGTCTTGTTAACCACAACACTTGATGCTCCTTCTTGATTTCTACCTTTACGACCTTAAGCACGACGAACAGCTCAGGGATCATTTTCCCTTCCATGTTATAGTTCATCACGAAACTCTAGATAGTGACTGGAGAACTTTTGTCAATCACTCTCTTATCTGGAAGATTAACTCCCACTTGATTCAAATGATTGAAGTACCCAGACATTCTGAGCACATGCTCACTGGCTGAGCTATTCTCCTCCATATTGTAGGCAAAGATCTTTTCAGAGGTCTCAAACCTCTCAACACGGGCATGAGCCTGAAATACCAATTTCAGCTCTTGGAACATCTCATATGTTCCATGGCGTTCAAAATGCTTTTGGAGCCCCGACTCTAAGCCGTAAAGCATGGCGCACTAAACTATCAGGTAGTCATCAGAACATGTCTGGCAGATGTTTACAACATCCACATACGACGCCAGAGGGGTTGGCACACCAAGCGGTGCATCAAGGACAGAAGCCTTCTGTGTAGCAGTGAGGACAATCCTCAGACTACGGCCCTAGTCCGCACAATTGCTTACAATATCTTTCAACTTGGTCTTTCTCTAGGAACGTATTAAAACAAGGAGCTAAAGCGCGAGCTATTAATCCACGACATAATTTGCAAAGACAATTTAGACTAGGTTCATGATAATTAAGTTCATCTAATCAAATTATTTAATGAACTCCCACTCAGATAGACATCCCTCTAGTCATCTAAGTGATACATGATCTGAATCGACTAGGCCGTGTCCGATCATCACGTGAGAAGGACTAGTCATCAATGGTGAACATCTCCATGTTGATCGCATCTACTATCGACTCATGTTCGACCTTTTGGTCTCTCGTGTTCGAGGCCATATGCGTACATGCTAGGCTCAAATCAAGCCAACCTAAGTGTTTCACATGTGTAAATTTGGCTTACACCCGTTGTATCTGAACGTTAGAATCTATCACACCTGATCATCACGTGGTGCTTCGAAACAACGAACCTTCACAACGGTGCAGTTAGGGGAACACTTTTCTTGAAATTTTAGTGAGGGATCATCTTATTTATGCTACCGCCGTTCTAAGCAAATAAGATGCAAACATGAAAAACATCACATGCAAATCACAAAGTGACATGATATGGCCAATATCATCTTGCGCCTTTGATCTCCATCTTTGAGGCGCGGCATGATCACCTTCGTCACCGGCATGACACCATGATCTCCATCATCGTGTCTTCATGAAGTTGTCTCACCAACTATTACTTCTACTACAATGGCTAACGGTTAGCAATAAAGTAAAGTAATTACATGGCATTTTCATTGACATGCAGGTCATACAATAAATTAAGACAACTCCTATGGCTCCTGCCGGTTGTCATCCTCATCGACATGCAAGTCATGATTCCTATTACAAGAACATGATCAATCTCATACATCACATATATAATTCATCACATTCTTTTTGGCCATATCACATCACATAGCATACCCTGCAAAAACAAGTTAGGCGTCCTCTAATTGTTGTTGCATGTTTCTGATGGCTGCTATGGGTTTCTAGCAAGAACGTTTCTTACCTACGCAAAAGCCACAACAGTGATATGCCAATTGCTATTTACCCTTCATAAGGACCCTCTTCATCAAATCCGATCCGACTAAAGTGGAAGAGACAGACACCCGCTAGCCACCTTATGCATCAAGTGCATGTCAGTCGATGGAACCTGTCTCATGTAAGAGTACGTGTAAGGTCGGTCCGGGCCGCTTCGTCCCACAATGCTGCCGAATCAAGATAAGACTAGTAACGGTAAGCAAATTGAAAAAATCATCACCCACAACTGCTCTGTGTTCTACTCGTGCATAGAATCTACGCATAGACCTAGCTCATGATGCCACTGTTGGGGAACATAGTAATAATTCAAAATTTTCCTACGTGTCACCAAGATCAATCTAGGAGATGCTAGCAACGAGAGAGAGGGAGTGCATCTTCATACCCTTGAAGATCGCTAAGCGGAAGCGTTACAAGAACGCAGTTGATGGAGTCGTACTCGCGGTGATTCAAATCGTGAAAGATCCAATTTAGCGCCGAACGGACGGCGCCTCCGCGTTCTACCACACGTACAGCCCGGGGACGTCTCCTCCTCCTTGATCCAGCAAGGGGAGAGGAGAAGTTGAGGGAGAACTCCGACAACACGACGGCATGGTAGTGGTGGAGCTCGTGGTTCTCCGGCATGACTTCGCCAAGCACTACGGAGGAGGAGGAAGTGTTGGAGACGGGGAAGGGTGTGCAGCCCTCTCTCTCCCTCACTATGTATAGGGGGAAGGGGGGAGGAGGAGGCGCCCTAGGGTTTCCATAGGGGAGAGGCGACGGCCACAGGGGAAACCCTAGATGGGTTTGGGCACCCCCACCCCTAGGAAACTTGCCCCCAGGCCGGGAGGGGTGGCTGCCCTAGGGGAGCCGCCCCCACCTCTCCAGGTTACGTGAGATTTTTTTAGGGGTAAGGCCTGAACTTTATTGAACGAAAACCACAGATGGTGGGATGATGTTTGCATCATGTGGCTGGCCAAACCACACATGACGCCCAGGAGCTAGATTTAGAGCAAATCTGGCTAATCTATGAGCTTCTACATTACTACTTCTACTTTCAAAAATAAAGTTACATGAAAAGGCGGTAGATCTTGCTTTGATCTCACTGATGATCGCACCATGCTTCCCTCGGCTCCCTTGTTTTATGTCTCTGACCACTTGCTTGGCATTGGAAGCTATGACCAACTGATTGATAAGCAAGTCTTCCGCGACACACAACGCTTCCCTGCATGCAATCGACTCCATAATGACTGGGTTGTCCACCCCTTGTATGACCAGAACTGAGCTGCCCAGAAAATTACCCTCCTGGTCTCTGCAAACTACGGCCGCTGCTCCCCTGGTTCCCACTCTGATCGCTGCATCTACATGGATTTTGGCATACCCAGCAGGAGGTGCATGAGGCCGTGTTGAACCAGGCCGAGCGACTACATGCTTAGAGCCAGTAGCTGGTTTCGTTTCCTTAATCAGCTCTAACTCCTTGATGTATCTTGTGACAAAAGAATGCGCCGAATATGGGCTCTAAAAGATACCTTCATGAATAGCCTTTCTTCTTGCTGACCAAACAGCCCACAAGGTTACTGCTAGCTTCACAAAATACGCATGTGGTAAGCATTCCATTTGAGAAAACAGCCATTGCTTGGCGTTTGATTCCGAACTTTCCACTAAGGACTGTCCAATTTCATCTTCTACAAGGGCCCATGTGCATCGAGAGGTGGTGCACTCTAGGAGAGAGTGATGCCATGAGTCTGGTGCACCGCATAATCCACAGGCTGATGAGGTTGACATGTGACCGGACATCTTCAGTCGGCAAAGAGAGCTTGGATAATCGCCAAAGAAATATCCGTACTTTAGCTGGAACCTGCGTCTTCCACAATGTCTTCCATGATTTCTCCTCCTGGAACCCAGTCGAAGAGCCGGCTGAGTTCTCAAGCCATGCCTCCCTTCGCTGTCTGGTGGCCACGAGCATATTATACGCAGATCTCACCGTGAACTGACCATGTTTCTCAAAATGCCAGCACCAAAAATCCGGGATGTTTCTGGTGCATAATGGGATACCAACAATTATTTGTGCATCGAAAGGCAGAAATACTTCCCTCATATGTTGCATGTTCCAGGTTGCCGTGGTTGGATCGATCAGTTCTGAGACGTACATTGGTGGTGTAGGTGTCAAGCACCCATATGGATGCAGCATCTCGTCCCTGGGCAGCCAATTTTCAGTCCAAATCCTCGTTGTCTCTCCATTGCCAATTCTTCTTATTAAGCGTTGCTTGAGTGTGTCCCGCCCCTCTATGATTGCTCTCCATATTTGACTCAGATGAGCGCCCAAGGTGGCCTCCAGTATTGAAGTGGTTGGAAAGTAGACACTTTTTAAGATGCGAGAACTAAGGGATTCCGGATTTTGCAATAATCGCCATGCTTGTCTGGCCAACAAGGCCAGGTTAAAAAGCTCAATGTCCTTGAATCCTAACCCCCCCCCATAGCTTTTGGCTGTGTCATCTCCTTCCAGGACACCCAATGTGGCTTGCGCTGGCCATTCTTGCTCCCCCACCAAAATTTCCTTATAAGCATGTTGAGGTGTTCACACAAACCTCTAGGCAATTTAAAACATGACATGGAGTAGACAGGTATAGCTTGCGCAACCGCCTTCACCAACACTTCTTTACCTGTCGTAGACAAAGTGCTCTCAATCCATCCTTGGATCGTACTCCAAAGTCTGTCCTTCAAGTATTTGAAAGCACCGTTCCTCGAGGATCCAATATTAGAAGGCATGCCCAAGTACTTTTCATTCAGCGTTTCATTAGGAACATTTAAAACCCCTTTTATCTCATGTCGAATGGCATCTGGAACTCCCTTGCTGAAAAAGATTGAGGACTTCCCAAAATTTATTCGCTGACCTGAAGCTTGACAATAAATATCCAGCACCTGGTTTACCTCATTTGCTCCCACACTATTTGCCTTGAAGAACAGCACGTTGTCATCTGCGAATAATAAATGGCTCACTGGTGGCGCCGTGGGTGCCACTTGTAGTCCACTTAAGTTTGATGACTCACTCTTTGATTTTAGGAGGCACGAAAGGCCCTCTGCTGCCAATAAGAACAAGTATGGAGAAATAGGATCCCTCATACGTCTCCAACGTATCTATAATTTTTGATTGCTCCATGCTATATTATCTATTGTTTTGGACTATATTGGGCTTTATTTTCCACTTTTATATTACTTTTGGGACTAACCTATTAACCGGAGCCTAGCCCAGAATTGCTGTTTTTTGCCTATTTGGTGTTTCAAGAAGCGGAATATCAAACGGAGTCCAAGCGGAATGAAACCTTCGGGAGCGTGATTTTCTCATCGAGATAAGATCCAGAGACTTGGACCCTCCGTCAAGAAAGCCACGAGGTGGGCGCCCCAGGCGCCCCGCCTTGTGGCCCCAAGCTCCACCGACGTACTCCTTCCTCCTATATATACCTACGTACCCCCGACAGATTAGAGACGGAGCCAAAAACCTAATTCCGCTGCCGCAACTTTCTGTATCCACGAGATCCCATCTTGGGGCCTGTTCCGGAGCTCCGCCGGAAGGGGATTCCACCACGGAGGGCTTCTACATCATCACCATGGTCTCTCCGATGAAGTGTGAGTAGTTTATTTCAGACCTTCGGGTCCATAGTTAGTAGCTAGATGGCTTCTTCTCTCTTTTTGGATCTCAATACAATGTTCTCCCCCTCTCTCGTGGAGATCTATTCGATGTAATCTTCTTTTGCGGTGTCTTTGTTGAGACAGATGAATTGTGGGTTTATGATCAAGATTATCTATGAGCAATATTTGAATCTTCTCTGAATTCTTTTATGTATGATTGAGTTATCTTTGCAAGTCTCTTCGAATTATCCGTTTGGTTTGTCCAACTAGATTGGTAGTTCTTGCAATGGGAGAAGTGTTTAGCTTTGGGTTCAATCTTGCGGTTTCCTTACCCAGTGACAGAAAGGGTTGCAAGGCACGTATTGTATTGTTGCCATCGAGGATAACAAGATGGGGTATTTATCATATTGCATGAATTTATTCCTCTACATCATGTCATCTTGCTTAAGGCGTTACTCTGTTTTCATTAACTTAATACTCTAGATGCATGCTGGATAGCGGTCGATGAGTGGAGTAATAGTAGTAGATGTAGGCAGGAGTCGGTCTACTTGTCTCGGACGTGATGCCTATATACATGATCATACCTAGATATTCTCATAACTATGCTCAGTTCTGTCAATTGCTCAACAGTAATTTGTTCACCCACCGTAAAATACTTATGCTCTTGAGAGAAGCCACTAGTGAAATCTATGCCCCCCGGGTCTATTTTCATCATATTAATGTTCCTAGATTTATTATTTCTTTGCCTTTTTATTTTACTTTGCATCTTTATACCAAAAATACCAAAAGTATTATCTATCATCTCTATCAGATCTCACTCTCGTAAGTGACCGTGAAGGGATTGACAACCCCTATTCGCGTTGGTTGCGAGGAGTTATTTGCTTTGTGTAGGTACGAGGGACTTGCGTGGCCTCCTCTTTGGATTGATACCTTGGTTCTCAAAAACTGAGGGAAATGCTTACGCTACTCTGCTGCATCATCCTCTCCTCTTCGGGGAAAACCAACGCAAGCTCAAGACGTAGCAAGAAGGATTTCTGGCGCCGTTGCCGGGGAGGTATTCGCTCAAGTCAAGACATACCAAGTACCCATCACAAACCCATCTCCCTCGCATTTACATTATTTGCCATTTGCCTCTCGTTTTCCTCTCCCCCACTTCACCCTTGCCGTTTTATTCGCCCTCTCTTTTCCAAATCTCCTCCTCTCTTTCGCTTTCCCTTTTGTTTGCTCGTTTGGTTGGAATAGATGCTTATTTATTGCTAAATAGAGAACCTAAGATCTATGGATCCTCATCCGCTTGCTAATCTTTTTAAGAGATCCAATTATGATGAACCAATTGCTATTGAGTTTTGTGCGCTAGATTATCTTTATGAAGCTTTGCTTAAAATTTGTGAATCTGAAAATACGATGAAGAAATTTATGAAGAGATTCACAATAACTCCTTGAATAAAAAGCATGATCACAATGATTTTCCTATAAATTCTCTTGATGTCAATTGTGCTAATAATATGCAAAACTCTAAGCTTGGGGATGCTAGTTTTGCTATGTCTACTACTTGTTTCAATGATCATGATTGGGGTGATTCTTCTTATAACCTTGAAAATTTATTTAAGCCCCATGATGAATATGAGATTGATAATAGTGTTTGCAATAATATTAAAAGTGGGTTCGGAAAGGTCATGACTTTAGTTAATGTTAATCCCACTATCTTGGAAGAGTGTCAACTTTGCATGCATGTGGATCATGTTGAGAATATGTTTTGTGATTGCTATTTTTTTGAATTTGCCTATGATCCTACATGTAATTATTATGAGAGAGGAAAATATGGTCGTATAAATTTTTATCTTATTAAATTACCTCTCGTCATGTTGAGATTGCTATGGTATCTTTCTTCTTCCTTGCATATGCTAGTTTTTGCTTCCCTTGCAATTTTTTTTTGCTTATAATATGCCTATGCATAGGAAGTATGTTAGACTTAGATGTGTTTGTCACGTGTTTCATGATGCTCTCTTTGTGCTTCAATTCTTGTCTTTCATGTGAGCATCATTAAAATTATCAATGCCTAGCTAGGGGCGTTAAATGATAGCGCTTGTTGGGAGGCAACCCAATATTTTTCCTTGCTGTTATTTAATAAATCTTGCATCTAGCTTCTGTTTAGATGTGTTTTTATGTTTTAATTAGTGTTTGTGCCAAGTTAAACCTATAGGATCTTCTTGGATAATAGTTATTTGATCTTGCTGTAATTTCCAGAAACTTTCTGTTCACAAAAACAATTGTTAAAAATCACCAGAACGTCATAAAATAGTGATTCGAATTGCTGCTGATCAATAAACAAATTTCCTAAGTCGTCCTATTTTGGCTGAATTTTTGGAGTTCCAGAAGTTTGCGTTAGTTATAGATTACTACAGACTGTTTTGTTTTTGACAGATTCTGTTTTTCGTGTGTTGTTTGCTTATTTTGATGAATCTATGGCTAGTAAAATAGTTTATGATTCATAGAGAAGTTGGAATACAGTAGGTTTAACACCAATATAAATAAAGAATGAGTTCATTACAGTATCTTGAAGTGGTCTTTTGTTTTCTTTCGCTAACGGAGCTCACGAGATTTCTGTTGAGTTTTGTGTTCTGAAGTTTTCAAGTTTTGGGTGATTTTTTTTGATGGATTATGGAACAAGGAGTGGCAAGAGCCTAAGCTTGGGTATGCCCATGGCACCCCCAAGATAATCCAAGGACACCAAAAAGTCAAAGCTTGGGGATTCCCTGGAAGGCATCCCCTCTTTCGTCCACTTCCATCGGTAACTTTACTTGGAGCTATATTTTTATTCACCACATGATATGTGTTTTGCTTGGAGCGTCTTGTATTATCTGCGTCTTTGCTTGTTAGTTTAACACAATCATCCTTGCTGTACACACCTTTTGAGAGAGCCATACATGAATTGGAATTTCTTAGAATACTCTATGTGCTTCACTTATATCTTTTGAGCTTGATAGTTTTGCTCTATGTGCTTCACTTATATCTTTTGAGCTTGATAGTTTTGCTCTATGTACTTCACTTATATATTTTAGAGCACGGTGGTGGATTTGTTTTAAAGAAACTATTGATCTCTCATGCTTCACTTAGATTATTTTGAGAGTCTTAAATAGCATGGTAATTTTCTTAAAATAATAATATGCTTGGTATTCAAGATTTGTAAAACTTTCTTTTGAGTGCGTTGAATACTAAGAAAAGTTTTATGCTTGATAATTGTTTTGAGATATGGAGGTGATAATATTAGAGTCATGCTAGTTGAGTAATTGTGAATTTGAGGAATACTTGTGTTAAAGTTTGTGATTCCCGTAGCATGCACGTATGGTGAACCTTTATGTGATGAAGTCGGAGCATGATTTATTTATTGATTGTCTTCCTTATGAGTGGCGATCGGGGACGAGCGATGGTCTTTTCCTACCAATCTATCCCCCTAGGATCATGCGTGTAATACTTTTATTTGATAACTTGTAGATTCTTGCAATAAGTATATGAGTTCTTTATGACTAATGTTGAGTCCATGGATTATACGCATTTTTCTCACCCTTCCACCATTGCTAGCCTTTCTAATACCGCGCACTTTTTGCCGGTATCATACACCCACCATAAAAACTTCCTCAAAACAGCCACCATACCTACCTATTATGGCATTTCCATAGCCATTCCGAGATATATTGCCATGCAACTTTCCACCGTTCCGTTTATTATGACAAGCTTCATCATTGTCATATTGCTTAGCATGATCATTTAGTTGACATCGTATTTGTGGCAAAGCCACCGTTCATAATTTTTTCATACATGTCACTTATGAATCATTGCATATCCTGGTACACCACCGGAGGCATTTATATAGAGTCATATTTTGTTCTAAGTATCGAGTTGTAATCATTGAGTTGTAAGAAAAATAAAAGTGTGATGATCATCTTTTCTAGAGCATTGTCCCAAGTGAGGAAAGGATGATGGAGACTATGATTCCCCCATAAGTCGGGATGAGACTCTGGACGAAAAAAAAGAGAAAAGAAAAGAGGCCATAAAAAAGGGGGAGAAAAGGCCCAAATAAAAAAAAGAGAGAGAAAAACAGAGAAGGGACAATGTTACTATCCTTTTACCACACTTGTGCTTCAAAGTAGCACCATGATCTTCATAATAGAGAGTCTCTCGTTTTGTCACTTTCATATACTAGTGGGAATTTTTCATTATAGAACTTAGCTTGTATATTCCAATGACGGGCTTCCTCAAATTGCCCTAGGTCTTCATGAGCAAGCGAGTTCGATGCACACCCACTTAGTTTCTTTTGTTGAGCTTTCATATGCTTATAGCTCTAGTGCATCTGTTGCATGGCAATCCCTACTCACTCACATTGATATCTATTGATGGGCATCTCCATAGCCCGTTCATACGCCTAGTTGATGTGAGACTATCTTCCCTCTTTTTGTCTTCTCCACAACCACCATTCTATTCCACATATAGTGCTATATCCATGGCTCACGCTCATGTATTGCGTGAAGATTGAAAAAGTTTTGAAAATGTCAAAAGTATGAAACAATTGCTTGGCTTGTCATCGGGGTTGTGCATGATTTAAATACTTTGTGTGGTGAAGATAGAGCATAGCCAGACTATATGATTTTGTAGGGATAACTTTCTTTGGTCATGTTATTTTGAGAAGACATTATTGCTTTGTTAGTATGCTTGAAGTATTATTTTTTTATGTCAATATGAACTTTTGTCTTGAATCTTTCGGATCTGAATATTCATACCACAATTAAGAAGAATTACATTGAAATTATGCCAAGTAGCACTTCGCATCAAAATTCTCTTTTATCATTTACCTACTCGAGGGCGCAGTAGGAATTAAGCTTAGGGGATGCGATACGTCTCCAACGTATCTATAATTTTTGATTGCTCCATGCTAGATTATCTATTGTTTTGGACTATATTGGGCTTTATTTTCCACTTTTAAATTACTTTTGGGACTAACCTATTAACCGGAGGCCCAGCCCAGAATTGTTGTTTTTTGTCTATTTCAGTGTTTCGAAGAAACGGAATATCAAACGGAGTCCAAACGGAATGAAACCTTCAGGAACGTGATTTTCTCATCAGATAAGATCCAGGAGACTGTTGGGTAACGTAGTAATTTCAAAAATTTTCCTACGATCACGCAAGACCATGGTGATGGCATAGCAACGAGAGGGAAGAGTGTCCGTCCACGTACCCTCGTAGACCCAAAGCGGAAGCGTTATATCAACGCGGTTGATGTAGTCGTACGTCTTCACGATCCGAGAGATCCAAGCACCGTTACTCCGGCACCTCCGAGTTCTTAGCACACGTTCAGCTTGATGGCGATCCCGGGCTCCGATCCAAAAAGCGTCGGGAGGAGTTCCGTCGACCTGACGGCGTGGTGGCGATCTTGATGTTCTACCGTCGCAGGCTTCGCCTAAGCACCGCTACAATATGACCGAGGTGGAATATGGTGGAGGGGGCACCGACACGGCTAAGGCGATCACGAAGATCAACTTGTGTGTCCTAGGGTGCCCCCTGCCCCCGTATATAAAGGAGCAAGGGGGAGGGCCGGCCAGCCCTAGGGGCGCGCCAAGGGAGGGGGGAGTCCTCCTCCTAGTAGGAGTAGGACTCCCCTTTCCTAGTCCTACTAGGAAGAGGGAAGGGGAAGGAAAGAGAGGGAGAGGGAGAGGGAAAGGGGGGCTGCGCCCCCTCCTAGTCCAATTCGGACTCCCCATGGGGGGGCGCGCGCCACCTCCTGGTGCAGCCCTCTCTCTCCCCTCTTGGCCCAATAAGGCCCATTACTTCCCCGGGGGGTTCCGGTAACCCCTCCGGCACTCCGGTTTTCTCCGGAAACTTCCGGAACCTTTCCGGTTTCCGAATATAGCCGTCCAATATATCAATCTTTATGTCTCGAACATTTGAGACTCCTCGTCATGTCCGTGATCACATCCGGGACTCGAACTCCTTGGTACATCAAAATACATAAACTCATAATATAACCGTCATCGAAACCTTAAGCGTGCGGACCCTACGGTTCGAGAACTATGTAGACATGACCTAGAACCATTCTTGGTCAATAACCAATAGCGGAACCTGGATGCCCATATTGGTTCCTACATATTCTACGAAGATCTTTATCGGTCAAACCGCATAACAACATCGTTGTTCCTTTGTCATCGGTATGTTACTTACCCGAGATTCGATCGTCGGTATCCAATACCTAGTTCAATCTCGTTATCGTAAGTCTCTTTACTCGTTCCGTAATACATCATCTCACAACTAACTCATTAGTTGCAATGCTTGCAAGGCTTATGTGATGTGTATTACCGAGAAGGCCCAGATATACCTCTCCGACAATCGAGTGACAAATCCTAATCTTGATTCATGCCAACTCAACATATACTTTGGAGACACTTGTAGAGTACCTTTATAATCACCCGATTCGTTGTGATGTTTGGTAGCACACAAAGTGTTCCTCCGTAAACGAGAGTTGCATAATCTCATAGTTGCGAGGAACTTTGTATAAGTCATGAAGAAAGCATAAGCAACATACTAAGCGATCAAGTGCTAAGCTAATGAAATGGGTCATGTCAATCACATCATTCTCCTAATGATGTGATCCCATTAATCAAATGACAACACATGTCTATGGTTAGGAAACATAACCATCTTGATTAATGAGCTAGTCTAGTAGAGGCATACTAGTGACTATCTGTTTGTCTATGTATTCACACATGTATTATGTTTCCGGTTAATACAATTCTAGCATGAATAATAAACATTTATCATGATATAAGGAAATAAATAATAACTTTATTATTGCCTCTAGGGCATATTTCCTTGATCTCCCACTTGCACTAGAGTCAATAATCTAGATTACACAGTAATGATTCTAACACCCATGGAGTCTTGGTGCTGATCATGTTTTGCTCGTGGAAGAGGCTTAGTCAGCGGGTCCGCAACATTCAGATCCGTATGTATTTTACAAATCTCTATGTCTCCCACTTGGACTTGGTCCCGAATGGAATTGAAGCGTCTCTTGATATGCTTGGTCCTCTTGTGAAATCTGGATTCCTTTGCCAAGGCAATTGCACGATATTGTCACGAGAAGATCTTCATTGGTCCCGATGCACTAGGTATGACACCTAGATCGGAAATGAACTCTTTCATCCAGACTCCTTCATTTGCTGCTTCGAAGCAGCTATGTACTCCGCTTCACATGTAGATCCCGCCACGACGCTTTGTTTAGAACTGCACCAACCGACAGCTCCACCGTTTAATAAAAATACGTATCCGGTTTGCGATTTAGAATCGTCCGGATCGATGTCAAAACTTGCATCGGCGTAACCATTTACGACTAGCTCTTTGTCACCTCCATATATGAGAAACATATCCTTAGTCCTTTTCGGTATTTCGGGATGTTCTTGACCGCTGTCCGATGATCCACTCTGGATTACTTTGGTACCTTCCTGCCAAGCTTACAGCTAAGCATCGTCGGTCGGTACACAGCATTGCATACATGATAGAGCCTATGGCTGAAGCATAGGAACATTTTTCATTTTCTCTCTATCTTCTGCTGTGGTCGGGCATTGAGTCGACTCAATCTTACACCTTGTACTACAGGTAAAAACCTTTCTTTGCTGATCCATTTTGAACTTCTTCAAAACTTTATCAAGGTATGTGCTTTGTGAAAGTCCTATTAAGCGTCTTGATCTATCTCTATAGATCTTGATGCCCAATATATAAGCAGCTTCACCGAGGTCTTTCATTGAAAAACTTTTATTCAAGTATCCTTTTATGCTATCCAGAAATTCTATATCATTTCCAATCAACAATATGTCGTCCACATATAATATCGAAATGCTCTGAGCTCCCACTCACTTTCTTGTAAATACAGGCTTCTCCAAAAGTCTGTATAAAACCATATGCTTTGATCACACTATCAAAGCGTTTATTCCAACTCGAGAGGCTTGCACGCACCATAAATTGATCGTTGGAGCTTGCACACTTTGTTAGTACCCTTTGGATCAACAAAACCTTCGGTTGCATCATATACAACTCTTCTTCTAGAAATCCATTCAAGAATGCAGTTTTACATCCATTTGCCAAATTTCATAATCATAAAATGCGGCAATTGCTAACATGATTCGGACAGACTTAAGCATCGCTTCTGGTGAGAAAGTCTCATCGTAGTCAACCCCTTGAACTTGTCGAAAAACTTTTGCAACAAGTCGAGCTTTGTAGAGCGATTACATTACCATCGCGTCGGTCTTCTTCTTAAAGATCCATTTATTCTCAATAGCTTGCCGATCATCGGGCAAGTCTACCAAAGTCCATACTTTGTTCTCATACATGGATCCCATCTCAGATTTCATGGCTTCAAGCCATTTTGCGAATCTGGGCTCACCATCGCTTCTTCATAGTTCGTAGGTTCACCATGATCTAGTAGCATGACTTCCGAATAGGATTACCGTACCACTCAGTGCGGATTTTATTCTGGTTGATCTCGTAGTTCAATGACAACTTGATCTGAAGTTTCATGATCTTTATCATTATCTTCCTCACTAAGCGGTGTAGGTGTCACGAAACTGATTTACGTGACGAACTACTTTCAATAAGGGAGCTGGTACTATTACCTCATCAAGTTCCACTTTCCTCCCACTCACTTCTTTCGAGAGAAACTCCTTCTCTAGAAAGGATCCATTTTACCAACAAATGTCTTGCCTTCGGATCTGTGATAGAAGGTATACCCAATTGTCTCCTTTGGGTATCCTATGAAGACACATTTTTCCGATTTGGGTTCAAGCTTATCGGGTTGAAGTTTCTTCACATAAGCATCGCAACCCCAAACTTTCGAAGCGACAACTTTGGTTTCTTGCTAAACCATAGTTCATAAGGCGTCGTCTCAGCGGATTTTGACGGTGTCCTATTTAGCGTGAATGCGGCCGTCTCTAAAGCATAACCCCAAAGCGATAGCGGTAAATCGGAAATAGACATCATAGATCGCACCATATCTAGTAAAATACGATTCGACGTTCGGACACACCATTACGCTGTGGTGTTCCGGTGGCGTGAGTTGCGAAACTATTCCGCATTGCTTCAAATGTAGACCAAACTCGTAACTCAAGTATTCTCCTCCACGATCAGATCGTAGAAACTTTATTTTCTTGTTACGATGATTTTCAACTTCACTCTGAAATTCTTTGAACTTTTCAAATGTTTCAGATTTATGTTTCATCAAGTAGATATACCCATATCTGCTTAAATCATCTGTGAAGGTGAGAAAATAACGATATCCACCACGAGCTTCAACATTCATCGGACCACACACATCTGTATGTATGATTTCCAACAAGTCTGTTGCTCTCTCCATACAACCGGAAAATGGTGTTTTAGTCATCTTGCCCATGAGGCATGGTTCATAAGTACCAAGTGATTCATAATCAAGTGATTCCAAAAGTCCATCTGTATGGAGTTTCTTCATGCGTTTTACACCAATATGACCTAAGCGGCATTGCCACAAATAAGTTGCACTATCATTATCAACTCTGCATCTTTTGGCTTCGACATTATGAATATGTGTATCACTCTTGTCGAGATTCAATAAGAATAGACCATTCTTCAAGGGTGCATGACCATAAAAGATATTACTCATATAAATAGAACAACCATTATTCTCGATTTAAATGAATAACCGTCTCGCATCAAACAAGATCCAGATATAATGTTCATGCTCAACGGCGGCACCAAATAACAATTATTTAGGTCTAAAACTAATCCGAAGGTAGATGTAGAGGTAGCGTGCCGACCGCGATCACATTGACTTTGGAACCATTTCCCACGCGCATCGTCACCTCGTCCTTTGCGGTGCTCGTCTATTCCGTAGTCCCTGTTTGAGTTGCAAATATGAGCAATGAACCAGTATCAAATACCCAGTGCTACTACGAGCTCTAGTAAGGTACACATCAATAACATGTATATCACATATACCTTTGTTCACCTTGCCATCCTTCTTATCCGCCAAATACTTGGGGCAGTTCCGCTTCGGTGTCCGGTTTGCTTGCGGTAAAACACTCGTTTCAGGCTTAGGTCCAGACTTGGGTTTCTTCTCTTGATCAGCAACTTTCTTGCTGTTCTTTTGAAGTTTCTCTTCTTCTTTCCTTTGCCCTTTTCTTGAAACTAGTGGTCTTGTTGACCATCAACACTTGATGTTCTTTCTTGATTTCTACCTCCATGCTTTTAGCATTGCGAAGAGCTCGGGAATTGTCTTAGTCATCCCTTGCATATTATAGTTCATCACGAAGCTCTTGTAGCTTGGTGGCGTGATTGGAGAATTTCATCAATGACACTATCATCCGGAAGATTAACTCCCAGCTGAATTAAGTGATTATTATACCCGGACATTTTGAGTATGTGCTCACCGATGAACTATTCTCCTCCATCTTGCAGCTATAGAACTTATTGGAGACTTCATATCTCTCAATCCGGGCATTTGCTTGAAATATTAACTTCAACTCTGGAACATCTCATATGCTCCATGACGTTCAAAACGTCGTTGAAGACCGGTTCTAAGCCGTAAAGCATGGCACACATTGAACTATAGAGTAGTCATCAGCTTTGCTTTGCGGACGTTCACAACTTCGGTGCAGCTCTGCTGCAGCAGTTCGGCACCCAGCGGTGCTTCGGGGCGTAATTCTTACGGGCAGCAATGAGGATAATCCTCGAGTTACGGACCCAGTCCGTGTAATTGCTACCATCATCTTTCAACTTTGCTTTCTCAAGGAACGCATTAAAATTCAACGGAACAACAAAGACGAGCCATCTATCTACGAGAAACATAGACAAGCAAAATACTATCGGTACTAAGTTCATGATAATTTAAGTTTTAATTAATCATATTAAAACTCCCACTTAGGCAGACATGTCTCTAGTCATCTAAGTGTTTACGTGATCCAAATTAACTAAACCATGTCCGATCATCACGTGAGATGGAGTAGTTTCAATGGTGAACATCACTATGTTGATCATATCTACTATATGATTCACGTTCGACCTTCGGTCTCCGTGTTCGAGGCCATATCTGCATATGCTAGGCTCGTCAAGTTTAACCTGAGTATTCTGCGTGTGCAAAACTGGCTTGCACCCATTGTAGATGGACGTAGAACTTATCACACCCGATCATCACGTGGTGTGCGGGTACTCTGAACTTTTAGCAACGGTGCATACTCGGGAGAACACTTCTTGATAATTTTAGTGAGAGATCATCTTATAATGCTACCGTCAAACAAAGCAAGATAAGATGCATAAAGGATAAACATCACATGCAATCAATATAAGTGATATGATATGGCCATCATCATCTTGTGCTTGTGATCTCCATCTCCAAGCACCGTCATGATCACCATCGTCACCGGCGCGACACCTTGATCTCCATCGTAGCATCGTTGTCGTCTCACCAACTATTGCTTCTCGACTATCGCTACCGCTTAGTGATAAAGTAAAGCAATTACATGGCGTTGCATTTCATACAATAAGCGACAACCATATGGCTCCTGCCGATTGCCGATAACTTCGGTTACAAAACATGATCATCTCATACAATAAAATATAGCATCACGTCTTGACCATATCACATCACAACATGCCCTGCAAAAACAAGTTAGGCGTCCTCTACTTTGTTGTTGCAAGTTTTACGTGGCTGCTACGGGCTGAGCAAGAACCGTTCTCACCTCGCATCAAAACCACAGCGATACTTCGTCAAATAGACTCGTTTAACCTTCTCAAGTACCGGGCGTAGCCACACTCAGTTCAACTAAAGTGAGAGAGACAGACACCGCCAGCCACCTTTAAGCACGAGTGCTCGTAGCGGTGAAACCAGTCTCGCGTAAGCGTCTGGCGTAATGTCGGTCCGGGCCGCTTCATCTCACAATACCGCTGAACCAAAGTATGACATGCTGGTAGGCGGTATGACTTGTATCGCCCACAACTCACTTGTGTTCTACTCGTGCATATGACATCAACGCATAAAACCAGGCTCGGATGCCCTTTGTTGGGTAACGTAGTAATTTCAAAAATTTTCCTACGATCACGCAAGACCATGGTGATGGCATAGCAACGAGAGGGAAGAGTGTCCGTCCACGTACCCTCGTGAGACCCAAAGCGAAGCGTTATATCAACGCGGTTGATGTAGTCGATGCGTCTTCACGATCCGACCGATCCAAGCACCGTTACTCGGCACCTCCGAGTTCTTAGCACACGTTCAGCTTGATGGCGATCCCCGGCTCCGATCCAGCAAAGCGTCGGGGAGGAGTTCCGTCGACTGACGGCGTGGTGGCGATCTTGATGTTCTACCGTCGCAGGCTTCGCCTAAGCACCGCTACAATATGACCGAGGTGGAATATGGTGGAGGGGGCACCGCACACGGCTAAGGCGATCACGAAGATCAACTTGTGTGTCCTAGGGTGCCCCTGCCCCGTATATAAAGGAGCAAGGGGAGGGCGGCCAGCCCTAGGGGCGCCAAGGGGGGGAGTCCTCCTCCTAGTAGGAGTAGGACTCCCTTTCCTAGTCCTACTAGGAAGAGGGAAGGGGAAGGAAGAGAGGAGAGAGAGAGGAAAGGGGCTGCCCCCCTCCTAGTCCAGTCGGACTCCCCATGGGGGGCGCGCCACCTCCTGGTGCAGCCCTCTCTCTCCCTCTTGGCCCAATAAGGCCCATTACTTCCCGGGGGTTCGGTAACCCCTCCGGCACTCCGGTTTTCTCCGGAAACTTCCGGAACCTTTTCGGTTTCCGAATATAGCTGTCCAATATATCAATCTTTATGTCTCGAACATTTCGAGACTCCTCGTCATGTCCGTGATCACATCCGGGACTCGAACTCCTTGGTACATCAAAATACATAAACTCATAATATAACCGTCATGAAACCTTAAGCGTGCGGACCCTACGGTTCGAGAACTATGTAGACATGACCTAGAACCATTCTTGGTCAATAACCAATAGCGGAACCTGGATGCCCATATTGGTTCCTACATATTCTACGAAGATCTTTATCGGTCAAACCGCATAACAACATCGTTGTTCCCTTTGTCATCGGTATGTTACTTACCCGAGATTCGATCGTCGGTATCCAATACCTAGTTCAATCTCGTTACCGGTAAGTCTCTTTACTCGTTCCGTAATACATCATCTCACAACTAACTCATTAGTTGCAATGCTTGCAAGGCTTATGTGATGTGTATTACCGAGAAGGCCCAGATATACCTCTCCGACAATCGGAGTGACAAATCCTAATCTTGATTCATGCCAACTCAACATATACTTTCGGAGACACTTGTAGAGTACCTTTATAATCACCCAGTTACGTTGTGATGTTTGGTAGCACACAAAGTGTTCCTCTGGTAAACGAGAGTTGCATAATCTCATAGTTGCAGGAACTTTGTATAAGTCATGAAGAAAGCATAAGCAACATACTAAACGATCAAGTGCTAAGCTAATGAAATGGGTCATGTCAATCACATCATTCTCCTAATGATGTGATCCCATTAATCAAATGACAACACATGTCTATGGTTAGGAAACATAACCATCTTCGATTAATGAGCTAGTCTAGTAGAGGCATACTAGTGACTATCTGTTTGTCTATGTATTCACACATGTATTATGTTTCCGGTTAATACAATTCTAGCATGAATAATAAACATTTATCATGATATAAGGAAATAAATAATAACTTTATTATTGCCTCTAGGGCATATTTCCTTCAGAGACTTGGACCCTCCGTCAAGAAAGCCACGAGGCACCCATGAGGGTGGAGGGCGCACCCCCCCTGCCTCGTGGGCCACCCGAAGCTCCACCGACGTACTCCTTCCTCCTATATATACCTACGTACCCCCGACAGATCAGAGACGGAGCCAAAAACCTAATTCCACCGCCACAACTTTCTGTATCCACGAGATCCCATCTTGGGGCCTGTTCCGGAGCTCCACCGGAAGGGTATTCCACCACGGAGGGCTTCTACATCATCACCATAGTCTCTCCGATGAAGTGTGAGTAGTTTATTTCAGACCTTCGGGTCCATAGTTAGTAGCTAGATGGCTTCTTCTCTCTTTTTGGATCTCAATACAATGTTCTCCCCCTCTCTCGTGGAGATCTATTCGATGTAATTTTCTTTTGCGGTGTGTTTGTTGATATCGATGACTTGTGGGTCTATGATCAAGATTATCTATGAGCAATATTTGAAGCTTCTCTGAATTCTTTTATGTATGATTGAGTTATCTTTACAAGTCTCTTCGAATTATCCGTTTGGTTTGGCCAACTAGATTGGTAGTTCTTGCAATGGGAGAAATGTTTAGCTTTGGGTTCAATCTTGCGGTGTCCTTACCCAATGACAGAAAGGGTTGCAAGGCACGTATTGTATTGTTGCCATCGAGGATAACAAGATGGGGTATTTATCATATTGCATGATTCCTCTACATCATGTCATCTTGCTTAAGGCGTTACTCTGTTTTCATTAACTTAATACTCTAGATGCATGCTGGATAGCGGTCGATGAGTGGAGTAATAGTAGTAGATGCAGGTGAGTCGTCTACTTGTCTCGGACGTGATGCTGTATACATGATCATCCTAGATATTCTCATAACTATGCTCAATTCATCAATTGCTCAACAGTAATTTGTTCACCCACCGTAAAATACTTATGCTCTTGAGAGAAGCCACTAGTGAAATCTATGGGCCCCGGGTCTATTTTCATCATATTAATCTTCCTACGCTTTATTATTGTTTTGCTTTTTTACTTTGCCTTTTTTATTTTACTTTGCATCTTTATACGAAAAATACCAAAAATATTATCTATCATCTCTATCAGATCTCACTCTCGCAAGTGACCGTGAAGGGATTGACAACCCCTATTCGCGTTGGTTGCGAGGAGTTATTTGCTTTGTGTAGGTACGAGGGACTTGCGCGTGGCCTCCTACTGGATTGATACCTTGGTTCTCAAAAACTGAGGGAAATACTTACGCTACTCTGCTGCATCATCCTCTCCTCTTCGGGGAAAACCAACGCAAGCTCAAGACGTAGCAGTCCCCTTGCCGGATTCCACGATATGGCTTAAACTCCTCAAGTTTCTTCCCATTTAACATGACAGAAAAGCTCACTGAACTCACCAGATTCATGACAATATCCACCCATCTAACTGTGAGGCCCAACTTTAACATGATAGCACGCAGGTAAGACCACTCAACCATGTCATATGCCTTCATCATATCGAGTTTCAGAGCACCAGATTGATGTTTCTTTGCTTTGTTACGTTTCATGAAGTGCAGACATTCATAAGCTGTAACTATGTTGTCCGTGATGAGCCTACCTGGGACAAAAGCTGACTGCTCTTCTGAAATTATCTCTAGTAACACTTGCTTCAGCCTATTAGAGATCACCTTCGATGCTATTTTGTACAATACATTGCATAAACTTATAAGGCGGAATTGTGACAGAAGGGTGGGATTCTTTACCTTTGGGATAAGAACCAGAACAGTTTGATTTATGCTTTCAGCTGTCTCTGAACCATCCACAATACTCAGAACCACCTTGGTTACCTCGGATCCACATATGTCCCAGTGGCGTTGGAAGAAATGTGCAGGGAAGCCATCCGGACCCGGCGCTTTGATTGGTAACATCTGAAACAGCGTCGTCTTCACCTCTTGCTGGCTATAGGGCGCGTTGAGCATGTCATTCATCACACTAGTGACTTTTGTTGGGACAGTCTCTAACACATGTTCCATATTTTGCACCCCCTCGGTTGTTAAAGGTCCTTGTAAAAGGAGTTTGTCATGTTTTCCATCTCCACTTTATCCCGTGTCAACTGTCTGTCTGGGCGCTGCAAGGCTTTTATTTCGTTCTTCCTCCGTCTTCGACTTGCCCGTAGATGAAAGAAGTATGTGTTTTTGTCTCCGTGTGCTAGCCATTCCAGCCGTGCCCTCTTCCTCCAAAGGATCTCCTCGCGGTGGTAAAGTTCCACCAAGCGATCACAGAACTTGGTCTCCGTGTGAGTCGGACCCGTTCTGATCGGAGACTGGCGCAGTCGATCAAGCTCAAGCTTCAGGCGTTAGATCTCCGTACGCACGCTTCCAAAATTCTCTCTATCCCATATGGTTAGCTCGCCAGCCAATCGCTCGAGTTTTGCATGCAGGGTGTTGACATAATCTCCAACCGACGCTGTCAACCTGTCTCCAACCAGCTCACCCAACGCCGAATCCCTTTCCCACATTAACTCATATCTAAAGCTGCGCGGGGCCCGCTTGCATGGCGCATGCACGTCGATCTTCAGCTCAATAGGAAAGTGATCAGAGGAAGCGGCTGATCTATGGATTAGCTCGGCCCCAGGGAACGTTAGCGACAACGCCGAGTTTACAACACACCGATCCAGCCGCACCCTGGTGAAAGTGCCTCCGGCCACTTTTTTCTCAAAGGTCCAGTCTGTTCCTGAGAAGCCAATATCCATCAGACCACAAGTATCAAGGGCATCCCTAAAAGCATCCATTTGTGCCTGGCTGCGATTCCCGACACCATCATGTTCATGTGCATGCAAGACTTCAAATCTCCT
Source organism: Aegilops longissima (assembly GCA_021605205.1). NCBI lineage: Eukaryota > Viridiplantae > Streptophyta > Magnoliopsida > Poales > Poaceae > Aegilops > Aegilops longissima. The sequence goes on along the minus strand of CM038679.1, from coordinate 553,311,719 downwards.
ATTACATCCCATGGGAGGTTACTTATTCCAGCTATTCCCCTCAACATGTTCCAAGTTTTGTATCTCTCAGGGACTTGGGCTTCTCCATATACAAAGGTCACTCTGCTTTTAGTCCCAACAAAATCATCAACAGTCACATCAATATGATACTCAGAATAACCGATAACTTCCAGCTTTATTGAATCATTCCAAAAAATTCCAAGCCTCTGCTTCTACCTCTGCTACTAACAACATAGCTTTTATTAAAACCAAAAGAACCAGCTAAATTCTCTACACGGGAGCCCTATATTTGGGTTTCAAGGATACATCCAGGTTACATGAGATGGGGTGGGAGGGGCGCACAGCCCCTTAGTGGGCTGGTGTGCCCCCTCCCCTTGGCCCATAAGGCCCCCCAACGCTTACCGGGGCCTCCGAAACTCCTTTCGGTCACGCTGGTCATCACCCGGTACTCCCAGAACAATTCCGGACTCTAATACCCTTCGTCCAATATATCGATCTTCACCTCCGGACCATTCCGGAACTCCTCGTGACGTCCGGGATCTCATCCGGGACTCTGAACAACCTTCGGTAACCAAATACAATTTCCCATAACAACTCTAGCGTCACCGAACCTTAAGTGTGTAGGCCCTACGGGTTCGGGAACCATGCAGACATGACTGATGTCTACTACACAACCTTCATCTTGTAGACGTTGTTGGGCCTCCAAGTGCAGGTTTGTAGGACAGTAGCAAATTTCCGTCAAGTGGATGACCTAAGGTTTATCAATCGGTGGGAGACGTAGGATGAAGATGGTCTCTCTCAAGCAACCCTGCAACCAAATAATAAAGAGTCTCTTGTGTCCCCAACACACACAATACAATGGCAAATTGTATAGATGCAGTAGTTCGGCGAAGAGATGCTGATACAAGTGCAATATGGAAAGTAGATATAGGTTTTTGTAATCTGAAAATATAAAAACAGCAAGGTAGCAAGCGATAAAAGTGAGCGTAAACGGTATTGCAATGGTAGGAAACAAGGCATAGGGTTCATACTTTCACTAGTGCAAGTTCTCTCAACAATAATAACATAATTGGATCATATAACTATCCCTCAACATGCAACAAAGAGTCACTCCAAAGTCACTAATAGCAGAGAACAAACGAAGAGATTATGGTAGGGTACGAAACCACCTCAAAGTTATTCTTTCTGCTTGATCTATTCAAGAGTCCGTAGTAAAATAACACGAAGCTATCCTTTCTGTTCAATCTATCATAGAGTTCATACTAGAATAACACCTTAAGACACGAATCAACCAAAACCCTAATGTCACCTAGATACTCCATTGTCACCTCAAGTATCCGTGGGCATGATTATACGATATGCATCACACAATCTCAGATTCATCTATTCAACCAACACAAAGTACTTCAAAGAGTGCCCCAAAGTTTCTACCGGAGAGTCAAGACGAAAACGTGTGCCAACCCCTATGCATAGGTTCATGGGTGGAACCCGCAAGTTGATCACCAAAACATACATCAAGTGGATCACGTGATATCCCATTGTCACCACAGATAAGCACGACATGACATACATCAAGTGTTCTCAAATCATTAAAGACTCAATCCGATAAGATAACTTCAAAGGGAAACTCAATCCATTACAAGAGAGTAGAGGGGGAGAAACATCATAAGATCCAACTATAATAGCAAAGCTCGCGATACATCAAGATCGTACCACCTCAAGAACACGAGAAAGAGAGAGATCAAACACATAGCTACTGGTACATACCCTCAGCCCCGAGGGTGAACTACTCCCTCCTCGTCATGGAGAGCGCCGGGATGATGAAGATGGCCACCGGTGAGGGATTCCCCCCTTCGGCAGGGTGCCGGAACAGGGTCCCGAGAGGTTTTTGGTGGCTACAGAGGCTTGCGGCGGCGGAACTCCCGATCTATTCTCGTCCCCAAAGGTTTCAGGGTATATGGACTTATATAGGCGAAAGAAGTCGGTCAGGGGACGCTCGAGGGGCCCATGAGACAGGGGGGCGCGCCCTCCACCCTCGTGGCCACCTCGAAGCTTCCTTGACTTCAACTCCAGGTCTCCTGGATCACGTTCGTTCCAAAAATCACACTCCCGAAGGTTTCATTCCCTTTGGACTCCGTTTGATATTCCTTTTTTCGAAACACAGAAACAAGGGAAAAAACAGAAACTGGCACTGGGCTCTAGGTCAATAGGTTAGTCCCAAAAGTAATATAAAAGTGTATAATAAAGCCCATAAACATCCAAAACAGATAATATAATAGCATGAATGCTTCATAAATTATAGATACGTTGGAGACGTATCAGCATCCCCAAGCTTAATTCCTGCTCGTCCTCGAGTAGGTAAATGATAAAAGAAAGAATTTATGAAGTGTGAATGCTAGCAGGTGCACAAGTTTGATAAATGATAATTTCAATCACCTTTTCTAGCATGATTATATGCCATAACAGTAGTTCATCTCATAAACTTTTCATGATCAAGTAACAAACTATTCACATGTTAAAGTATAGATCATAAACTTTCTTGAAAACTAACAAACTATGTTCTCAGTCATCAAACAATTGCAATTGATCTTATTTTCAGGAAGGGTCTATGTCAGAGCTTTGATTTAGCAAATCCCACATACTCAACTATCATATAGTCTTCCATGATTGCTACCACTCAAAGCATATTCTTAGAAAAATAGCATCCATCGAACACAGAGAAAGATAGGGGCTTAGTGTTTCGCCTCCCAACTCACTTATCATATAGATAATTGTCAACAATAATAATTCATGATCAAATATATTTGCATGGCCATATATGCTTAGATCTTTCCCCAACACACGATGTTTGCCAACTAAAGAGTAGGTTGGAATGAGAAGGAATACTACTGACTGTTGCATAAAAGTAAAAGATAGGCCCTTCGCAGAGGGAAGCAGAAATTTGCAGAGGTGCCAGAGCTTGATTTTGAAATAGAGATGAAAATAATTTTGAGAGGTATGATCCCATTGTCAACATAACAACCAGGAGTTCCCAATATCTTCCATACTACATACATTATAGGCGGTTCCCGAACAGAATGGTAAAGTTTTTACTCCCCCTCCACCAACAATCATCAATCCATGGCTTGCCCCAAACAACGGGTGCCTCCAACTAACATAAATCCTGTGGGAGTTTTGTTTGCAATTATTTTTTATTTGATTTTGATCTTTTGATCATGGGACTGGGCATCCCGGTTACCAGCCATTTTTCTCGTGAATGATGAGCGTAGTCCACTCATCATGAGAATAACCCACCTAGCATGGAAGATACTGACAGCCCCTAGTTGCTACATAAGTGATTTGGGCATACAAAACAGATTATTATTTGAAGGTTTAGAGTTTGGCACATGCAAATTTACTTGGAACGGCAGGTAAATACCGCATAAAGGTAGGTATGGTGGACACTCATGGAAGAAACTTGGTTCAAGGAATTTGGATGCACAAGCAGTATTCCCGCTTAGTACAGAAATTTAGGCTAGCAAAAGATTCTAAATAGCAAGCACCACATGTTGGAGGATCTATAACAATATAACTTCTATACAAATACACCCAAGCATAACTCATTACGTTGTCTTCCTTGTCCAACTTTAACTAATTTGCTCAGGTTTGAAAATAATTAATGGGGCTCACAATCATAGAAGATGTCTAAGATAGTATATTTATATGTGAAACCTCTCTTCCTTCAATATTCTTTCATGAATTGTTCAAGTGACCAATACAATGCTTGCTAACCTTAAATAAATTTACTACCTCTACTTCTTAGATGTGAAGTCATTACTCCCAAGGGGTAAGCATATGAAACATATATAATTTCAGATTTATGACATTCAACTCATTCAACCATTTACTCATAGGATATAAGTGAAGCACACGAGTAAGTGACAAACTACTCCAAAAAGATATAAGTCAAGTTCAATGAGTAGTTAAATAATTATGTAGCTATGTGAAGACTCTCTCTCATTTAAGAATTTAAGATCTTGGTATTTTATTCAAACAGCAAGCAAAGCGAAATAAAATGACATTGCAAGGATAGCACAACTCATGTGAAGAAGCAAAAACTTAGGCTCAACCAATACTAACCGATAGTTGTCGAAGAAGAAAGGTGGGATGCCTAACGGGGCATCCCCAAGCTTGGATGCTTGAGACTTCTTGAAATATTATCTTGGGGTGCCTTGGGCATCCCCAAGCTTGAGCTTTTGTGTCTCCTTAATTCCTTTTATATCTCGGTTTCCTAAATCTCGAAAGCTTCATCCACACCAAACTCAACAGGAACTCGTAAGATAAGTTAGTATAAACCAATGCAAAAACCTTATCATTTTATACTATAACAAATCACTAAAATTATTATTCAACATTGCATACTAAATGTCTCTGCATATTTAATACTCCTATCCTCAAATAGAATCATTAAACAAGCAAACATATGCAAACAATGCAAACATAACAGCAATCTGCCAAAACAATATAGTCTGTAAAGAATGCAAGATTCATCATACTTCCCTAACTCCAAAAATTATGAAGGAAAATTCCCACTGTAGTAAATTTATCAGAGCTTATTATGCAAAAGGTTTCAAAATTTTATCACATTCTGACTTTTCTAGGGAATTTTTGCAACAACGGTAAACTTTCTGTTTTGAAACAGCAACATGTATACTTGCAAAATAATCATGGTAAAGGCTATCCTTGACATTTTTATTGAAAATATAGATGCTAAACATTATTCTAAATAACAGCAAGCAAATACTAACAAAATAAAATGACGCTCCAAGCAAAACAGGGGATTCCGGAACAGGGTCCCGAGAGGTTTTTGGTGGCTATAGAGGCTTGCGACGGTGGAACTCCCGATCTATTCTCGTCCCCGAAGGTTTCAGGGTATATGGACTTATATAGGCGAAAGAAGTCGGTCAGGGGACTCTCGAGGGGCCCACAAGATAGGGGGCGCGCCCTCCACCTTCGTGGCCACCTCAAAGCTTCCTTGACTTCAACTACAAATCTCCTGGATCACGTTCGTTCCAAAAATCACACTCCCGAAGGTTTCATTCCGTTTGGACTCCGTTTGATATTTCTTTTCTTCAAAACACTGAAACAAGTGAAAAAACAGAAACTGGCATTGGGCTCCTGGTCAATAGGTTAGTCCCAAAAGTAATATAAAAGTGTATAATAAAGCCCATAAACATCCAAAACAGATAATATAATAGCATGAATGCTTCATAAATTATAGATACGTTGAAGACGTATCAATGACCGAGACACCTCACCGGCCAATAACCAATAGCGGGATCTGGATACCCATATTGTCTCCCACATGTTCCACGATGATCTCATCGGATGAACCACGATGTCGGGGATTCAATCAACCCCGTATACAATTCCCTTTGTCTATCGGTATGTTACTTGCCCGAGATTCGATCGTCGGTATCCCCATACCTCGTTCAATCTCGTTACTGGCAAGTCTCTTTACTCGTTTCGTAACACATGATCCCGTGACTAACTCCGTAGTCACATTGAGCTCATTATGATGATGCATTACCGAGTGGGCCCAGAGATACCTCTCCGTCATACGGAGCGATAAATCCCAGTCTCGATTCATGCCAACCCAACAGACACTTTCGGAGATACATGTAGTGCATCTTTATAGCCACCCAGTTACGTTGTGACGTTTGATACACCCAAAGCACTCCTACGGTATCCGGGAGTTGCACAATCTCATGGTCTAAGGAAATGATACTTGACATTAGAAAAGCTCTAGCAAACGAACTACACGATCTTGTGCTATGCTTAGGATTGGGTCTTGTCCATCACATCATTCTACTAATGATGTGATCCCGTTATCAACGACATCCAATGTCCATGGTCAGGAAACCATAACCATCTATTGATCAACGAGCTAGTCAACTAGAGGCTTACTAGGGACATGTTGTGGTCTATGTATTCACACATGTATTACGGTTTCCGGTTAATACAATTATAGCATGAACAATAGACAATTATCATGAACAAGGAAATATAATAATAACCATTTTATTATTGCCTCTAGGGCATATTTCCAACAATCGCTGGCCGCAGGAATGCAAAACGCGGCAAGCACAGACGGCGGCCACGTGGATTTGTTCATCATGGCTAGCATAGTCTTCCACATGGCCTTCTTCTCGGATGTTGTAGCTGGCTGCCAGAATGCATAATTCGGTGTTGGCAGCCATGGCGAACGTGGTGTCGCAGGAGACGGCAAGCTCAGAAAATAGCCAGGGTGAACATAGTCTTCCTAGTTCATCCCGGCTTTGTTTCACGTAGCAAGAAGACTGTGAAGGAAATTGCATGAACTTAGAAAAGGATTGGGGGAAGGATTGGTGGCGAAGAACTGGTGTCCAGGGGAAGAAGGGTCGTGATGGGGAGAAGAAAGGGGTGGGGCCCTTGTGGATTGATGGGTGTTGGGTGGTTGGGCGCTGGTGGTTGAGCTCGATTCGGGCATGGGTGTAATGCCTGACAATGTTAGTGCAAAATAGACCTAAATACAGAGCATGCATGTGAGAGATACACGGCGAATAAACTTCTAATACGGAGTAGCTAATATAGGAGATGTGAATCCCAAGGCTAGTTAATGGGTCAGATTTCGGTGTGTGGAGTCGTCGGGTGCTCCTACGCACTTTCGCATATGCATGTTACTAGTCTAAGTTACTACCCACTGTGGCTAGCCTTCAAGCTCATCCTACCGGTACTTCCTCCGTTTCAAAATATAGTGCACTCGCGCTTTTCGAAGTTCAACTTTGACCATAAATTTAACCAACGAGACGGACTGCGGCGGGAGCAAAAATTATATAATTGAAAAACTTCTTTTGAATATGAATTCACTAGTATAATTTTTGCTTTCGCCGCAATCGGTCTCGTTGATTAAATTTATGATCAAAGTTAAAGCATGGAATCGAGAACGCACTATATTTTGAAACGGAGAGAATAGTATAATATAGTACAGTACTAGCACTAACTATAACTATAGCTCTTCCCCGACAAAATCCATATATGTGCAGATTATTCCGTTCATCTCTGTTCTTTTGCTAGTCGTTAATTTGGACTGACAGCGGAAAAAAAGGGAAACATTTCCAAGGCCAAGTTGACGTGGTCGCTGCTGTACTGACCTGTGACCTCTAAGGTTGTGTTTGGTTCAGCTTTTTTTACCAACTTCTGCTTTGAAAAGCCAAAAGCTAACCAAAGTGGTAAATGTTCAAAGCAGCTTCTGAGAATCTGTAGCTTCTTCCTAGTGTAAATTTCAAAGCTAGGGGTACCTCAACTTTTCAGCTTCCAGCTTTTTCACAACAGCTTTTCCACAGCAGCTTTTTCACAGCAGCTTTTTTAGAATCTGTAGCTCAACCAAACACAGCCTAAGTCTTCCTATGGCTAGAGCAGCGAGTTTAATCAAGTTGCCAATGTAGCAGCATTGTACTCCTGGCTTTCACTAGCATTGACTAGTGGTGCTAGGTCTGCTCCTGGCTTTCAGAGTTTCAGTGCATTTGTATTTTGTTTTCCCAAGAAGAAGCTTTTGGAGATTTTCTCGTCGATATGGCTTTCTTTCTGGCCGATCGAACAACTCCACGACCCCTACCAAAACCTCACGGATCAAAAGGAGTGAGAAAAATTGGGTGGTGTGGATAGAGCAAAATGTCAATCATTTGTCCCGCAGGCAATATCCAAACAAGCAGAATCAAACTATGACTCACAACGTTGGACCACCCCCGTCCCCGCGTGGTTCGATTGGGTGGTGCCCTGCCCTATGTGTTTTCTTAACACTGGTTGGTGGCGGCTCGATCTGCTTGTGTTTGGTTGGTGGTGATATATAAAACATAGGTAAAACAACAAACAAAAAGGCAAGGCTGAGGTGCTCCAGCAGTCCAGGTGACCCATCCGTTCCAGCCAGGTTGTACTCCTACGTAGCTAGCTTGGCCTGCGTGCGTCCTGATTGATTCGCCGCAGAGGGTGAAATTAGGTGAAGAAATATATAGACGGTAGGCCCATCGAGCCAGCCAGACACCAGTATTTTATTTACATGTTTCTGTGATTCGCTGCACAAGTATTTTCGGACGGAGGAGGGAGTACTAGGGAAGATGGCTGGCAGCATAAAAACATATCTTTGGTAGTACATCAACCTCTGTGTGCTTGGGAGTTTAATAAGATGGCAGCTGATAGCTGCAACGGAAAACACAGAAACATACTATGCACTACCAGCGTCGTGCGGCTACCACTACCAGCGGTGTCGGTCGGCAGACAAACCTAACCCTCCAACGCTGCCCGGCCTGTACCCCTACTAATCTCCGTTTCTAAATATAACCCTTTTTTAGAGATTTTTCTAGGGTCTGCATACGTTTGCTCCGTATTTAATTCATATTGAAATCTCTAAAAAAACTTAATATATATTTAGCAACTGGGGAGGGAGTACATGTTTCCAACGCATGGAAAGGAGAATTCCATGACCTCTGCAGATCGCATGTGACGCACGCATGATCACACGCACCCTTCCTTGTCGCTCTCGGCCATTAGAAAAGAAGATTTTGCATGCATTGACCTTAGTGACATTATTAAGACTTGACAGCAGCTGCTGGCCTGATTGGTGCTGTAAAAAAGTTGCAACGTGCAGGTTTAACGAAGCAACTAGTCGTGCAGTAATGCATCACATCACATGTCTGGGTATCACATCGCATTCACAAGCCCAAGTCATTACAAACTGCAGGGTATCCACTGTGATCCGAGCCTGACCTCGGTTATTCTTATTCAATGGTTTTGTAAGGAGCTTCACATATTTGATCATGGTTAACTGGAGCGTTTGCCTGGGACACTTGCCTACAGCTCTCACTGATGATGAGGCATCTCTTCTGGTCCAGTCCAGCAAAAGACAGCACAGGTTTTCGAACAGGAAAACAGCACAAAGTGAGGACCAAGGACCATCTGGCGTGGACAGCGACCTTATGTGCGAGGGAGACAAAAAACTTGAGGGAACTGTTCGCGCATCCATGGCGAACAGATTAAGGGCGCCGGTAGTCTCGGTCTCACACATCCACGGCTGGAGCAGGACAAGAACCTCTCATGTGGGAAGCCACTGTTGGACAGATGGACAGGCGTATAATGTCACCCTGGCAACAGCAACCAGGACAAGGATTGGCCTAACCCGCCTCGTCGTTTTTCCCTCTGAGATGATCATAACCGCCTGGCGACAGCATGATCCTTGAGACTGATGAATCATGCTACAAGGAACAGAGATACCAACAGCCGTATACCATGCACGGACCACCAACACCAGCAAAGATACTTATCATCGATGTTAAGGTCATGAAAGTATATAAAACGGGGTGGAAATGCATGTGCCCATGACAGTTATGTATTCCTTGCTGCAACCGCTCATCCAATCAAACTGCTCGCAGCAGGCAAGCATGTTCATGTCATGTGGCTCTTCTGCCCTGACCCCTGAAGCCTGCACACTGGTGCCCTGGTTCTCGCCTCAGTTCTTTTCTTTTCTAGCCTGCATCATCGCCATCTTTCTGATTGATGCAGCCTGTAAATTGTGTCATCATGGTATAAAGATTGATAGTATATGGTGCCCCTTCATCTGGGGCAGGTCTTCCAGCCAGCCTGGTCTTGGCATCTTCTCGCTCCCACTTGGCCCCCGGTTTCGAGCGTGCATTCATGCCCTCGGAGTTTGCTTCCAAAAGTCCAGATCATGTCCAGTGGAGCGAGGCAAGGCAAACGTCGTTGGCCACACACACACACAAACACCGGCTGGCCACACCATCATCCACGGGCATGGCTGTCGGTGCCATGCAGCGTGAGTGCAGCTGGCGACGCATCTGATTCTCAAGGAGGACGCCTCTCCGTCGTAGATACAGGAAAAAGCAGCACAGCCTGTACACTATTCCGCGACAGGATCACAATTCATTGGCTATGGATTTCACAGTGAACTGATTTCTAGTTTTCACGTGTAAACTCAACATTTTACGGCGCAGCGAGAAACATAGCTGATGTTACTACTAATCATACATATATCATCATATACGTCCTAAAACACGCGTGCATTTCGCAACCGCGTCGCGTGGAGATGTAGAAAGGTGGCTGCTGTCGTGCAGAATAAACAACAGGCCCACACTTTATGAGCGTGGTTATTAGACCGAGAGGTCGGCCTCGGGTAACTCGAGCACCTTGTGCATTCCTTTTGATCTGCTTCCTGGCCTAAACTGGTTCCCCTCAATGTACCTGCAGCAATACATATGCACCTCAGCAATTGCGCATGTAGAATAACTTTTTTCGCTGGCATGAAAGGAATTTGTTTGATAAAAAGTTTAGATTCTAAAGCCACGTACAGCTCCTTCAGAAATGGATGCTTGTATAACCCTTCAGGAATCCTTCCAATGAAGTTGTTGTTGTCCAAATAGCTGCCGGAAATTATCGTTGTTGAGAATGGCAGAACCATATGAAAGAGAAAGATTAACATTGATCAAACACTAGACTGAATATTAGAAAGTTTAAGCAGCAGGGCTCACAGATATGTCAATCTTGGAATTTGAACTAGCTTTGGCGATATCGACCCAATCAGCCTATTATTGGACAAGTGCCTGCAGAATACACAAGGATAATCATGTGATTTTGATTCTCTGATGTCTCCCCAATGGGAAAAGAAAACTGGAGTTTATGATGATGTCTTGGTACAGTGTTGACTTTAACTTCTGAGAAAACTTACAAGATCTCAAGGTTGGTCAAATTCGCAATCTGATCTGGCACCACTCCAGCCAATTGATTATTATTAACGTATCTGCAGAGCACAATGTAACAGTCAGCCTACTAGCTTAGGAAGGCAACATTTTCTAGTTCCGAGAGAACAAATGAATCAGGTAGCTTCTAAAAGTTTCTGCTTACAGGTTTCTCAAGGAGGGGAAGCCATTCTCAATACTGAAGACATCCCTCAGAGTGCCTATCAAGTGGTTGCCACCAACATCACTGCAAAAAGAGAGGATTTCTAATTCATGATATGCTGTAGTGTGAACTTGAGAGAGAAGGAATTGGGATGAAAGTTTACAGGTGACGAAGATTTTTGAGAGTTCCAAGCTCAGGGGGGATCCTCCCAGTAAAGCGGTTCTCATGAAGATAAAGATAGCGTAGTTCTGGTAGGTTTGCAAGCTCCACAGGAATTTCACCTTTGAAGTTATTGAAGCTCAAATACCTGAAGAGTAGTAGTAGTCAGAGGCACAGAAACTGAGACGTAATTAATCCAGTTCATTCCAAAACTGAACTTACAAGTGTGTAAGTTTCTTTAGGTCACCAATTTCAGGCGGTAGCACATCTTGAAGCTTATTCCACCTCAGGTTCCTAAAAGTATGAACAAATTTGCTTAGCTGAAGAACAACTTTATTCAAAATAGGCAGCTCTGAAATCTGAACCATAATGCCAACAAAGTAATTATGATTCAATACAGCATTATCCAGGGACACTGGAAGAATACAGAAACTGAGAGGAATGTTTTGTACAGCGAGAACTAAAACAATTCGCCAAACTAGCATCCAAGTGTACCTCGGTAAACACAAAGACATTCCATACTTACAATATCTTGAGGTGTCTCAGCCGTCCGATCTGTGGAGGAATTGGCCCCGTCAACTTATTATTGTGGAGATCCCTATAGTTACAAAAATTCAATTGTTCTCAGTTCAAGGATGTGTTAAAGATGAGGTAACATAGGTCAAAATTACAAAGATGTTTAGTACAGCCTTTAGTCTGGTAAAATAACCACCTCTAGTCTCTGATAGAATAACCAACTTTAGTCTCATATACTTTTTTGGGGAAAAAAATACTTCTATAATGTACAAATGGAATAAACACTTGATACACAGAAAAGTGTAACTCAGCCACAATAAAGAGCTGATGTTAAGTTAGGTAATGTTTTCAGAATACCCTAGTTCCTAAATTCTGGCTAATGATCTACGTAAATTCAGAAACCATGACATATTACATAAACTTTCACAATAATATATACATCTGCATGGATGTCTTGCCATGTTCATGTACTCGTACTGATGGAGTGATGGTTATGCTAAAACACTACAAACTTGAGAGTAAGTAAATCCATCACTTCAATCATGCCAACAGGTTATCGCTATGTGCATCACGACACTTATACAGAAGACAGAGTAGCGGTGAACAGGAAAGTTCTTGTTACACTTAGTAGATACAAAAATGCCAACAGTTCATTGTCACACGCATCAAGATGCATACACAGAACAGGAGAATAAAAGCAGTGGCAACAAGGAAAAAGTCCTTACAGTTTTTTTAAATCCAGCAGGTTTGTTACCGCTGTAGGGAATGGACCAACTATTGACACAGCATAGACTTCCCTGAAATAAGGTAAAGTGGTAATAATATGGGCCACTCAGACTTGAACAGTACACAAAAGCTTCAGACAAAGTGCATGATTGTGCACTTAATAAAGTTAACATCCATAGGCAACATGCATCGATTGGCCAAAGATTATGTTATGCTAAAAATCTTATTTATTCAATTATCTCGAACATAGGAATGGTGTGAATTTACCATACAAGAAAAGTACACCACTTTCCCTTTAACTGGTACCAGAATAGTTTAAAATTACTACTGTCAGAGTAGGTTTGAAGTACATGGCATGATTTATTAGGTTTTTCTAGTCCTGGTCATGGTCTATAGTTGAAATGTACAAGAACGAATGGTTGTCTGCAGTTCTTCAGGTTGAGATTGCATCTTGAAGATTTCAGGTTGAGATTGCATCTTGAAGATTTCATGGTTTATATTTGGAACGTACAAGAATGAATGGTTGACTGCAGTTCTTCAGGCTGACATTGCATCTTGAAGATTTCAAGCAAGAAAGTTGTTCAAGGAATAACTTTTCTGTAGCTTGACATATCTCAGGTAGCTACAAGGCTATACCATGGATGGACTACAAGTATGAATTGAGTTTCTGTATGCAAAGGAGCGTACTAAACTAAATATGTAACGACAGTTTCATATCCTTTTACATGAAAATGCTAATCACTGTAAAATATCCTTACAAAATTTTATGTATGCCAACATAAAAAGAGTAAAGTCAAGAAATGAAGACATGTCTTACAGTTCCGTGACAACTCTGTAATCCCCTTGCTGAGTACATGTCACACCGGACCAGGGGGGAAGGTCACCATGCCCACAAGGGTCATCGCCGACCCATGAGTAGACAACTCTCCATCCTAGTGAAGCCTTGATCTCATTCAACGCTTTCACTGCAGCACAAACGCAAGTTCAGTTTGGACACTTGCCGAGCAACTACTGAACGGTCACCATAAGTGGCCAATTCTGCATAATGTCTTCCTCCTCTATGAGTATGTACATACAAAGCTCTCCTCCTGGCACAGTCAGGAACTAGGCAATATCTTATGCAACCAGGGGAGATGATACCACACCAAATATTGCATGGTAACTAGACAACTTGCCGGTCCTTCGTTGAGCTAAAACTGAATCACGAAGTCCTGGCCAATTATCGGTTGGCACCAGTGAGCCCCCGATTTGTGTTAACACATATGACATCGGCAGCTCATTTACTCTCAGAGATCATGCATCACTGGCACAGAAACTTAAGTACCATGAGCACCAAGCCACCAATTATCTAGAGCACGGCCAATTTAGACACCTAATAATGAGATAAACAAAGGACAGATCCTACTGTCACGCTAAGTGTCCAGGCAGCGTCTCAGATTCACAGATTCTGAAACTAACTTACAACTGTAAGTATCCAGGAGCACAATTCGGCTACCTACCAAGTGGACGCCCAATTCACCGCCTCTAACAAACTAGCAGGGTAATGCCGGAGTCCTACGCGATGGGCTGGGTCAGATCTCCAGCCAACAGTTAAATAACCCATCCTTCTGCAATCGCATCAAGAGACCAGGAGGGATCGATTCGCTTGAACGAAGGGGGCAGAAGAGGAACAAGCACGTACCGTCTCTCTTCACCGTCTTGCCCCGCGCGGCGCCGGCGAGGAGGAGGAGGGAGAGGAGGGGCGGCAAGAGGCGGGCGAGCGACGCCGCGGCCATGGGTGGGTTGGAGTGGGCAGGCTCGCTAGCGGTGGGTGTGGGGCGCGCGGCGGGAGACCATATGAGAAGGAAGGGGGAGGTGGCGCCGCGCCGGTGTGGGGAGTGACTAGTGAGAGAGTGGGCAGGCCAGCACTAGCTCACGGTCCCGCGGCCGCTCGCCGCCGCGTCGGTGGGTTGGGTCGGGTTGGGTAGGGGCGCACCGAGCGCGCGACCGGTGATGCACGGTTAATTTGGCCACGTTCCACTGCTAAAACAAGCATTCTTTGCGTTTACAAAAAAAAATACTGACTGAGTTTTTTTTTCTTTTACAAAAAGGATCAGATCTATTATAAAAATTCACCGAAAGTACAAAGCATCTCAAACATAGTAATAAACATGAGAAATGTTTGACAACGGCGCGCCGGCCGAAACTTTGGCCGGTCCCGCACGAGCCATGCGATCGAGGCCCATCGCACGCCTTGCGTACCTCTCTGCCTCGTTTTTTTCCTTTTTCCTGCATTCTTCTTCCCAATCCCCTTCTCTCTCTCTCTCTTTCTCTCTTTCTCTCTCTCAGCCGCATCGACGCTCCTTGCCTTCATCCTTCAGATCCCGCCCCCGGCTAGCCTTGATCCCGCACAGGTCCATACCTCCAACCTCAGCCCCCACGCCCACTTCTTCTGCTGCCACCTGGCTACAGGTTCCTCCCGCCCCGGCGAGCCGGAGTTGGAAGCCGCCATGGATATGCCATTCGCGAGCTGCTGCTCATAGTTTCCTCTGCTGGAACCGTCCACCGGAGTTGCTAGAACCACGGCAATAATAACCTCCTCCCACGCCGCTGCAATCATCTGCTCCCAAACGAACTTTGAAAGCATCTTGACCCTCCACCGATGTTGCAACCGACGACCAAAAAAGCTACAACCGTTCGATTCAAAAGCTTCAACCAGTGGTATATAAAGCTTCAACTGGACACCATGCACTGAAAAAAGCTACAACTGTCCATACGAAAGTTTCAACCATAGATTGAAAAAGCTTCAATGGACCCCATACAACTGAAAAAAGCTTCAATAGTTCATGTGAAAGCTTCAAACCATATTTGGAAAAGCTTCAAACGGCGGAATAGAGAAGTTTCATCGGAACACTATGAAAGAAAAAAAATCTACAACCGTCTTGGAAAGCTTCAACCGTCGAATTGAAAAGCTTCAATCAGTTTAATAGAAAGCTTCAACCGGCTTTACAGAAAGCTTCAACCCGCAAGTACACAATGAAAAAATTACAATCTTGACATGGAAAGCTTCAACCGTATTTTTGAAAAGCTTCAACCCAGCAACAATGGCACATCACCATTGATGCAATGGCTTCGCGGCGGAGCTACAACAGTGATGAAACTCCGGGGACCGACAGTGAACTACTTGAAGGCTTCGCCGGAGATGCGGCCGTCGACGAAGAACGGCGTTGCTACAAGCTGGATAGGGCGGCACTCCTTCCCCAGAACCGCGACCTTCGCCGGCAGGAGCTGCTTGCGGCGGAGCCGGTGAGAGGCATGGCGAACTGGGGGTTGCTGCAACCGGAGGCGAGCCATGCTGGGAACAGGCGATGCTGACGGTGACGGGCGCGCGCAAGCAGAGAGCCCTGCCTTTTCCTTGGAGGCGTTGACTGGGAGGAAGAAGAAAGAGTGGGTTGAGATGCAGATCTGAAAGACCCAATACACTGCATCGGGCGGCTGGGGCTTGACCGGCCGAAACTTTCGGCCAGCGCGACGGCGCCTAGCGGTCGCCAATAAACATTGCATCAAGATTTCGAGACCACCGAACAACCACTACTGCCGCCAGAATGAGCCATAGTCTTCATGCACGTGAAGGACCAGCGCCCTTGGAACCACAGTCGTCGTTGTTGAACCCTACATATGGATTTGAAGCACCCGACACCAAATCTTGCCACATGACGGGAAACTCTAATCTCACCGCCCAAGGAAAACGACAGGAATCTATGCCGGACCTCCGTCGACTACGTCTAGGCGGACAAACTCGAGGAGGATCGAAGCCCGGAAGACAATCTCGAAGAAAAAGCGCCGCCATCTACCCAAGCGCCGCACCTGCGAGGACTAAAAAAACCATAACTTATAAACTACTAACCGGAGTGGAGACACCGGGGTTACCCTCGCCGCCACCGACCGCCGAAGCGGCAGACAGAGGAGAGGTGATCCACGTGCTCGTCGATGAAGCCTCGAGGGGAGAGTTTGCCCTAGCCGCCTAAGTTAGGGAAGGAAAACGAAGTCTTTCATGACAGGCCTGATAGATTAGGTTGGACTTTCAAATGATGACTGAGGTTAACGAGCATTCTTTTCTTATCAAGGGGTTTAGCAAGCATTCACACTTCACTAAACACAAGTACCCTTCCATTTCCTCCTTGAGTAAAATGCATCACAAGTACTGTAACTATTTGATGTGTGTCAAGTTAGTCCTATATCTACAAAACCCGTAGTTTTGGGTCCCAAAACATCTCTAGCGGTCCATCACAACTCCTAAGCTCGCATGACCAGCATTGACCCCCTTTGACCGTTGGCACGTCAACCTTAAGAAGTGTAAGAAATGCATTGCTAGACGTAGCGGCGTCTGCACGCGCCGCATCGACGGCGCGCGGTCCTTCGCTATTCGCATTTGGCTGGAGTGCTAGTTATGCTGCTGCCAATGCATCGGTGCTAACATGAGGTGCTAAGTGTATTAAATGGCTTAGCAACTAAACTTCCCAATGCATGGGTGCTTAGCTTCTTGGTGCTAAGCTTCTTTCATTTAATTCATTGTAGGATCTGAAGTAGTATGGCCTCTTTGTGGCCTATTTGTGGCATGTACTCAAATAAATAATATTTTCACAGGAATGAGGAAATAGCATAGATCTGACTTCCCTTGAGGAAATAGAAATAACATAGGTTTACATCTCACTCGATATATCCAGCACAAGGTAGAAACATGCTTACACCAATGCATATAGTTCATCTGATAGATTCGATCAAATAGTTTTGTCACCCTACAGAGTTAACACGAATAAGGAAATAGCATAAACCTCACATTTCTTCTGGAAATAGTATAGACCTCAGACTTGCCATTGCCCTGGCACGCTCAACTTTCGCGTCGTCATCCATGACACTTGTATCAGCAAACAATAACTTCTGGTAGAGCTCAATCAATTTTGTCTCCTTGGCAAGTTTAGCGGTTTCAAGCTGCTGACTTGAGAGTTGATGTTGGCTATCTATAACCTTCTACCGCTCTAGCCTAGACGTTTTCTGGGTCTCAATAAAAGTGTCAAGTTTTTCTCCAAGCAAAGTAACCGACTCTTTTGGTTTGCGTTTACCATCACGCTCATCCTTAGATGTATCACGACCCGGAAGGTGCTCCTCATCTTCCACATCAATAGCGCCAGATGTTAAATCTATTTTATCTTGCTCCCCATTCATTTTTTTCATTGCTGCAAGCCACTTTCCATTGTCCTTAAGTTCTCTCCACATTGTCAAATGTTAGAAAGCTGATTGTTGGTTGGCTTCATATTTCTCCAAGGCGAAGGCCTGTAGCTGCTCCTCACCATAACCACTAGTGTATAGCTTACACATAGCATTATATGCACCATGGAAAATGTTGATCTTTCTCTTCACCTTTTGAAAATGGCTCTTCAATTGCACGGCATCTCTATGACGATCTGCGGGGGTGAGACTGTTATATTGAACAACTATGTCATCCCAATACTTATCTCTCTTCTTGTCATTCCCTTCAATGGGATCAGTTGAAAGTTCCAACCAAGCGCTTGCCTACATAAGGAACATATAATTTAACATGCAACCAAAATTTATATGGAAGTAATCGATATTTCACACTGACAAGAGCACATACCAATCTCTTCTCTTCTTGTTGTGTCCGGTTCAGACGTTGCGCAGACCTTGAAGGCTCTGGATCATCTTCAAGTTCTACAACATGTGTTTTTTTGTAAAGAACCTCTACCTGAAGCAGACTTAAATGTTTTTTTTCCTTTTACTATGAACTGGTGGCGGTGGTTGCGGCGGCGGTGTTGAGAATGCAACATGTGAGGGGACACCGACAAAATGGAGATTATCATGTTGCTCTTGTTGAGGAGGCGGGACATGCAATGGATAGTGCATTGACATGCAATTGAGGAGGCGGCTCGGTACCACATGATCCATTAACTCCGACTTTTGCGTAGGTACTCGCGCCTGGCACCATTTCCTCGCGGGGTTACTAAACGAGACTCTCTCCTCATTAATTAACCTGCCACATCATCTTTTTGCTTACATGGCAAGCTTAGCACCTGTCCAGGGTGGAGCATTGGGACTAGCCTTAGAGTATAGTGGGCTTTTGGCTTTCGGTATGCGGCGTATATTCGTATTCAAGAGGACCAGACCGACAGTACGGCAACTTAAATGCTCTTTGATGGTGATGTTCAAGGCAGCGGACGGGTAGTAATAAATAAGAGGGACGAGCTCATCGTGGCGTTGCATACGCAGAATAAACTGTGTTTTTAATCAGAACATATCTACTTCATATTTCATGAAAACGTGCCCAAAAACTACCCCTTTACGAATTTGTGCCAAAAACTACCACTTTTTTTGCTAATCTGTGACTAAAACTACCATGTCAAGAAAGTGCCCGATTCGCCTTTTCTAAACGCCTTTCTGACAGGATGGGCTCACAAATCTGGTTGAACGTTAACTTTGACTGTGATTACAAATGGGCTCACACGTCAACCCTCTTCTTCCACCTTTCTCCCTTTTTTTGGCATTTCTACAAACATCTTGTGTGCACCTGCAAGCCACCTCCGCCGCCGACCACTGCCGGCGACCACTTTCGTCTCGCCCTCGCCGTGGCCGTACATTCCGAAGAAGCACACGTACACCACGATGAACAGCAGGAAATTCAGGCTGGTGCATACGGCGCCGAGCGCGACGCCGCGGATGCCGAGACCGAGGAGACTGCAGTTTGGCCTCCCTCGGGAACCCCTGGTCGCACGCGTACGTTTTCCGCTCCAGCAGCGCCCGCGGCGAGAGCGCCACCACCTCCGCGTCCGGGTCTGCGCGCCGGGAGGTCCATGGATGTCAGGTGCTTTTCCTACCCATGTATGCATCGATGTAAACTGACTGATTACCTGGTGTCCCAGCTCGCCGGCGCTTTCTCTTGGTCGCGGAGGAGGTGGTGGCGATCTGCAGCCACCCGGACGGCAGCTCCGCCGTCTCCTTGAGCTCGTTCGTAGCCGGCACGGCCGTCGGCGCGCAAGAGCCCCACATCTGCATGCTTCGTTACCTGCTCGACCGTGCTCTTCTTGATATCGCGATGAGGGGGGAGGTGGGCAGAAGAGATGGAAAGGTGGGAAGGCAGAGTCTACCTGTCTTTTGTGGGCTGCGTCTGCAAGATACTAGAGATGAAGATTTTCACTGTCTTTACGATTTTTTCTTTTTTTTCGTGAATGCGTCTTTAGGATTTATTTATCGATATTTTTTCATTGGGTACTTGGGACTATAAGGAGAGCTAGAGCCCAGAAACTACCACTTTACGAATTTGTGCCGAAAACTACCACTTTTTTGCTAATCTGTGACTAAAACTACCATGTCGGGAAAGTGCCCAATTCGCCTCTTCTAAACGCCTTTCTGACAGGATGGGCCCACAAGTCTGGTTGAACGTTAACTTTGACCGTGATTACAAATGGGGCCCACACGTCAACCCTCTTCTTCCACCTTTCTCCCTCTCTTTGGCATTTCTACAAACATCTCGTGTGCACCTGCAAGCCACCTCATGGCGACCAACGCCGGCGACCACTAAATCTCGCCCTCGTCGTGGCCGTACATTCCGAAGAAGCACACGTACACCACGATGAACAGCAGGAAATTAAGGCTGGTGCATACGGCGCCGAGCGCAACGCCGCGGATGCCGAGACAGAGGACGTCCACGAGGACGAAGTTGATGGGCACGTGGAGGAGCATGATAACCCACAAGTATAGAGGATCGCAACAGTTTTCGAGTGTAGAGTATTCAACCCAAATTTATTGATTCGACACAAGGGAAGCCAAAGAATATTCTCAAGTATTAGCAGTTGAGTTGTCAATTCAACCACACCTGGATAACTTAGTATCTGCAGCAAAGTATTTAGTAGCAAAGTAATATGAAAGTAACGGTAACGATATCAAAAGTAATATTTTTGGGTTTTATAGTGATTGTAATAGTAGCAACGGAGAAGTAAATAAGCGAAGAACAATATGTGAAAAGCTCGTAAGCATTGGATTGGTGATGGAGAATTATACGGATCACGGTTCATCATGTATGATCATAACATAGGGTGACAGAACTAGCTCCAATTCATCAATGTAATGTAGGCATGTATTCGAATATAGTCATACGTGCTTATGAAAAGAACTTGCATGACATCTTTTGTCCTACCCTCCCATGGCGGGGGTCCTAATGGAAACTAAGGGATATTAAGGCCTCCTTTTAATAATGTACCGGACCAAAGCATTAACACATAGTGAATACATGAACTCCTCAAACTACGGTCATCACCGGGAGTGGTCCCGATTATTGTCACTTGAGGTTGCGGATCATAACACATAGTAGGTGATTATAGACTTGCAAGATAGGATCAAGAACTCACATATATTCATGAAAACATAATAGGTTTAGATCTGAAATCATGGCACTTTCGGGCCCTAGTGACAAGCATTAAGCATAGCAAAGTCATATCAACATCAATTTTGAACATAGTGGATACTAGGGATCAAACCCTAACAAAACTAACTCGATTACATGATAGATCTCATCCAACCCATCACCGTCCGGCAAGCCTACGATGGAATTACTCACGCGGCGGTGAGCATCATGAAATTGGTGATGGAGGATGGTTGATGATGACGATGGCGACGGATTCCCTCTCGGAGCCCCGAGCGGACTCGGATCAGCCCTCCCGAGAGGTTTTAGGGCTTGGCGGCTCCGTATAGTAAAACGCGATGAATCCTTCTCTCTGATTTTTTCTCCCGAAAGTGAATATATGGAGTTGGAGTTGAGGTCGGCGGGCGTCGGGGGCCCACGAGGCGGGGGCGCCCCACCCTCGTGGACGGGTGTGGCCCCTGGCCGGATTCTTTGCCGATATTTTAATATTTTCCAAGATTACGTTCCGTGGAGTTTCAGGTCATTCCGAGAACTTCTGTTTCTGCACATAAATAACACCATGGAAAGTCTGCGGAAAACAGCGTCAATCCGGGTTAGTTCCATTCAAATCATGCAAGTTAGAGTCCAAAACAAGGGCAAAAGTGTTTGGAAAAGTAGATACGCCGGAGACATATGAACTCCCCCAAGCTTAAACCTTTGCTTGTCCTCAAGCAATTCAGTTGATAAACTGAAAGTGATAATCAAAAACTTTTACAAACTCTGTTTGCTCTTGTTGTTGTAAATATGTAAAGCCAGCATTCAAGTTTTCAGCAAAGATTATGACTAACCACATTCACAATAACTCTTAGGTCTCATGTTTACTCGTACCAATGGCATAATCAACTAGCGAGCAATAATAATAAATCTCGGATGACAACACTTTCTCAAAACAATCATGATATAATATAACAAGATGGTATCTCGCTAGCCCTTTACGAGACCATAAAACATAAATGCAGAGCACCTTTAAAGATCAAGGACTGACTAGACATTGTAATTCATGGTAAAAGAGATCCGATCATAGTCATACCCAATATAAATTAATTGTAATGAATGCAAATGACATTTGTGCTCTCCGACTAGTGCTTTTTAATAAGAGGGTGATGACTCAACATAAAAGCAAATAGATAGGCCCTTCGCAGAGGGAAGCGAGGATTTGTAGAGGTGCGAGCTCGATTTTGAAATAGAGATAAATAATATTTTGAGCGGCATACTTTCATTGTCAACATAACAACCAAGAGATGGCGATATCTTCCATGCTACACACAGTATAGGCGGTTCCCAAACAGAATGGTAAAGTTTATACTCCCCCTCCACTAACAAGCATCAATCCATGGCTTGCTCGAAACAACGAGTGCCTCCAACTAGCAACAGTCCCAGGGGGAGTTTTGTTTGCAATTATTTTGATTTAGTTTGCATAAAGCATGGGACTGGGCATCCCGGTGACCAGCCATTTTCTCGTGAATGAGGAGCGGAGTTGTGACACCCCCGATTTAATCGTACACTAATCATGCACGCAAATGTGTACGATCAAGATCAGGGACTCACGGGAAGATATCACAACACAACTCTACAAATAAAAATAAGTCATACAAGCATCATAGTACAAGCCGGGGCCTCGAGGGCTCGAATACAAGTGCTCGATCATAGGCGAGTCGTGAAGCAACAATATCTGAGTACATACATAAGTTAAACAAGTTGCCATAAGATGGCTAGCACAAAGCGGGATACAGATCGAAGAGGAGCGGGCCTCCTGCCTGGGATCCTCCTAGGTTACTCCTGGTCGTCGTCAGCCGGCTGCACGTAGTAGTAGGCACCTCCGGAGTAGTAGTCGTCATCGACGGTGGCGTCTGGCTCACAGGCTCCATCGTGCAGTTGCAGCAATCGAGTAGAGATAGGGGAAAAGGGGAACAAGGCAACCGTGAGTACTCATCCAAAGTACTACAAGCAAGGAGCTACACTACATATGCAATGGATATATGTGTAAAGGCCATATCGGTGGTGAAGCTGCAGAATGCCGAATAAGAGGGGATAACTAGTCTTAACGAAG
The DNA here is from genome assembly GCA_021605205.1 of Aegilops longissima. NCBI lineage: Eukaryota > Viridiplantae > Streptophyta > Magnoliopsida > Poales > Poaceae > Aegilops > Aegilops longissima. Next base: position 553,288,887 of record CM038679.1, on the reverse strand, counting down.
ACTAACCACGGACACTGTCTTGCATGCAGAAGAGGACAGTGGAAGTCCTCAAGTAACATCATATAGCAATAATCCTACCGGCAATCCCTCGCTCATATCCACGGCGAGAGCGACCACCGGTTATATCGGCACTTGGAAGGGTGTGTTTTATCAAGTATCCGGTTCTAGTTGTCATAAGCTCAAGGTACAACTCCAAGTCGTCCTGTTATCGAAGATCACGGCTATCCGAATAGATTAACTTCCCTACTGTGGGTGCACCATCTTACCCAAAGACGCTTGATCCCATTTGGCGGACACACTTTCGGGGTCATGCCCGCCGCGTAAGATCAACACGCCGCAGCCCCACCTAGGCACAACAGAGAGGCCAACACGCGGTCTAAACCTAAGCGCAGCGAAGTGCAGGCCCATCGCCTACGAGCACACAAGACGTTCGTCTGTGGCGCCGAAGCAGACCTAGCCAATGAGCGTTCCAGTCCAATCCGCGGCGCGCTCCGTCGTGACGTCTGAAGTATGCCGGTGATACCACGGCGGGATACCCATAACTACTCCGCGTAGATGGTTAGTGCGTATAAGCTCGTAGCCAACCCGGATCAAATACCAAGACCTCGTTAAGCATGTTAAGTATCCATGAGCGCCGAACAGGGCCAGCCCACCTCTCTCCTAGGCGGTCTCAACTGCCCCGCCGCTCCGCCACAAAGTATCGATCGGGGCCGTCGGGAACCAGGCCCACCTCTACGGGATGGAACCACCGTCCTTTCAACCCCCATCTCCGAACAGTACCACCGTAATGTAATAGTGTAAGGTATATAGTATAAACCGTGATCAACTCCCGAGTGATCACGGCCCGATAGTATAGCACGCGCAGACGGACAAGAAAGTAGGGCCACAGATGAAAGTACTAGCATCCTATACTAAGCATATAGGATTGCGGTAAGGTAACAATGAAGTTACAAGGACGGGCTATGCGAAGTATAGGAGTATCAAAAGCAGTAACATGCTATGCTACTCTAATGCAAGCGGTGTAGATAAGAGTAGGCGATATCCGGTGATCAAGGGGCTTGCTGGTTGCTCGGCAAGAGAGAGGGGTCGTCGGTGGCGTAGTCGATCACAGGACATCGACATCGGTCTCGGGGTCTACCGGAGAGAAGAGGGGAAGAACGATAAATACATAGCGAGCAAGTGCATAACGGGACAATGACGAGCTAGAGCGTGTTCTAACGCAGTGCTAAGCGATCTTGGCGAAGAAACATCAGGAAAGTTTTCCGGTTCCGGACGTCTGTCAAACAGATGAACCGGAGAGGAAAGTTTGCAGGTTCGATAGGTTAGGGGTGTGTGGCGGATGAGCGGATTGCGATCCGGAATCGTCTCGTCGTTACGAGCAACTTTCATGTTGAAATTATTTTAACCGAAGTTACGGTTAAAAGATATGATTTTCTAAAGTATTTATTAATTTCGGAATTTAATTAAATATTTAAATTAATTGAAAAACAGATTAATGACATCAGCATGATGTCATCTCGACATCAGCGATCAACGTTGTCTGCCGACCAAGTCAACTTGACGGTGGGTCCCACACGCCGGGGATCGCTTAGCTAATTAACCGTAGTTAATTAGGATGACTAGTTATTAGGTTAATTAAGCATAATTAATTAAGTTAATTAATCTAGTTAATTAATTAATTAACTATTTAATATTTTATTCCTTTTAGTTAATAAACGTTTTGGGGCGGTGGGGCCTATCATCATAGGCTCAAAGTTAATTAAACAAGGTTAATTAGTTTAACTAAGTGATCAGATTAATTAAGCTTAATTAATTAAGTTAATTAATTTAGTTAATTAATTAATTAATTAATTAATTAATTAATTATTATTATTATTATTATTTTCTTTTAAATCTCTTTTTTTTCTTTTTTTAAATCCCGTTACAGGCGGGGCCCCTAGTCGATGGTTAGAGGGCCATAGCAGATCGGGCGCTTCAGGGCACAAAGTGGCGGGCGATCGCCCCGGCCTTGGCGTCGCCATGTTGAGGTGAGCCGACCGTGGGGGCAAGGCGAGGCCGAGGCAGTGGCTGCGTCTGCGTCTGCAGACTGGCGAATGGGAGGGGCTGGAATGGGGTCGTAGCGTCGGGCGGGCGCATCCTGTGTTTGGGTGCAGCCCGCCGGTGCAAAGCGAGGTCGAGGCGGTGGCGAAGCCCGCATGACGCTTGTGGAGTAGTAGGGTGAGTCGCCGTGTGTGGGACAGACAGCCGTGGGGAAAGGGAGAGGAGGAGGCGCTCACTGCGGGGCCGAGGGACGGGCAATGGTGCTCGGGGTAGGTTAAGCGGGACGCCGACGAAGGAAAAAAGGCGAGGATGAGGCGCCGAGGTGGTCCGGCGACAGCGGCGTTAGGCGTCGAAGTATTGTCGTGTAAAGTGCGTCAGGTGGGGGGACGGGACGACCAGGCGACGGGGAAGCAATCCGGCGAGGGCCTTGGCGGCGGTGGTCGGCATCGAGCGACGGGCGCTGCGGCAATGGCGCCGAAGGCGAGGCGAGGACGGCAGCGAGGTCGGCCCGATCCGATCCGGATCGGGGAGAGGGAGACGCGGCGTCGGGCTTGGGGAGACAGCGTCGATGGTTTGCCCACCTCCGATCCAAATCGGAGAGAGAGGGAGAGGCGTAGTGGAACGGCAGGCGTCGGCGTGGCGGCTCCGTGATGGGAGGCCTTCGCGGCACGCGGCGTGGGTGGGAGGTCGAGGCGACGGAGCCTTGCCGAGCCGATCGGAGGAAGGAGAGCGGCGTGGGGGGAAGTGGGGGATCGATCCGATGGGATCGGGCGAGTGGGAGTGGGAGCGAGTGGGGAACGGGAGTAGTTAGGGTTTGGGGTGGGGGCGAGGGGGCTATCACGAGGCGAGTGGGCGGCACAGGGGGCCGATGGCTCTTTGGGCGAGGCCAGTCGGGGGGTTGCTCCTCTCGTTTTTTATGTTTTGTGTTTGTTTCTTTTCTTTATTTTCCTTTCATTATTTTACTTCTAGTTTTCTTTTATCTTAGTTTTATAAAATCATCACTAACACCCAACTTGGTGCCTTTAAATAAACTACTCGCCACATTAATCCTCATCCACATTAAAATAGTTTAATATTTTATAAAATACCAAAGGCATTTAATTACTTTCTTTTCTTTGCTGTTTTATTTTCCTTTGAGCATTTAAACATTTATAAAAAAAAATGTGGTTTCATCACCATAATTACCTATGTATTATTTGGTTCCTCGAACATTTTAGTTTTAATATTTGGAAACTTTTATTGTTTGCTTGATTTTGAATTTGAATTGAACAGGTTTGAACTAGCGAGTTTATCCACAAGAATCGAGGTGACGTGGCATCATTAGCGGGGATTACTGTAGCGTAATTACCCGGGCGTCACAATTCTCCTCCACTACAAGAAATCTCGTCCCGAGATTTAAGAGGGGAGCAAGGGGGAAAGGTCTGGTTAAGATAATCTAACGGATCTTCTCGAAGAAGTTAATCCTTCTCGTTGATGTCTTCAATCCTTTATTCCGATGCATCATGATAAACCGGTCTTCATTTCTTCGGGAACTCCATCGTACTTACGAAAGATAAGGGGCAGCTCACTACGACATACTGCTTTTGAGGGAAACAATCTGGGGTTAACCCATGAATTAGTATACGATTATCTCTCGTGTTGAACATATGAAATACCTCGAGAGTAAGGTACGAAGGTACCATAATAGGCTCCAAGCGGATAGATAGTTGCTCGAAGCTGAGCGAGTGAGAAAGGGGTTGAGTAGCGAGAGTAAGTATCGCGTCGATACCGAATAGATCACTATGGCGGTGGCCCGTGAATTACATACGAGGCCACGTGGGAGGAATAGCTTTGGGAACAGGGGGTGTACAGGAGAGTCAGGTTTCGATCCAGTGGAACTGTGGGTTATGGGCCCACCATGTGGTTAAAAGTAGAAAGGTTGGTGACATCTTGCACGATCATGTTAGCTAGGCATGTCGGAGGAGAGTGCGAGGGTCATGTCGGCAACAACATAGGTACCAAGGGCGAGGGACGAAGAGAACCATTTTCCTTTCGTTGAATGAGGCGGACCAATAGGCAAGGTTCTCGTCCATCGGTGGCTACCGGAAAGTCATCAACAATAGTGTGAGGTCTTCTTGTGAGTGGTACAACGAGGCGCTTACCTAGCGGGGGATTATCAACGCTTTAGATTATATAGGTCACAAGAAGGGCCAAACAGACCCATGGAAAGGAAAATGTGATCATTAGGTTAATGAGAACAATGGAAAGGAAAATGTGTTTAAACACATATTTGAGGGTATATCCTTCCCAAGGATAAGCGAGCATGATACCCATGACGAGGATATAATGTAGAGAACCCTTTAGGTAAGGGAGAGAAATTTCATGACAATACCCAAACAACGGTGTTCGGATAATTGAGCAAGAAACATTTAGCATTGGGCTTGAATGTTCTTGTTGAAAATCGAGTATCACGACATGTTTCGAGATAGCATTGACATGGTCTTGGTGAAGATCAGACTTGGAATCACGAAGGATTCATCGAGGAATAACTTGTAGAATAAGTCTTACAATTTCCTCATGGATGAGCGGATAACCTTGCTGAAAAGGAAACTATAATGATAGGTCCTCCGGCCGGAAGTGCTAGGCATGACATCATACTACGGTTCATCAAAGGATCAACATCATAACTCTTAGAAAGTTGTCCCAACCATCATATCGACCGAGATTCAGATCCGATTGGTGTCGGGATACCTCGGACTTAGGATACCGAGAAGAAGAGGTGCCACATAAATTGTGAGATGACATTGTAAGATTCTCGGGGAAATGAACTATGTAGTGATTTCCGCTAACAAGAGTCCATCATTAACCCAAGGAGAGGACAAGGAGGTTCCTGGTGAACTCAACGGCAATCCACCGAGACTCCCAAAAGATGGACTTCCACAATTAAGTGATCAAGGAGATAACATCTGTCGGATCAAATGATAAAATGGTGTATGCTCGAGGAGAACATACAGTTGAACAACTGGATGAGAGGTGCACCCGAAATATGGGCTGGGTCGCACGACCAACATCGGAATGATGATTCAATAATCAATATTCTAAGAATGAGCGGTCGACCATTAACTTCAAGCAATAGGGTTGCTAGAAGGGAAGAATCCAAACAACACCGTTCACTAGTTGGTACCCTGTTGGAATCAACACGAGCACCAAGAAAGAATGGTGATGATGAGAAGTATCAACGTACCAAGAATCCTTAAGAGGTGGAGTAATCCTCACGACATTCTTGTCATAAAAGATGGTAACACTCCAAGGTAAAGAAGAACAAATGCTAGATAGCAAGGAAATCAAGGTATAACACAAAACACGAACAAGCTTGTGTTGGTGGGAAGGCAATAAAGTGGTCGATGATAATACAAATCATCGAGGGCAAGGATGGTAGTTCTCATCATGAATTCAATTGAAATCCTGGATGAGCTCAGAATGCTGACGATCACGACACCTTTGTCGCGAGAGTTCATGATGATGTAATCGATCGGCGACGACATCAAGTCAAAGTAATGATGAAGTGAAAGGTTATTGGAACCAAGGGTACGACACAAACTCGAAACCAAGCTTGTTGTTCAAGGCGAAATGATATGACGATGAGGATCGACGTAAGGTTAATTCATCGCCGAACATTGTGCTCCGAGAAGAAGGACCGGGTAGCACAGTTAAAATCATCACGTCAATGATATAGCCAAACAGGCTAGCAACGGCGTGATCGGGTACAAACTCGTACTTATAGAAGCTCACTGAAGAGTTGTTGAACCGTGAGTGCGGACTCGGTTCATTTATCGGTGTCTTTGAGTGTTTAAAACTTCGAGCCCGTGAAAAATAGGAAGCAGTGGGAAGGTAGCACTTGATGAAGAACTCATAAGAGGTTATGCAGTTCCATGATAATCTCGAGATACCGGGGGTAATACTCGACACAAGATCAAAGTAAAGGTTGACGGGTAGTCTTGCTCTCTGAAGACAAGTGCTAAAACTTGCACGAGAAATGGTATTTAAAAGAGAACATGGTGGAACCACGATAGCAAAAGGCGGATCCACGATATAAGATGAACTTATACCAAAGGAATAATTCATTTAAGAGAAGCTCTAATGATAAGATATACATCGTGTCCATGGGCATGAACACAAGTTCAAGGTCGACTCCCACTTCTCCAATGCAAAGCCTTTCATTCACTTCTCACGTTCGATGAAGTTGCAAGTGTTGAAATTTTACGCGAAGCACCGGAAGAGTAATATTAAGTGAAAACTTTCGGGTTCTCACGGTTTAGTGAAAGCATATGTCCAACCCATAGGGGTTTCTTGGAATCATATACCAGAATCTTTAGAACTAATTAACTCAAGCTCGAAGGCAGAGCATGGTTGAGAAAGCAGAGGATACAATTTACCAAAGGCATTATGTATCAGGGGAAGGTCTCACAAAGTTATTGAATATGAAGGATCTTGTGGATAAAATCCAACAAAGGACTGATGGCCCACAAGGGTCCGGCGTGAGCATCGATGCTTAACTAGAGGAAGAAGAATGCAAGGAGATCAGATTATAGAAACAATGACTAACTCAATTGTCAAATGCAAAGGAATTATGATTCCCAATTCAAGGGATCAGAAGCAATGCTCTGATTAGGGATGGATAAGTTGAATAGCCTTAGGGTACAATCAACGACAATTGGATTGGTCAAGAACCAATTCCAGTTAAAATAATGGCATCTCAGCCAGAAAGGTAATTTATAAGGATCAATGATGATTGTGGGTATTCGCAAACATATTGAGCCAACAGACTCAAAATGATAATGACAAGGAATGTTAATAAGACTACCAGATTTATGGGATTAACCATAATGCAAGCAAGCAAGAATTTCAAGAGCCAAGGCTCCAGAGGATTTTCGGAAGACCGAATAGTAATTTGAAGACTTTGCGAAACACACGAACAATGGGGTTGAGCGGATACTCGACAAGTGCAGTATTTATTTGAAGGGTATTCAGTGGCAAAGAACTGCTAGGCAGTAGTCACAAAGTAATCTCGGAACAATAGAGAAAACTTCGGGGTGTCTTGTAATAACAAGATCAATGGGGGATGATCGTATGAATGGCGAGTGTAAGTAGTTATCCATACGGATTTATCGGTGGTCAGGAATAGCAAAAGTGATGAGCACAAAGTCTCAAGAGAACATCGGAGAGTATCTTCGGATTCTTCTGGTGCAGCAGACGATCATCTGTAATAAGGGGCTCTCCGGGAGAAAGTACTTGCGAGAACCTAAAGTTAGTTTTGTTTTTAGCAAAATCGTTTAACCCGAATAGAAGAGAGTTCAGAATCCCAGAGTAAAGATCGAGGAGTAAAAGATCCTAATACCACCCGATGGCGACGTGGGCCCGTAAGGCACACAGCCATGTTAGTAAAAGTTTTTGCAATGTCTAGACTCGACTTCAGCCAAGGAGTTGGAAGGGGATTCCTCTGAGCAATCGGCTCGATACCAACTTGTGACGCCCCGATTTAATCGTACACTAATCATGCACGCAAATGTATGCGATCAAGATCGAGACTCACGGAAGATATCACAACACAACTCTACAAATAAAATAAGTCATACAAGCATCATAGTACAAGCCGGGGCCTCGAGGGCTCGAATACAAGTGCTCGATCATAGACGAAGTCGTGGAAGCAACAATATCTGAGTACGGACATAAGTTAAACAAGTTGCCATAAGATGGCTAGCACAAAGCGGGATCTGAGATCGAAGAGGAGCGGGCCTCCCGCTGGGATCCTCCTAGGTTACTCCCGGTCGTCGTCGGTGGGCTGCACGTAGTAGTAGGCACCTCCGAGTAGTAGTCGTCATCGACGGTGGCGCTCGCTCACAGGCTCCATCGTCTGTTGCAGCAATCGAGTAGAGATAGGGAAAAGGGGAACAAGGCAACCGTGAGTACTCATCCAAAGTACTCGCAAGCAAGGAGCTACACTACATATGCAATGGATATATGTGTAAAGGCCATATCAGTGGACTGAACTGCAGAATGCCAGAATAAGAGGGGGATAACTAGTCTTAACGAAGACTACGCTTCGACACTGTCTTGCATGCATGAAGAGGACAGCGAAGTCCTCAAGTAACATCATATAGCAATAATCCTACCCGCAATCCCCGCCATATCCACTCGAGCGAGAGCGACCACCGGTTATATCGGCACTTGGAAGGGTGTGTTTTATCAAGTATCCGGTTCTAGTTGTCATAAGCTCAAGGTACAACTACAAGTCGTCCTGTTATCGAAGATCACGGCTATCCGAATAGATTAACTTCCCTCTGGGGTGCACCATCTTACCCAAAGACGCTTGATCCCATTTGGCGGACACACTTTCCGGGGTCATGCCCGCCGCGTAAGATCAACACGCCGCAGCCCCACCTAGGCACAACAGAGAGGCCAACACGCGGTCTAAACCTAAGCGCCAGGGTGCAGGCCCATCGCCTCGAGCACACACCGCGTTCGTCTGTGACGAGCAGACCTAGCCAATGGCGTTCCAGTCCAATCGGCGCGCGCCGCTCGTCGCCGACGTCTGAAGTGCCGGTGATACCACGACGGGATACCCATAACTACTCCAGCGTAGATGGTTAGTGCGTATAAGCTCGTAGCCAACCCAGATCAAATACCAAGACCTCGTTAAGCGTGTTAAGTATCCATGAACGCCGAACAGGGCAGCCCACCTCTCTCCTAGGCGGTCTCAACCTGCCCCGCCGCTCCGCCACAAAGTATCGATCGGGGCCGTCGGGAACCCAGCCCACCTCTACCGGATGGAACCACTGTCCTTTCAGCCCCATCTCCGAACAGTACCACCGGTAATGTAATAGTGTAAGGTATATAGTATAAACCCGTGATCAACTCCCGAGTGATCACGGCCCGATAGTATATACGGCAGACGGACAAGAAAGTAGGGCCACAGATGAAAGTACTAGCATCCTATACTAAGCATATAGGATTGCGGTAAGGTAACAATGAAGTTACAAGGACAAAGCTATGCGAAGTATAGGAGTATCCAAAGCAGTAACATGCTATGCTACTCTAATGCAAGCGGTGTAGATAAGAGTAAGCGATATCTGGTGATCACGGGGGCTTGCGGTTGCTCGGCAAGAGAGAGGGTCGTCGGTGGCGAGTCGATCACAGGACATCAAGATCGATCTCGGGGTCTACCGGAGAGAAGAGGGGAAGAACGATAAATACATAGCGAGCAAGTGCATAACGGGACAATGCGATGAGCTAGGCGTGTTCTAACGCAGCGCTAAGGCGTCTTGGCGAAGGGGAAACATCGGAAAGTTTTCCGGTTAGAGACGTCTGTCGATGATGAACCGAGAGGAAAGTTTGCAGGTTCGATAGGTTAGGGGTGTGTGGCGGATGAGCGGATTGCGATCCGGAATCGTCTCGTCGTTACGAGCAACTTTCATGTTGAAATTATTTTAATCCGAGTTACGGATTAAAAGATATGATTTTCTAAAGTATTTATTAATTTCGGAATTTAATTAAATATTTAAATTAATTAGAAAAACAGATTAATGACATCAGCATGATGTCATGCGACATCGGCGATCAACGCCGATCACGACCAAATCAACTCGACGGTGGGTCCCACATGCCGGGATCGCTTAGCTAATTAACCGTAGTTAATTAGGATGACTAGTTATTAGGTTAATTAAGCATAATTAATTAAGTTAATTAATCTAGTTAATTAATTAATTAACTATTTAATATTTTATTCCTTTTAGTTAATAAACGTTTTAGGACGGTGGGGCCTATCTGTCATAGGCTCAGGTTAATTAAACAAGGTTAATTAGTTTAACTAAGTGATCAGATTAATTAAGCTTAATTAATTAAGTTAATTAATTAATTAATTAATTAATTAATTATTATTATTATTATTATTTTCTTTTAAATCTCTTTTTTTTTCTTTTTTTAAATCCCGTTCTGGGGCGGGGCCCCCTAGTCAGTGGCCCCCGAGGGGCCATAGCGGATCGGGCGCTCATGGGCACAGCAAAGGGCGATCGCCCCGGCGGCGGCCGCTTCTTGTTGGTGAGCCCGAAGGGGGGGCAAGCGAGGCGAGGCCGTGGCAGCGCGTCTGCGTCTGACAGGCGAAGGAGGAGGGATCGGCTGGGGTCGGTAGCGTCGAGGCGGGCGCATCCTGTGTTGGGTGCAGCCCCGGTGCAAGGCGAGGTCGAGGCCGGTGGCAGCCCGCATGACGCCTTGTGCAAGTAGTAGGGTGAGTCCGCCGTGTGGGCAGCAGACAGCCTTGAGCAGGGAAAGGGAGAGGAGGAGGGCGCCATCGGGGCCGTGGGACGGGGCGATGGTGCTCGGGGTAGGTTGGCGGGACGCCGACGAAGGGAAGAAGGTCAAGAGGATGAGGCGCCCGGAGGTGGTCCGGCGACGGCGTTAGGCGTCGAAGCCTTGATCGTAAAGCGCGTAAAGGGGACGGGACGAGACGGGCGAGGCGGGGAAGCGATCCGCGAGGGCCTTGGGTGGTGTGGTCGGCATCGAGCGACGGGCGCCGGCAAGGCGGCGGCGCCGGGCGAGGGCGGCGGTCGGCCCGATCCGATCCGGATCGGGAGAGGGGAGACGGCGTCGGGCTTGGGCGGCAGCGTCGGTGGTTCCCACCTCCGATCCAAATCGGGAGAGAGGGAAGAGAGCGTAGGGGGGGGGGGCGTCGGCGTGGCGGCTCGGCGGTGGGGAGCCTTCGGGCGGCGGCAGGCGTGGGTGGGAGGTCGGGCGACAGGCGCTGCCCGAGCCGATCGGAGGAAGGAGGCGTCGTGGGGGGGGAAGTGGGGGATCGATCCGATGGGATCGGTGAGTGGGAGTGGGGGCGAGTGGGGGCACGGGAGTAGTTAGGGTTTGGGGGTGGGGGCGGGGGGCTATGCAGAGGCGAGTGGGCGGCTGGGGGGGCGATGGCTCTTTGGCCGAGGCCCGATCGGGGGGTGGTTTGCTCCTCTCGTTTTTATGTTTTGTGTTTGTTTCTTTTCTTTATTTTCCTTTCATTATTTTACTTCTAGTTTTCTTTTATCTTAGTTTTATAAAATCATCACTAACACCCAACTTGGTGCCTTTAAATAAACTACTGCCACATTAATCCTCATCCACATTAAAATAGTTTAATATTTTATAAAATACCAAAGGCATTTAATTACTTTCTTTTGCTGCTGTTTTATTTTCCTTTGAGCATTTAAACATTTATAAAAAAAAATGTGGTTTCATCACCATAATTACCTATGTATTATTTGGTTCACTCCGAACATTTTAGTTTTAATATTTGGAAACTTTTATTGTTTGCTTGATTTTGAATTTGAATTCGAACAGGTTTCGAACTAGCGCGAGTTTATCCACAGTACCCGAGGTGACGTGGCATCATTAGCGGGGATTACTGTAGCGTAATTACCCGGGCGTCACAGGAGTCCACTCCTCTTGAGAATAACCTGCCTAGCATGGAAGATACGGACAACCCTAGTTGATACATGAGCTATTCGAGCATACAAAACAGAATTTCATTTAAAGGTTTAGAGTTTGGCACATACAAATTTACTTGGAACGGCAGGTAGATACCGCATAGAGGAAGGTATGGTGGACTCATATGGAATAACTTTGGGGTTTAAGGGATTGGATGCACAAGCAGTATTCCCGCTTAGTACAAGTGAAGGCTAGCAAAATACTGGAAAGCGACCAACTAGAGAGCGACAACAGTCATGAACATGCATTAAAATTAATAAACACTGAGTACAAGCATGAGTAGGATATAATCCACCATGAACATAAATATCGTGAAGGCTATGTTGATTTTGTTTCAACTACATGTGTGAACATGTGCCAAGTCGAGTCACTTAAATCATTCAAAGGAGGATACCACCCCACTATACCACATCACAACCATTTTAATAGCATGTTGGCACGCAAGGTAAACCATTATAACTCATAGCTAATCAAGCATGACATAAGCAACTATGATCTCTATTTGTCATTGCAAACATGTTTATTCATAATAGGCTGAATCAGGAACGATGAACTAGTCATATTTAAAAAAACAAGAGAGGTCGAGTTCATACCAACTTCTCTCATCTCAGTCAGTCCATCATATATCGTCATAATTGCCTTTCACTTGCACGACCGAACGATGTGAAAATAATAAGAGTGCACGTGCATTGGACTAAGCTGGAACCTGCGAGCATTCAATAAACATGAGAAGACAAGGCAATATGGGCTCTTGGTTAAATCAATAATAATGCATATAAGAGACACTTCAACAATTTAATTATGGTCTTCTCCTATCGACCCCCAAGGAAAAGAAAGGAAATAAAACTATTTACACGGGAAAGCTCCCAACAAGCAAAAGAAGAACGAGAAATATTTTTGGGTTTTCTTTTTTACTTATTACTACTACGGCAAGAAAAGTAAACTAGATAAAAGCTACACTAATTTTTTTTTGGTTTTTCTTAAGGTTTAACAAACACACAAGAAGAAAGAAAAAGAAAATAAACTAGCATGGATATTACAGTGAAAAAGTATGAGCACCGACATCTAGCAATGAGTGTGTGAACATAAATGTAATGTCGGTGAGAGATACGTACTCCCCCAAGCTTAGGCTTTTGGCCTAAGTTGGTTTATTGCCACGGATGGCCTGACGGGTATCCATAGTTGTAGCCGGGGTTGTACTGAGATGAAGAAGACTCTGATTGCCACTGGTTGGAAATCATCTCTGGATCCCACTGGTAATTAAACTGTCGTGGAGGTTCAAATTGTGGTTCCAGCTCCGTGGCTGGTGTAGGATTCCGGTAGGCGTGAATGGCCGCCAACGGAACGAGATATAGACCTTTAGATAAATTAAACAAGGAGGGAGCAGGCAAGGTAATAGTCTCAGGATGATGTTTATCAAAGAACAATTTGTATTTAAGCGCTCCTTGCCTATTCTTAACAATAAAGTCATGCGCTACCATACTCTTACAATCTAAATAAGCAGTGGGCAACAATTTTTCTTCTTTTTCATAGTGCCTAATAGGTATGTTATAGTATGCAGCATGGCGTGAAGCATAAATACCTCCAAAGATGGGGCCCTTTCTATGGTTCAGACTTAACCGTTTGGCAATAATACCGCCCATACTAACGGTGTTATCGCAGAATAACATGGAACAAAATGATAATATCAGGAACACTAAGGTTTCCATAGTTTCCACGACCAATTAAGCAACGACTAGCAAATATGGCAAAGTAGCGTAAAATTGGAAAATGTATGCTAGTGATTCTTGCATCGAAAACCTTCCTGGTTTCCCCCACAGTGATAGTGTCAATAAACTCATCCACATCTGTACGATGTGGTTCATCTAAACTATCCTCAAAAGGTATTTTGCAAATCTTGCAAAATTCATCTAGTGGCATCTTCTTAACCACATCATATAAATGAAACTCTATTGAAGGAGGTGATTCCTTAGGATAACAGTAGAAGTTTTGCACAAAAGTATTGGTGAGTAAGAGATACTATCTGCGTTGGTCGCGGAGGAAGTCGGTGAGGTCTGCATTCTCAGCAAATTCATAAAAATCATCATAAATCCCGACTTCTTTCAAGAAATCATCGGAAGGCCATTCACACGGCCGAACCTCCGCGGTGCAAGGTAGATTATATTTGGGCCTCTGTGCTTCTTCAGTTTGCTCTTCCTTTGAGCTTCGGCTCGATGAGCCCCTAAAAAATCTCTTCATTATTTACTGAAAAATTCTGAAATTTTTAGTAACTTCAAAATAAAAGTGAACCAAGCTCAACAAAATTGATAGCAACTACTCCTACAAGTGCCCAGAGCCTATATCATGTATTAGGACTACTTGGAACCATATAAATTTGACATGCAAGCTCAAGAACATGGTCACCTAGGCAGCACAAATTTGCAATGAATAAAGCACTAGAACAAAAACTAATGGGACCAATGGAGGAGTCACATACCAAGGAACAATCTCCCCAAGCAGTTTTGTGAGAGGTGCTTTGAGCAAGGAGATCGAAAATCGCAGCAAAATGAGCTAGAACTCGTGCTTGAGCTGGATGGTGATTTTTGGGAGGAAGAAGAAGTGTGTGGGTGCAGGAATAAGTGGAGGGAGCCACCATGGGCCCACGAGGCAGGGGCGTGCCTGGACCCTCGTGGCTGTGTGCTTGCTCCCTGCTGTGTTCTCGAGTGCGGATATTCTCAAATATTCCAGAAAAAATCATATTCCATTTTCGTGGCATTTGGAGAACTTTTATTTTCGGGGTATTTTTATATTGCATGGATAATTCAGAAAACAGACCGAAAAATACTATTTTTACTTTATTTCAATTAAATAACAGAAAGTAAAAGGAGGGTACAGAAGGTTGTGCTTTCTAGTTTCATCCATCTCATGCTCATCAAAAGGAATCCACTAACAAGGTTGATCATGTCTTGTTAACAAACTCATTCCGACTAACATGGAACCGGAGAAATTTCGAATAACACTATGTTACCTCAACGGGGATATGCACATCCCCAATAATAAGAATATCATATTTCTTCTTGACAGTAGGAAGAGGAAATTCAAAACCTCCAAAAATAATCGATAGAATTTTTCCAATAGAATTGATACTCTGGACTTGAGGTTGTTTCCTCGGAAAGTGTACCGTATGCTCATTACCATTAACATGAAAAGTGACATTGCCTTTGTTGCAATCAATAATAGCCTCTGCAGTATTCAAAAAAGGTCTTCCAAGAATAATAGACATACTATTGTCCTCGGGAATATCAAGAATAACAAAGTCCGTTAAAATAGTAACGTTTGCAACCACAACAGGCACATCCTCACAAATACCAACAGGTATAGCAGTTGATTTATCAGCCATTTGCAAAGATATTTCAGTAGGTGTCAACTTATTCAAATCAAGTCTACGATATAAAGAGAGAGGCATAACACCAACACCGGCTCCAAGATCACATAAAGCAGTTTTAACATAGTGTAGGACCTTGAAGTATGTCTAGAGGGGGGGTGATTAGACTACTTGACCAATAAAAACTTAACTTTTTCCCAATTTTAGAGTTTGGTAGATTTTAGCTATTTTAGGACAAGTCAAGCAATCATCACACAATTCAAGCAAGCATGCAAAGAGTGTATAGGCAGCGGAAATTAAAGCATGCAACTTGCAAGAAAGTAAGGGGAAGGGTTTGGAGGATTCAAACGCAATTGGAGACACGGATGTTTTTGGCATGGTTCCGATAGGTGGTGCTATCATACATCCACGTGGATGGAGACTTCAACCCACGAAGGGTAACTGCTGTGAGTCCATGGAGGCTCCACCCACGAAGGGTCCACGAAGAAGCAACCTTGTCTATCCCACCATGGTCGCCGCCCACGAAGGACTTTCCTCACTAGCGGTAGATCTTCACGAAGTAGGCGATCTCCTTGCCCTTACAAACTCCTTGGTTCAACTCCACAATCTTGTCGGAGGCTCCCAAGTGACACCTAGCCAATCTAGGAGACACCACTCTCCAAGAAGTAACAAATGGTGCGTTGATGATGAACTCCTTGCTCTTGTGCTTCAAATGATAGTCTCCCCAACACTCAACTCTCTCTCATAGGATTTGGATCTGGTGGAAAGAGGGTTTGAGTGGAAAGCAACTTGGGGAAGGCTAGAGATCAAGATTCATATGGTAGGAATGGAATATCTTGGCCTCAACACATGAGTAGGTGGTTCTCTCTCGGAAATGGTAAGTTGGAAGTGTAGGTTCGTTCTGATGGCTCTCTCCACGAATGAAGAGGAGGTGGAGGGGTATATATAGCCTCCACACAAAATCTAACTGTTACACACAATTTACCAAACTCGGTGGGACCGAATCGTTAAACTTGGTCGGACCGATTTAGTAAACCTAGTGACCGTTAGTGATTTTCGGTGGGACTGACATGCATCTCGGTGAGGCCGATCCGGTTAGGGTTAGGGCATAACGTAATCTTGGTGAGACCGATTACACAAACTCGGTGAGACCGATTTGGTAATAAGCTTTCCAGAGAGTTGGTCAGGTAAACTCGGTGGGACCGATTTGCTCTTTTCGGTGAGACCGAAATGTTACAAAAAGTAAACAAAGAGTTTACATTGCAATCTCGGTGGGACCGATCGCTCACCGGTTGGACCGAAACGTTCCGAAGGGAAACAGAGAGATTGCAACCCCATCTCGGTGAGACCGAGATCCCTATCGGTAAGACCGATTTGCTTAGGGTTTGTGGCAGTGGCTATGACTTTTGGAATCGGTGGCGTCGGATAGAAAGAATCGGTGTGACCGATTTTGGCTTTAGGTTTAGGTCATTTGTGGATGTGGGAAAGTAGTTGAGGGTTTTGGAGCATATCACTAAGCACTTGAAGCAAGAGGCTCATTAAGCAACACCTCATCCCTTCTTGATAGTATTGGCTTTTCCTATAGACTCAATGTGATCTTGGATCACTAAAATGTAAAATGAAGAGTCTTGCGCTTTTGAGCTTGAGCCAATCCTTTGTCCTTAGTATTTTGAGGGATCCACTTTCATCATCCATGCCATGTCATTCATTGAGCTTTCCTGAAATAATAGTCTTGGAATAGCATTAGCTCAATGAGCTATATGTTGTTATGAATTACCAAAACCACCTAGGGATAGTTGCACTCTCAATCTCCCCTTTTGGTAATTGATGACAACATATAGATCAAAGCTTAAATCAAATGATAATAAAATTTAAATAACATCGTAAGCTTTGAGAAGTATGTGATAAGCAAGAGCTCCCCCTAAATTTGTGCATAGTTTTAGATTTGCTTTGGACTGCAAATGCACAATGAATTAGGCTCATGGGTTACTCTTCCATGTCACATACATCTTGGTGGAGCGCTCAAAATAATAAACAATAAATACATGCACTCATCACCAAGCATAGTGAGTGATCACATAAGATAGATAGGATAATATCAAGCATGCATAAGTGTAGCTTATGATCAAACACATGATCATCAATGTCCCACAAGCATAGTATCTCAACCAAAAGAAAATAAAGATTGAAAAACCATCAAATAAAGCAAGAGAGAACAAAAGCAACACTCTCTCTCTCTCGAAGCCTATGATCTATACATTTTTCTCCCCCTTTGGCAACAAGTTACCAAAAAGTTCATAGAAAATGCATAGTGCTAGATCGACTCTCGTGCTTGATCTTCCGGTGGTGGAGTTCGGATAACGCCGAGGACGAAAGCTTCTTGATTGAAGTAGATGGAGCTGGAGCTAATGTAGGTCTTGGAGCTAGTGGCACTTGAGGTGAGGGCAGTGGCTGGTGCTGAAGTTGTTGCTCTAGTGTCAGGCGGCACATCATCGACCTCTGGGCTCTAGGCACTCTGGCAAATGCATCGGTTGTTGTTTGCCCTTCCTCTCCTGTATGTCATCTTGTAGTTCCTCCACTGCAGACTGAAACTCAGTTACTTTCACATCTAAGTTATAGAACTTTTGTTCTATGATTCTTTCCAGGCTCTCCTGGTTTTGAGTGAGAGTGGCCAATCCCTTCTCAATCCTCAGGGTTGATGCTATTAAGTATCCGAGCTGCTCCTACTTGTTCTTCAAGAAATACTCAGATGCCTCCTCTTGAGTTGGCATCTTGGCAGCCTTCTCCCTCTTTGCCTTCTCCTTCTTCTCCTGAGCTTGAACTGATTGTGGATCATCTTAATTCATGACAACCTCATTGTCCTCAAAGTCTGGATAAAGTGGAAAGTGTTCCTTATCCAACTGATATTTTCCTGTGCCCATCTTTGAGTTTATCAATTCTTGAATCTGAGGTGCATATCCACAGCTCCTCTTCTGATCTGCTGCAGTCCTCTTGATTGTTTCAATGATCAGGCTCATGACTTTGAACTTCTGTGGCACATCAAACACATGCAACATGTTGATGGCATGCCCTCGATCATGTTATGGTCACCGACTTGGGCAACAAAGTGTGCCTCGGAATCCAATTTATGGTTGGCAACCCTGACAGTAGAAAGTGAACTGATCCAAACTTGTGAGTCTCTAATGCCTTGTCTGGAATTTCCTTGTACATGTGAACCATTGAATTGTGACCCATCTTCTTCTTTGCATAAATGTCTAGGTCATCCTCATTCTCCTTGGGGCATTGATCAGACTTGCCCATTCTTCAATAGTGGACTGGTACCTTGTACCTTGGACATCAAACTATTCTTCCATCTGGGTAAAAGTGTCTTTGTGGAGTAGAACGCATGATAAGCTCATCATTCTAGTTGGTGAACTTCTGTCCAACAAAATCTGCAACTCCACAAGCAATATAGTTGTCTTGCACTCCAGGATAGTGCTGTTCATTTTCCTTGATGAATTTCCAGTCAACCCACCTCATGTCACAGACTATGGGCTTCTTGTCCAACAGAATTGTTTCATAGAAGTCCTGCTGTTCCTTTGTGTGGAACCTGTAGTTAACAACAGTTCTTCTTCTTGAAGCATATGGATCTTCCATTCTCCACAGCCTCAGCCCTGAATCCTTCCACGATTCTCATGTCCTCACCACAGGATGGGCATCATTGTGGTCTGGTATCTTGGGCTTGAGCTTCCTCGAACTTGTCCTTCTTCATCTTCCTCATCGGCATCCTCGAGCACTGGGGCCTTGTTCTTCAAAGAATTGGAATACCCTGGTATTCCTCTTTGGTGCAGACTTGGCCTTGGAGGCAGCTTTGGGTGCTTCCTTGGGCTTGATGTGGCAGCCCCGATCTAATGGCATCACCCATAAGCTTTGGTGCCTTTGGAGCTGGTGCAGCAAGCTCTTCCTCTTCCATCATGGAAGGTTGACCAACAACTTTGGCCATGGTCTTCTTGACCCTTTCCTTTCTTTTCTTCCCTTCTGCGGTAATTTGGTTCTTTGGGTTGGGTTTCCAAAGAAGCTTGTGTAGACACTGGCTTTGGACATTGGTTGTCTTCCTGCGGGCCTTTTGGTCTTCATGCACGGCTTTGTATTCTTTGTTGAGCCATATTCCTTCTTGAGCACCACTTTCTTGGAAGTTGCCTCATCTTCCTCGACTTTGTAATCTTCATCCTCTGAATCTGAAGTTCTTTTCCTCCTTTGCCTAGTTGCAGCCTTAGGCAAATTGCTAGGAGTACTTCTGCTCCCTTCATCTGAAGTTGAGGGATTAGTGCCCTCACTCAAGTCCATCTGCTCTTGACTGTTCGTCTGTCACTTTGATCGGACATCTGCAAAAAGCTGATTCTTGACCCGTGAAGAGTTATAGATGAGATAGAAAAGATGAGCATCACAAAATGCAGAGGTTTTTGCAAAGAATGACTCAAAAGTTCAGTCTTAGTTTTCCACGAAAGCATTTTGGATCCAACAATTTTCAAACTCGGTGATACCGAAGCAGTTTTGGAACCTAAGCGATGATCTCGGTTGGACCGAGTTTGATTCGATGGTACCGAGACTGCTAGGGTTTCACAAAATCCTCAAATCGGTTGCACCGATTAGTAATTCTCGGTCAGACCGAGAGTCACTAGTGCAATGGCATAAGCCAAATCGGTGAGACCGAGTTTTTCAACTCGGTGGGTCCGAGATGGTTTCGGCGGAAACCTAACCCTGAAAATTTGAATCACATCTAATCTATGAACTACTTTGGCTGGATAGAAGAGTTTCAATCGTGGCAAGAATCAATATGAAAACAATGTGCCAGGAATCAGACGTGGATAGCACAAAGATTAAGTCCATACGCTAACTTGGCGGAGGACTTGCTACGGCGGCAACGGCGGGGACGAAATCCGTTGATGGCGGCGGAGACCAGCGAAAGGAGGCTGCTGGCGACGAGGAGACGATCCGGAGACCACGATGGCAGAGCGAGCTTTTGTGCGGGCAAAGGGTTTCGGAGAAATTTCCAAAATTTTGCCCGTGGCTATATATAGCTCGACCCTGTCGGTATGACCGAGTGGAACAACTCGGTGTCACCGAGATGCATAACTGTGTTCAGTTACAGCACATCGGTGAGACCGAAAAGTTCAAATCGGTTGCACTGATATTGAAAACTCAGATCAACTTGATGATCTCGGTAGGACCGAAATGGAAGTATCGGTCAGACCGAGAATCACTAAGAGGTTTTGGAAGTTTAAGTCTATGACGAATCGGGGACTCCGAGTGCTCCTCACACAGAGTGGTTCGAATCTGACTTGATCAAATTTTGTGATGTAGCATGAATAGAGTTTGAGATGAGAAAAGCATAGATAGCTAAAGAAGGTTCTTAGGCATTCTTGTCCATCCACTTGGCACAAAGAAAAGAATCCAAACAAACAAAACAACAAGTGGATGTCCTTGAATGAGTAAAATATGCACCAACATGCTCACACAATAAGATGGCAATTGAAATATGTGGCAAAGCATGCACAACCAATTTTAGCAACTATCAAGCAATTGGCGATGACTAGGTCATCTATATATGAGTATATTGACTTAGGAGTCAAATGAGAACATTTGATCATAGGTCATACTCATCGTTTAAGCTCAAGTGGGGTTACCACTTTTACATAATGCATTAATGTGTTCACACCATTAGAGTTGCTTTGACTCAATTCTTAGAGTTAAGCTCCCCCTAGATGTGAGATCCCCCTTAGAGGGATGAACTAACCTTGGGTTTTGTCGATGATGACTTCATGTAGGTGTTGAAGATGTAGATGCTCAATGTTGATGTAGATCATTTGGAGCAATCCTTTGGAGTGAGTTGCACTTTCAACTTGCCTACATGGGTTAGTCCCACAAGGAACAAACAAGAATATCCATAGACATAGAGTGATGCACACACAAGATGATGTCCATGAAAACATTAGGTTACCTTGTCCCTTGCCTTACCAACATGAGGGTTTGTGACTCCTTGAACTAGTGCAAGATGTGAAAGTTGATTGCACTTGTTCTTGCCAAAATGATATGAGTGAAGAATGTTGGCGGATTCACCCTCAAGAACTCTCTAGTTCTTCTTCTTGGGATCCACATCATCTTGATGGGAATCCTTGGAGTTGTAGTTGTACTTGATGAAGTAGAACTTGGCGTAGTCTTGGGAACCCACTTGAGCGAGGCTTTAGGTGCTTCTTCAAATGCATCAATCTCTTCTTGAAGCTTGTCCTTGCCTTTGTTCTTGTGGTCTTGTGGTGGAAGATCATCTTGAGCTTGTGTCCCTTGAAGGAAGTAGGATCATACTTCTCTTGTTGAGGAACAAACTTTGTCTTGGGGTATTGATCTTCTTCCCACTCAACTCCATTGGCGTTGAACTTTCGTTCAAAACCAACACCTTGATTCTTCGGTGCCTTCCTTGCTTGCGTACAATTTCCTTGAATTGTTTACTCCGGCAAGGCTCTTGTAAACACCTTTCTCTATAATTCCCTTCAATAAACTATTTTCTTGCTCAAGTGTAACTTGGCTAAGAGAATCATTAGTGGAATCCAGAGAACTACTAGAAGCAACAACATTGGATTTGACATTATTATTGTTACTACTAGAGGAAGTATCTTTGTTGTACTTGTTACTAGACTTGACTTGAGGCATGTAAGTAGGTAAGAGTAAACGCTTGGCAATGTAAGAAGAACTTTTCTTGCGAAGATCGTCATTGATTGCCTTTAAGAACTCATGCTCTTGCTCAAGATTGAGCTTTTCAAAGCGTAACTTCTCATGAGCCCTTAAAAGTTCTCGATGATCTTTGAAGATAGTTTCATGAGCCAACTTAAGAGTGTTTAGTTCTTTAGTTAGAAGCTCAATTTTCTCCTTATCATTGTCATTCGTTTGATTAGCATGATTAATTGACGTTTCATCATAGTATTCATCACTAGAGTTGTCAACAAGTAAATCATCATCCACAAGCAAGTCATCTTCATCACTATTAAAATCAACATACTCGGGATGTGTTACCTTTGGACCTTTGTCCATGAAGCATCTTCCAACACCTTCATTTGGTGAGTCAAATATGTCGTAGGAGTTGGTTGACACAAGTGCTAGACCGGCAACACCTTCATCTTGAGTATATTCAGAGTCGGAGTGATAGTTTCTCTCGGAGTGATTGTCGGAGTCGGAGCTGGAAACCCATTCACCAACATGAGCTTGATGTCTTCGTTTTGTGTAGCTCCTTGATGACTTGTCATTTCTTTCCGAATCCTTACTTCTCCGTGAGGGTCTTCGTTCGTAACGATCATCTCTACTCCTCCTCTCTCTTGGTGGTGATTCTTCTCATTTGCTCCTTTTTCTTGGAGAATCTTCTCTTCTTTTGTAGGGTGCCGTACACTCATTGGAGTAGTGTCCGGGTCTCCCACAATTGTAGCAATTGCGCTCTCGACTAGAAGATCTCTTGTCATTGTAAGACCTTGACTTGGAGCTTCTTTCTTTGCTTCTACTTCTGTAGAATTTGTGAAGTTCTTCACCATTAAGCTCAATTCTTCATTGAAGGTTGGTTTCTCACTTGATGATGTGGGGGATTCACTTGAGGCTTTGTAAGCACCACTTGACTTGTTGTGAAGTTCCTCCTTATCCTTGAGTGACATCTCATGAGCAACAATCCTTCCAATGACTTCCGTTGGCTTGAGATCTTTGTAGTTTGGCATCATTTGGATCAATATGCACACGGTATCATACTTTCCATCCAATGCTCTTAGGATTTTCTTGATGATGAATTTGTCGGTCATCTCTTCACTCCCTAAGCCGGCAGTCTCATTTGTGATAAGAGCAAGCCTAGAGTACATTTCAGCGACACCTTCACCATCCTTAATTTTGAACTTGTCAAGCTGACTTTGGAGCACATCCAACTTGGATTCCTTGACGGACTCGGTACCTTCATGCATATCAATCAAAGTATCCCCAATTTCCTTTGCATTCTCAAGATGGCTGATTTTGTTGAATTCTTCGGGGCACAATCCGTTGAAGATGATGTCACATGCTTGAGCGTTGTATTGCAGCATCTTCAATTGTTCCGCATTAGCTTCACGGTTCGGTTCTCTCCCATCGAAGAATTCACCTTGCAAGCCAATACAAATAATTGCCCAAACGGCGGGGTTATGTCCAAGAATATGCATTTTCATCTTATGCTTCCAACTAGCAAAATTAGTACCATCAAAGTAAGGACCTCTACGGTGATAATTTCCCTCGCTAGACGCCTTACTCTCCTAGGTTGTGAAACCAAGGCTATGACCACCAAAAGCTATGGAAATCAAAGCAAATGGAGACCAACGCTCTAATACCACTTGTAGGACCTTGAAGTATGTCTAGAGGGGAGGTGATTAGACTACTTGACCAATAAAAACTTAACCTTTTCCCAATTTTAGAGTTTGGTAGATTTTAGCTATTTTAGGACAAGTCAAGCAATCATCACACAATTCAAGCAAGCATGCAAAGAGTGTATAGGCAGCGGAAATTAAAGCATGCAACTTGCAAGAAAGTAAGGGGAAGGGTTTGGAGGATTCAAACGCAATTGGAGACACGGATGTTTTTGGCGTGGTTCCGATAGGTGGTGCTATCGTACATCCACATTGATGGCGACTTCAACCCATGAAGGGAAACGGCTGCGCGAGTCCACGGAGGGCTCCACCCACGAAGGGTCCACGAAGAAGCAACCTTGTCTATCCCACCATGGCCGTCGCCCACGAAGGACTTGCCTCACTAGCAGTAGATCTTCACGAAGTAGGCGATCTCCTTGCCCTTACAAACTCCTTGGTTCAACTCCACAATCTTGTCGGAGGCTCCCAAGTGACACCTAGCCAATCTAGGAGACACCACTCTCCAAGAAGTAACAAATGGTGCGTTGATGATGAACTCCTTGCTCTTGTGCTTCAAATGATAGTCTCCCCAACACTCAACTCTCTCTCATAGGATTTGGATCTGGTGGAAAGAGGGTTTGAGTGGAAAGCAACTTGGGGAAGGCTAGAGATCAAGATTCATATGGTAGGAATGGAATATCTTGGCCTAAACACATGAGTAGGTGGTTCTCTCTCAGAAATGGTAAGTTGGAAGTGTAGGTTCGTTCTGATGGCTCTCTCCATGAATGAAGAGGAGGTGGAGGGGTATATATAGCCTCCACACAAAATCTAACCGTTACACACAATTTACCAAACTCGATGGGACCGAATCGTTAAACTTGGTCGGACCGATTTAGTAAACCTAGTGGCCGTTAGTGATTTTCGGTGGGACTAACATGCATCTCGGTGAGGCCGATCCGGTTAGGGTTAGGGCATAACGTAATCTCGGTGAGACCGATTACACAAACTCGGCGAGACCGATTTGGTAATAAGTTTTCCAGAGAGTTGGTCAGGTAAACTCGGTGGGACCGATTTGCTCTTTTCGGTGAGATCGAAATGTTACAAAAAGGAAACAGAGAGTTTACATTGCAATCTCGGTGGGACCGATCACTCACTTCGGTTGGACCGAAACGTTACGAAGGGAAACAGAGAGATTGCAACCCCATCTTGGTGAGGCCGAGATCCCTATCGGTAAGACCGATTTGCTTAGGGTTTGTGGCAGTGGCTATGACTTTTGGAATCGGTGGTGCCAGATAGAAAGAATCGGTGTGACCGATTTTGGCTTTAGGTTTAGGTCATTTGTGGATGTGGGAAAGTAGTTGAGGGTTTTGGAGCATATCACTAAGCACTTGAAGCAAGAGGCTCATTAAGCAACACCTCATCCCTTCTTGATAGTATTGGCTTTTCCTATAGACTCAATGTGATCTTGGATCGCTAAAATGTAAAATGAAGATGTCGGCGTTCTGGGAACGGTGGTCCCCAGACTTGCCTGCCTGCGGCCTGCGGCGTGGCTCAAAGGAGGCCCAGGACAGCCCATCTTCATCAGCGCAAGCTCAAGACCCTCGCGGGGCGGACGACGAGGAGCTTCCTCAGGCACGGCCTCGTCAGGCTGGCTCATGAGGAGGCGGAGAGTTCAAGGCAGGGTACCTCACAAGGTGCCCATGACGCAAGCCATGACGACCAAGGGCGCCCGGGTCAGCGCCAGCCTGCATGATGTCCTCCTTTCCTCCTTGGTGCAAAGGGAGCAAGCGCAGGCGAGAGCATCAAGCAAAGGCATCCGTTTCGGTGCAACAAGACCAAGACCAGCCCCAACGGCTGGAAGGGAGTCATCGTGGAGCCCAAGCAGGAGTCATCACCAAAGCCTTTGGCAGGCGAGGACCAACTTTAGTCAGGATAAGTGTACCCGCTGTTCCCCTTCAAAATGGCCAATTGTTGGCGCCCTTCCCGCTCAATATTTGGGAAGAGGCCCAGGGCCTTCGCCTATAAATAGGAGTAGCCACACTCAGAGCAGGGGGATCGAAACGATCGACATCTAGATCTGGGAGAGACGAAGAGAGATCAGAATCCTCATCAAGGAACCAGTAGCTAGGGCAACTGAGCACAACCTAGCAGTTCATCACACACGCCAAGAACAGACCCTCGCGAGGCTGTTCTTCCTTGTACTGTTCTTCATCAGCCCAAAAGGCAATCCACCGCACCACAAACTGGAGTAGGGTATTACACCACAACGGTGGCCCGAACCAGTATAAATCTTGTGTCTCTTGTGCTGTTCCGTTAGTAGTTTAGGTCCCTGCAATTCGGCGAGGTGCGAGACGGTGGAGGGTTGGATCTCCGCGCGCACCCAGTGTTCGAACCTCAAGGGTCTGCCGGAACCCGAAATCCGACAGAAGAGTCTTGAGCTTTTGAGCTTGAGCCAATCCTTTGTCCTTAGTATTTTGAGGGATCCACTTTCATCATCCATGCCATGCCATTCATTGAGCTTTCCTGAAATAATAGTCTTGTAATAGCATTAGCTCAATGAGCTATATGTTGTTATTAATTACCAAAACCACCTAGGGATAGTTGCACTTTCACATAGTTTCTTTTAATGGAGCATGGTATAGTTGGTACTCCTGGATCTCCTATTTTCTTAGGTATTCCACCCTTAAAAGTGTAATTAGCAAGCATGGTGGAAATCTCAGCTTCTGGTATTTTTATTTTATTAGTAACAATATCTTTCATATACTTGGCATAGGGATTCATTTTGAGCATATCAGTTAATCGCATACGCAAAAAGATAGGTCTAATCATTTCAGCAAAGCGCTCAAAATCCTCATCATCCTTTTTCCTGGATGGTTTGGGAGGAAAAGGCATGGGTTTCTGAACCCATGGTTCTCTTTCTTTACCGTGTTTCCTAGAAACAAAGTTTCTGTTATCATAACGTTGATTCTTTGATTGTGGGTTATCAAGATCAACATCAGGTTCAATTTATACATCATTATCATTACTAGGTTGAGCATCATCATGAACACGTTCATTAATATTATCAGTAGGCTCATGTTCATTACCAGATTGTGTTTTAGCATCAGAAATAGATATATCATTTGGATTCTCAGGTGGTTCAGCAATAGGTTCACTAGGAGCATGCAAAGTCCTATCATCTTTATTTTTTTTCTTTTTAGAATGACTAGGTGCATCAATATTATTTCTTTGAGAATCTTGCTCAATTCTCTTAGGATGGCCTTCAGGATACAAAGGTTCCAGAGTCATCTTACCAGTTCTAGTAGCCACTCTAATAGCATAATCATTATTCTTACTATTTAATTCATTGAGCAAATCATTCTGAGCTTTAAGTACTTGTTCTACTTGAGTGGTAACCATAGAAGCATGTTTACTAATGAGTTTAAGTTCACCTTTAACTCTAGACATATAATCACCCAAGTGTTCAGGCGTATCGGAATTGTACTTCAATTGTCTACCAAAATAAGCATTGAAGTTTTCTTGTTTAACAATGAAATTGTCAAACACATCTAAGCATTGTCTAGCAGACTTATAACGAGGGATATCACCTTCATCAAATCTATAGAGAGAATTCACCTTTACTACCTGTGTCGGGTTATCAAGACCATGTTTTTCTTCAATAGGTAATGGATTAAGATCATATATTTCTTCAACAGGCAGTAAATTAAGACCATGTATTTCTTCAATAGGAGGTAAATTCTTAACATCTTCAGCTTTAATACCTTTTTCTTTCATAGATTTCTTTGCCTCTTGCATATCTTCAGGACTGAGAAATAGAACACCTCTCTTCTTCGGAGTTGGTTTAGGAATAGGCTCAGGAATTGGCTCAGGAAGTGTCCAATTATTTTCATTTGTCAACATATTATTCAATAAAATTTCAGCTTCATCTGGTGTTCTTTCCCTGAAAACAGAACCAGCACAACTATCCAGGTAATCTCTGGAAGCATCGGTTAGTCCATTATAAAAGATATCAAGTATTTCATTTTTCTTAAGAGGGTGATCAGGTAAAGCATTAAGTAATTGGAGAAGCCTCCCCCAAGCTTGTGGGAGACTCTCTCCTTCAATTTGTAGAAAATTGTATATATCCCTTAAAGCAGCTTGTTTCTTATGAGCAGGAAAATATCTAGCAGAGAAGTAATAAATCATATCCTGGGGACTACGCACACAACCAGGATCAAGAGAATTAAACCATATCTTAGTGCTACGTCTTGAGCTTGCGTTGGTTTTCCACGAAGAGGAGAGGATGATGCAAAACAGTAGCGTAAGTATTTACCTCAGTTTTTGAGAACCAAGGTATCAATCCAGTAGGAGGCCACGCACAAGTCCCTCGTACCTGCACAAAACGATAGCTACTCGCAACCAACACGATTAGGGGTTGTCAATCCCTTCACGGTCACTTATTTAGAGTGAGATCGATAGAGATAATATTTTTGGTATTTTTGGTATATAGATGCAAAGTGAAAAGTAAAGGCAAAGTAAAAACAAAGCAAGTATAAAAGTGATGGAGATTGATATGATGAGAATAGACCCGGGGGCCATAGGTTTCACTAGAGGCTTCTCTCAAGAGCATAAGTATTCTACGGTAGGTGAACAAATTACTATTGAGCAATTGACAGAATTGAGCATAGTTATGAGTATATCTAGGTATGATCATGTATATAGGCATCCCGTCCGAGACAAGTAGATCGAAACGATTACGCATCTACTACTATTACTCCACTCATCGACCGCTATCCAAAGATGCATCTAGAGTATTAAGTTAAAACAGAGTAACACCAAGCAAGATGACATGATGTAGAGGAATAAATTCATGCAATATGATAAATAGCCCATCTTGTTATCCTCGATGGCAACAATACAATACATGCCTTGCAACCCTTTCATCCTCGGGTAAGGACACCGCAAGATTGAACCCAAAGCTAAACACTTCTCCCATTGCAAGAACTACCAATCTAGTTGGCCAAACCAAACGGATAATTCGAAGAGACTTGCAAAGATAACTCAATCATACATAAAAGAATTCAGAGAAGATTCAAATATTGCTCATAGATAATCTTGATCATAGACCCACAAGTCATCGGTCTCAACAAACACACCGCAAAAGAAAATTATATCGAATAGATCTCCACGAGAGAGGGGGAGAACATTGTATTGAGATCCAAAAAGAGAGAAGAAGCCATCTAGCTACTAGCTATGGACCCGAAGGTCTGAAGTAAACTACTAACACTTCATCGGAGAGGCTATGGTGTTTATGTAGAAGCCCTCCGTGGTGGATGCCCCCTCCGTGAGCTCCTAACAGGCCCCAAGATGGGATCTCGTGGATCTGAGGAAGTTGCGGCGGTGGAATTAGGTTTTGGCCCTGTTCGATCGTTTGGGAGTGCGAGGTATATAGGAGGAAGGAGTACGTCGGTGGAGCAACAGGGGCCCACGAGGCGTGGGCGCGCCCTAGGGGGCGCCCACCTCGTGACCGCCTCTCTGGTTCCTTGGCGTGGGTCCAAGTCTCCGGATCACGCTCGTGAGAAAATCACGTTTCAAGGTTTCATTCCGTTTGGACTCCGTTTGATATTACATTTCTTCAAACACTGAAAAAAAAAAAAAAACAATTCTGGGCTGGGCCTCCGGTTAATACGTTAGTCCCAAAAGTAATATAAAAGTGGAAAATAAAGCCCATTATAGTCCAAAACAAAAGATAAAGTAGCATGGAGCAATCAAAAATTATAGATACGTTGGAGACGTATCACTTAGCATCACCCTTTAATGAGAACAGAAATATTTTAAGGATATAAAGGTAGCGAGTTCTCTCATCATTAGTGAACAGGGTGGCTATATCATTCAATTTAGTAAGATGTGCCACTACGGTTTCAGATTCATAGCCATAAAAAGGATCAGATTCAACCAAAGTAATTATATCAGGATCAACAGAGAATTCATAATCCTTATCAGTAACACAGATAGGTGAAGTAGCAAAAGCAGGGTTAGGTTTCGTTCTAGCATTAAGAGATTGCTGCTTCCATTTAGCTAATAACCTCTTGATCTCAGATCTATCTTTGCAAGCTAAAATAGCTATAGCAGCTTCTTTTTTCCAAAACATAACCCTCGGGAACAACAAAGCGATTCATATTTATTAGGGGGAGAGTCTTCATCATCACTTTCATCAATATTATCCGTTTCAATAATTTCATTCTCTCTAACCCTAGCAAGTTGTTCATCAAGAAATTCACCAAGTGGCACAATAGTATCAAGCATAGTAGTAGTTTCATCATAAGTATCATGCATAGCAGAAGTGGCATCATCAATAACATGCGACATATCGGAATGAATAGCAGAAGCAGGTTTAGGTGTCGCAAGCTTACTCAAAACAGAAGGTGAATCAAGTGCAGAGCTAGATGGCAGTTCCTTACCTCCCCTCGTAGTTGAGGGATAGATTTTTGTTTTCTCGTGTTTCAAGTTCTTCATAGTGACCAACAGATATAAATCCCAAGTGACTCAAAGAATAGAGCTATGCTCCCAACAACGGCGCCTTTAAAATAGTCTTGATAACCCACAAGTATAGGGGATCGCAACAGTTTTCGAGGGTAGAGTATTCAAACCAAATTTATTGATTCGACACAAGGGGAGCCAAAGAATATTCTCAAGTATTAGCAGTTGAGTTGTCAATTCAACCACACCTGGATAACTTAGTATCTGGAGCAAAGTATTTAGTAGCAAAGTAATATGGAAGTAATGGTAACGATAGCAAAAGTAATATTTTTGGGTTTTATAGTGATTGTAATAGTGGCAACAGAAAAGTAAATAAGCGAAGAACAATATGTGAAAAGCTCGTAGGCATTGGATCGGTGATGCAGAATTATGCCGGATGCGGTTCATCATGTAATAGTCATAACACAGGGTGACACTGAACTACCTCCAATTCATCAATGTAATGTAGGCATCTATTCCGAATATAGTCATACGTTCTTATGGAAAAGAACTTGCATGACATCTTTTGTCCTACCCTCCCGTGGCAGCGGGGTCCTAATGGAAACTAAGGGATATTAAGGCCTCCTTTTAATAGAGTACCGGACCAAAGCATTAACACATAGTGAATACATGAACTCAAACTACGGTCATCACCGGGAGTGGTCCCGATTATTGTCACTTCGGGGTTGCCGGATCATAACACATAGTAGGTGATTATAGACTTGCAAGATAGGATCAAGAACTCACATATATTCATGAAAACATAATAGGTTCAGATCTGAAATCATGGCACTCGGGCCCTAATGACAAGCATTAAGCATAGCAAAGTCATAGCAACATCAATTTCAGAACATAGTGGATACTAGGGATCAAACCCTAACAAAACTAAATCGATTACATGATAGATCTCATCCAACCCATCACCGTCCAGCAAGCCTACGATGGAATTACTCACGCACGGCGGTGAGCATCATGAAATTGGTGATGGAGGATGGTTGATGATGACGATGGCGACGGATTTCTCTCCGAGCCCCGAACGGACTCGAGATCAACCCTCCCAAGAGGTTTTGGGCTTGGCGGCGGCTCCATATCGTGAAACGCGATGAATCCTTCTCTGATTTTTTTCTCCCGAAAGTGAATATATGGAGTTGGAGTTGAGGTCGGTGGGCGTCGGGGGCCCACGAGGTAGGGGCGCGCCCGGGGGTAGGCGCCCCACCTCGTGGACAGGTGTGGCCCCCGACATGGATTCTTCTTCCGAGATTTTAATATTTTCCAAAAATATGTTCCGTGGAGTTTCAGGTCATTCCAAGAACTTTTGTTTCGCACATAAATAACACCATGGAAAGTCTGTCAAAAACAGCGTCCATCCGGGTTAGTTCCATTCATATCATGCAAGTTAGATTCTAAACAAGGGCAAAAGTGTTTGGAAAAGTAGATCTACTGGAGACATATCGAGCACGGCGGTCGCCGCCAGATAGGTGAGTGGGAGCGTGACGGATGCTTGCAGAGGTAAATGCGGAGCGGTGGAGGAATGATTGCACGGCGCGAGGTCGGGAGGGAGCAGAGGATGTAGGCGACGCCGTGGAGGCGATGTCGGGTCCCAGCCCGTGGCGACGAGGACGCGGTGCATGGCGACCCAGAGCACGCTGATGGGGACGGGCGCGAGGAGGTTCGTCCAGCCGGCGCCGAAGGCCTGGCCGCAGACGGGGTCCATACCGCCGGCGACGCTAGAGAGCACGGAGTAGCCAGTGATGTTGGCGAAGCCGAGCGCGAGGGAGCCACCGGCGAGCGGGAGCTGGCCGAGGCGGCCAAGAAACACCATCAACACGAGGGAGCGCAGGTAGAGGAGGATCCCCGCGCCGACAATTGGCGCCGTGAGGCAGAGAATGCAGGCCATGTAACGCCCGGATAATCATGCTACAGTAATCTCACGTTGATGGTGCCACGTCACCTATGTCACTGTAGATAATCACGGGTTAAATCAAAACTGTTTCGAAATTCAATTCAAATTTATGATGGCAATAAAAGTTTTCAAAAAAAATTAAAACTAAAATGTTCGGGGGTTGTCAAATATTACAAAGTTAATTATGGTGCAACAAACCCATTTTTATAAAGTGTCTGAATATTTTAAAATGAATTAAAACAGAAAAGGAAAAATAAGAAAAGAAAAAGAAAACAAACCTAATAAATAAAGGGGGAAACCTCGCCAATCGGGCTAAACGGCCCAGCCGACCGGCCCATTGGCCCATCCGGCCCCCCCACACTCCCTTAACCCCCGGCGATTTAAACCCTAGCCCGACACTCCCCACTCCTCTCGCCCCCTCCCACATCGCCGCTCCTCCCCGATCTCGATCGAGATCGGGCTCAACGCCGACGCCACCCGGTGCTGTCCACGGACGCTTGGCGCCCCACCGCCACACGACGCCGCCCGCCCTCCTCCTCCTCCCGACCAGCCACCCAGACGCTGGCGCCCCCGCCCGACGCTCGACGCCCCACGCCGCCTCGGATCCGTCCCGTCCTTCACCTCGCCGGAACGCCTGTCGCCGCCAACGCCTCCTTGCCCTCCTCCTCCTCGCCGGTCTTCCCGGCCGCCCAGCCCGCTGCCCCAACCCCTACTCCTCGATGTGAGCACGCGCCTCCTCTCTCACTCGCCATGACCACATGAGCCCGCCGCCTGGCTGGCCGCCGGCCCCGCCGTTGATCTCCCAGCGGTCGTTCGTGCTCACCACCGCCACCCCGCCGTGAGCCTCGCCCTCCCTCTCCTTCCCACGACCCACAAGGCCTCCGCCGATGCCCGCCGATCGGAGGCCTCTCCTCCTCATTGGACCTCCTCCACGGAGCCCTCCTCGCAGCGTCGCCGCCCGGCGCCTCGCCGTCGCCCCGATCCATCCTCCGACCACGCCGCTGGTCGCCATTACCCTATCACAGGCGCCCGACGCCCAGCATGGCCATGGCAAGGCCGCCGACGCTTCGCCAGACCGTTGTTGCCGCTAAAACGGCCGGGCCGACGAGCCTCGCCGTGGCTGCTGGTGCGCCCGGCCAAGACACACCAGCGCCCATTCGGCCGGGCGCCACGCGCCTGCTTACTCCGCCTGCTTGGCCCATGTGCCCATCAACGCGGGGCCCACACCCTGGAAAAATTAGAATAAAAAAATGTATATTAATTAATTAATTGGATAATTAATTAACTTAATTGATTAGGTTTAATTAATCAAATCAAACATTAGTTAACCTGATTAACTAATTAAACTAATTAATAGGTTAATTTGGATAATGTGCCAATGACATGGGGTCCCACTTTTAACGTTAAAAAAATAATAAAAAATAATAATTAAAATAAAATGCTAATTAATTAATTAATTAACTAAGTTAATTAACTTAATTAATCATGTTTAATTAACCTTAATTAACATTAATTAAACTAACTAGGTTAATTAGTTAACAAATAACGACTAACGGGACCCACATCGTCAGTTGACCAAGTCAACTCGTTGATCGCCGACGTCAAGATGACATCATGCCGACGTCATAAATCCATTTTCGAATTAATTAAATAATTAATTAAATTTCAGAAATTAATAAAATCTTTAGAAAATCATATCTTTTAACCGTAACTTCGGATTAAAATATTTTCAACATGAAAGTTGCTCGAACGACGAGATGAACCCGGATACACAATTGCTCATCCGCCACACACCCCTAACCTATCGAACCCGCAACTTTCCCCTCCGCCCCTCCGCTCGAAAACACTAAACACCGGGATATTTTCCTGATGTTTCTTAACCTGTACCACCTCATACCACGTTAGGGCACGCCTAGCATCGTTATTTGTCTTGTCATGCATCGATATGCATCTATTTGCATGGTATTCATTGTTTCTTCCCCTCTTCTCTCCGGTAGACTACGAGACCGACCAGCTGCTGCCGCCCAGTTCGACACGGAGTTGACGACCCTCTCTCTTGCCGAGCAACCAGCAAGCCCCCCCTTGATCACCAGATATCACCTATTCTACTCTATATTGCTTGCATTAGAGTAGTGTAGCATGTTATTGCTTTCATTATACCTATCCCGATGCATAGCCTTTGTCCTTGTTACTATGTTGTTATTTTTACCCGCAATCCTATATGCTTAATATAGGATGCTAGTATTTTCATCCGAGGCCCTACATTCTTGTCCGTCTCGCCGTGCTATACTATCGGGCCGTGATCACTCGGGAGGTGATCATGGGTATATACTATATACTTATACATGATACATGTGGAGGCTAAAGTCGGGTCGGTGGTGGAGCACCATGAGTGGATCTTTGTGGCGGAGCGACAGGCAGGTTGAGACCGCCTAGAGAGAGGTGGGCCTGGCCTGCTCGGCGTTCAGCGGATACGTAACACGCTTAACGAGATCTTGGTATTTGATCTGAGTTGGCTACGAGCCTATACGCACTAACCAACTACGTGGGAAAGATATGGGCACTCGGCCGTGGTATCACCAAGCACTTCAGATGTCGCGACGAGCGGCGCGACGCCGGATTGGACTGAACGCCACTAGGCTAGGTCTGCTTCCGGCCGCCTACATAGCGCAGGTGTGTGCTATGGGCGATGGGCCTGCACTTCGTGGCGCTTAGGTTTAGACCGCGTGTTGGCTCTCTGTTTTGCCTAGGTGGGGCTGCGACGTGTTGATCTTCCGCGGCGGGCATGACCCAGAAAGTGTGTCCGCCAAATGGGATCAAACGTGTTGGGTAAGTTGGTGCACCCCGCAGGAAGTTAATCTATTGAATAGCCGTGATCTTCGGTAAGCAGGACGACTTGGAGTTGTACCTTGACCTTATGACAACTAGAACCGGATACTTAATAAAACACACCCTTCCAAGTGCCGATACAACCGGTGGTCGCTCTCTCGTGGATACGAGGAGGGATCGCGGGTAGGATTATTGCTATGTGATGTTACTTGGAGGACTTCAACCTGCCCTCTTCTACTGTTGCAAGACGGTGACCGAAGTTTAGTCTTCGATAAGACTAGCTATCCCCTCTTATTCTCGCATTCTGCAGTTCAGTCCATCGATATGGCCCTTTACACATATATCCATGCATATGTAGTGTAGCTCCTTGCTTGCGTAGTACTTTGGATGAGTACTCACGGTTGCCTTGTTCCCCTTTTCCCTATCTCTACTCGATTGCTGCAAGGCACGATGGAGCCAGAGGCGACGCCACCGTCGATGGCGACTACTACACCGGAGGTGCCTACTACTACGTGCAGCTACCGGCGGCGACCAGAGTAGTTTAGGAGGATCCTCAGCAGGAGGCCGCGCCTCTTCGATCTCAGATATCGCTTTGTGCTAGCCATCTTATGGCAACTTGTTTAACTTATGTACGTACTCAGATATTGTTGCTTCACTGACTCGCCTATGATCGAGCACTTGTATTCGAGCCCTCGAGGCCCTCGGCTTGTATTATGATGCTTGTATGACTTATTTTATTTGTAGAGCTGTGTTGTGATATCTTCCGTGAGTCTCGATCTTGATCGTATACATTTGCGTGCATGATTAGTGTACGATTAAATCAGGGCGCCACAAGTTGGTATCGAGCCGATCGCTGTAGGAATCCCCTTCCACACTCCTTGGTCAAGTCGAGTCTAGACATTGCAAAACTTTTACTAACTTGGCTGTGTGCCTTACAGCCCACGCCGCCATCGGGTGGTACTAGGATCTTTTACTCCTCGACCTTTACTATGGGACTCTGAACTCTCTTCTACTCGGGTTAAACAAATTTACTAACTAACACTAGGATCCCGTGACCACATTCACCCCGAAGTTGGATTAAGCCATAGTTATTTCTTGAATTGTATTTTGATCAATTTCCACACCGTCATTTGACTCCTTTGAAACATCTTTGTTTTCAGATGGAACCCACGAGGCAGGTCGTGGCGCCACACGACGGCCATTGGTGCTCGGGATCACTGCGGTGCTAGCAGAGATGATGACCTATCCGGGTTATCGCTGGCACCCCGAGTACACCGCCTATGAGGAGTACCAGACTTTAACCAGAGCGATGCCGAGCCATCGTCCACCTCTACTCTCGGAGTATGACTCCACTCTCGTGCTTGCACACCGCACATGGTGTTGGGGTGACTATCGATATGGCAGTCCACGATGCTGCTTATGCTGCTCGACACGCCTTCGTGGAGAGTATCGGAGTTGGACACCTCCCCTTGAGCACATTGCTATCGCCTCGATGTTGGTGAGGAGGGTTACTACACCGCTGCCTACTCCATTGTCACCAGAGAGCCTTCTACCATCGTAACTTTGTTCGCATGTCGATGGGCTGGATCGAGCTAACCGAGCTCTTCGCCACGAGTTGTACATCACCCGTCGGCACCTTTACCGTGCTCGACGCCATCGCACCCTTTGTCCGATCCAGAGAGCTGCCGCGTTCTGCGATCTACCCAGCCAGACCGTGATGCCCTGTGGTGTCGGTTGGCCGAGGTGGGAGGCTACTCTCCGCACTTGGTCCTCTCCCGCCACTTGGTCGCCGGGTTCGCACTGAGTATCCATGCCCCTGTGTCACTAACGTGGAGGACTATCCGCTGCCGCACTACCAGCTTTCAGCTCTGACTACCTCCAGCATCACCGCATGGGACTGATGTAGGCTTGCTTGTTAGTGTTAGATGCATTCGTCATGAGCACGCTTGCCGCCTATGATGTCTTAGTCTATGTAATTGAACTCGTGTACCGAACTCTATGCATGACCCCTTTTGTAAGATATGCCGACTACTATGTGGTTTCTATCGTCGCTTTCATTATGCATGTTTCATCATGAATGATTCTTGTCCTTTGCATAATTTCTCAAATGCTGAACTACCTCGTTATATATTAGCAGGATGGTTAGACCAGCTGGTGGTCGTCGTGGTGGCAACTTCCCACCACCGCCGAGTACATGGCTGGTATGATCCAACAGCTTGAAATGAATCGCCAGTTCATGGAGAACATGATGGCTCGTTTCCTCGCCCCAATATGAACCAAAGAGCCAAACACAACAACTCGCAGGATTTCATACGCTGAACCCAAGTGTGTACCGCAGCTCAACCCAGCCACTGGATGTCGATGGATCGGCTCCGTGACATCACCTATGAGATGGAGTCTGCTGATGTAGCCCCTTCCAGCTATGTCACTTTTGCTTCCTTCTTCCTGAAGGGACCCGCAGCTCAATGGTGGGACAGCCACATGCGTACTCTGCCAGTTGGAACAATCATCACCTGGCCAGACTTCCAAGCTGCTTTCCGTGCCCGCTTCATCCCTCAAGGAGTCATGGACCGGAAGAAGCGTGAGTTCCGCAACCTCACCCAAGGCAACAAGACTGTTGAAGCTTATCAGCGAGAGTTCCTGGACTTGTCTCGCTTATGTCAAGAGGACATTGCAACCGATGCACGCAGACAAGAGAAGTTCCGTGACGGCCTTCAAGTCGACATCAAGCTCGCACTTCTAGTGCATGACTTTGCTGATTTCGCCACCTTGGTGAACAAGGCTATCAATGTCGAAACTGGTCTGCAGGAATACCAGAGCTCTAACAGCGAACTGTGACACGGGCTCATCTTCGGCCCGTCCTCGCAGAAGCGTAAGATATGGATTCCCAACAGATGTACCAAATTAATGCACTGCTCCAAGGCAGAGCTATGCTGCACCTCGTCGCTTACTCCAACTAGGCAGCCAAAGCTTCCAGCTCCACCACCCCAAGCCCTGCTCCCACTCCCAATAATGGTTTGTGCTTGTGTGGACAACCAGGCACCGTGCTAGAGAATGCAACAGAACAGAATCAGTGGCCCTTCCAAATGACCGCCGTGGAAGCAACCAACCCCGCAACAACAATGCCAAGCCTTATGGTCGAGTTCAGGCCAACCACGTTGATCTGAACGAAGCTCAAGACCAACCTGCTACTATGATGGGTACACTTCTCGTAAATTCAGTACCAGCATGCGTTTTATTTGATACAGGGGCATCGCATTCATTCATGTCTGAAGATTTTGCATTCATGCATGGCATTAAAAGTGAAGACATGAATGCTTCACTATTAGTACACACCCCTGCGGGCCAATGCCGAACCTCCATGATTTGCAACGACGTCCCCGTTGAAATCGAAGGACTGGAATTCCTTGTCTCACCCATCGTGTTGAAGTCTTGTAGCATTGACCTCATTCTGGAAATGAATTGGTTAAAGGCGCATACTGCTTCTATAGTTTGCGCCACTAAGACCGTCCATCTGCTACACCCTTCCGATGAAATAGTCACTTACCAAGCTCATATGATACAAAATGCCGAGGCAAGGCTCTATGCATTGAATGCATTGAACGCTGCACCACTCGAGGGTATTGAAAACATTCCTGTCATGCGTGAATTCCTCGACGTCTTTCCTGAAGAACTCCCAGGGATTCCCCCTGCTAGAGCTGTCGAGTTCGTCATCGATTTGAAACCAGGCACCATTCCTATAGCCAAGCGACCCTACAAGATGCCGCCACATGAACTCCTTGAGCTCAAGGAGGAAATCGACAAGTCTCTTCGCAGTGGTTTCATTCGCCCAAGTTGCTCTCCTTGGGGAGCACCTTCTCTTTTTGTCAAGAAGAAGGATGGGACAAACCGATTGGTCCAAGACTACCGTCCTATAAACCAAGCTACAATTCAGAATAAGTATCCTCTTCCTCGGATCAATGATCTGTATGATCAACTGGCTGGTTCGTCGGTGTTCTCAAACTCGACTTGAGGTTGGGTTACCACCAGATCCGTGTTCGTGAGGAGGATATCCCCAAGACCGCCTTTGTGACTCGTTATGGTTCATACGAGTACACCGTCATGTCTTTCGGCTTAACCAATGCTCCAGCCACCTTCTCTCGCCGGATGAACTATATATTCATGGATTACCTCGACAAGTTCGTCGTGGTTTATCTGGATGATATCCTGATATTTTCCAAGAATGAAGAAGAACATGCTGAACATCTTCATCTTGTGCTGGAAAAGCTACGAGAGAATCAACTCTATGCCAAGTTCTCCAAATGTGAATTCGGCTTCCAAGTAACCTATCTTGGGCATGTCATCTCTAAGGATGGTATTGCCGCCAACCCCGAAAGAGTTCAGGCTATTCTCGATTGACTCCTCCGAAGAACGTTAAGCAAGTCGGAAGTTTTTCGGTCTCGCCAGCTATTGCCGCCGATTCGTCGAGAACTTCTCCAAGATTGCCAGCCTCGACTAACCTGTTGTATAAGGCGTCAAGTTCCAATGGATGATAAATGTCGGGAAAGTTTCCAGCACTCAAAGACAAGTTGACTTCGCCCAAAGATTAGCTCCTCCCGATACTAAGAAGGACTTTGTCATTTATCGCGACGCTTCCCGTCAAGGATTAGGTTGTGTCCTAATGCAGGAGCGCAAAGTGGTTGCTTATGCCTCTCGACAATTACGCCCTCACGAAGATAACTACCCAGTTCACGACCTCGAGCTTGTTGCTGTCATTCATGCGCTCAAGCAAGGGCGACATTACCTACTCGGTAACGCTATGTAGATCTTCACCGACCACCAAAGTCTGAAGTATCATTTACTCAGCCAGACCTGAACCTCCGCCAGCAGAGATGGATGGAGACTGCTGCAGACTTTGATTTGGGTATTTCCTATACACCGTGCAAGGCTAATGTAATGGCTGATGCCTTGAGCCGCAAGTCTTCATCGCAACCACCTTCAGTTCACAAAGTCCAGCCCTCACTGCTGAAGAGTTCGAAAGCTGAACCTCCATATTGTTCCTCCGGTGCACTCGCCCTCCTCCTCCGGAGCTTCGCAAGATGAACCTCCATGTTGTTTCCGGGGTTCTCTCAATACCCTGGTTGCGAAACCAGATCTTGTGGACACCATCAAATGGATACGAAATGTGACGATGAAGTCGAGAGGATTAAACTTTATCCCGCAGAAGGAAAGCCATCATTCTTCATCAGGATGACGCAGCACCTTATTCTTCAAAGGTCGCCTAGTGGTACCGAGTAAGAGGGAAAACCTGAATCGACTCCAAAGGTTATGAAAGAAGCTCATGATACGCCTTTGTCTATTCATCCCGTAGCACCAAGATGTACCAAGACATTCGCCGAGATTCCGTGGTCTAATATGAAGCGAGACATTGCTCGTTATGTTGTTGAATGTGACGCTTGTTGTCAGATCAAGCGTAACATCAAAGGCCCGCCGAACTCGCAACCTATCTCTATACCTGAATGGAAATGGGACCATGTTGAAATGGACTTCGCCACCGGATTTCCCAAGTCGCAGAAAGGTAATGATGCTATTCTTGTCGCCATTGACCGCTTTCTAAAGTTGCACATTTTCGGCAGTCAAAGAAACGATCACCGCTAGTCAGCTTGCAACTCTATATGTCCGTAATTGTTTCACTTCACGGTATTCCTTTGGTTATCGCCTGCACCGTGGCAGCTTATTCACTTCAAGATTCGGGCAAGTTTTCAAGAAGCTATGGGGACTCATTTATCCTTCAAGATCTGCTTCATCCATGATCACAAGGGCAAGTTGAACGTGTCAATCAAGTTCTCAAGACATGCTTCGAGCTTGTGTTATTTCCTTCGCAAGAAATGGGAGGAATCTCTCCGTAGTTCTCTTATAATAATAGCTATCAAGCTAGTCTCAAGATGGCACCCTTGAAGTGTTATATGGACGAAAGTGCCGAACCCTCCGAACTGGTCAAAGCGGGAACGCCCACTCTTCGTCCGGATATTATCCAACATGTCAAGAACAAGTCCGCATTATTCGCGAGAATCTCAAGACCGCTCGACCACGCTAAAAGAGTAATTATGACCGTCATCATAAAGACATGGTCTATCAACTTTGGCGAAAAGGCCTATCTTGGCGTTACACCAATGAAGGGTGCTCACCGCCGGATCAAGGGCAAGCTAGCTCCTCGCTATATTGGCCCATTCACTATTACGAAAGGCGTGGAAAAGTGGCATATCAATCTGGAGCTTCCATCGAACCTTTCTCGAGTTCACGATGTGTTCCACGTGTCACAACTCCGACGCTGCTTCAAGGACCCAATCCGAGCGATGGACCATGAAGTGCTCGAATTGCAACAGACCTCTCCTATAAAGAGCATCCGTCCGCATTCTCGACCAAGCTGAACGCCGCACACGCCGGGCGATCAAGTTCCTCAAAGTCCAAAGGTCGAATCACTCAAGACGGCCACCGGGAACGCGAGGATCGCCTTCGTGATGAATACCCGCGACTCTTTCCTTCTACCTCCTAAATCTCGGGGACGAGATTTCTTGTAGTGGAGGAGATTTGTAACGCCCGGATAATCATGCTACAAGAATCTCACGTTGATGGTGCCACGCCACCTCATCCATCGTAGATAATCACGGGTTAAATCAAAACTATTTCGAAATTCAATTCAAATTTATGATGGCAACAAAAGTTTTCAAAAAAAAAAAATTAAAACTAAAATGTTCGGGGGTTGTCAAATATTACAAAGTTAATTATGGTGCAACATACCCATTTTTATAAAGTGTCTGAATATTTTAAAATGAATTAAAACAGAAAAGGAAAAATAAGAAAAGAAAAAGAAAATAAACCTAATAAATAAAGGGGGGGGGGGGGGGAAACCCCAGGCCAACTGGGCCAAACGGCCCAGCCGACCGGCCCATTGGCCCATCTGTCCCCCCCACACTCCCTTAACCCCCCGGGCAACGAAACCCTAGCCCGACACTCCCCCACTCCTCTCACCCCCCTCCCACATCGCCCGCTCCTCCACCCGATCTGGATCGAGATCGGGGGCTCGACGCCGACGCCGCCCGGCTGTCCACGGACGCCGGGCGCCCCACCGCCACACGACGCCGCCCGTCCCCTCCTCCTCCCGACCAGCCACCCAGACGCTGGCGCCCCCTACGCCCGACGCCCGACGCCCCACGTCGCCTCGGATCCGTCCCGTCCTTCACCTCGCCGGAACCACGCCACCCGCCGGAACGCCTGCCGCCAACGCCTCGCCCTCCTCCTCGCCGGTCTTCCCCGCCGCCCGAGCCCGCTGCCCCAACCCCTACTCCTCGATGTGAGCACGCCTCCTCTCTCTCCCTCGCCCGCGATCACATGAGCCCCGCCGTGGCCGCTTGCTCGGCCCCGCCGTTGATCTCCCCGCGGTCGTTCGTGCTCACCACCGCCACCCCGCTGTGAGCCTCGCTCCCTCCCCTCTCCTTCCCACGACCCCACGGCGCTCCCGCCGATGCCCGCCGCTCGGAGGCCTCTCCTCCCTCGCCGGACCTCCTCCACGGAGCCCCTCCTCGCAGCTGCCGCCCGCTGCCTCTCGCCGTCGCCCGATCCATCCCCTCCGACCACGCCGCTGCGTCGCCATTACCCTATCACAGGCGCCCGACGCCTCAGCGCCTTGATGGCAAGGCTGCCGACGCGCCTTTTGTCAGACCGGTTGTTGCCGCCGAAACGCCCGGCCGACGAGCCTCGCCAGGCTGTCGGTGCGCTCTAGCGCCAGACACCAGCGCCCATTAGTGGCGCCACGCGCTTGGTTACCGCCTGCTTGGCCCTCGTACATCAACGCCGGGGCCCACACTCGAAAAATTAGAATAAAAATGTATATTAATTAATTAATTAGATAATTAATTAACTTAATTGATCGAGTTTAATTAATCAAATCAAGCATTAGTTAACCCGATTAACTAATTAAACTAATTAATAGGTTAATTAGGATAATGTGCCAATGACATGGGGGTCCCACCCTAACGTTAAAAAATAAAAAATAAAATGCTAATTAATTTATTAATTAACTAAGTTAATTAACTTAATTAATCATGTTTAATTAACCTAATTAATCTGTTAATTAAACTAACTAGGTTAATTAGTTAAGAGTCACTAACTAACGGGACCCACCTGTCAGGTTGACCAAGCCAACTCTGTTGACTGCTGACGTCAGCATGACATCATGCTGACGTCATAAATCCATTTTTGAATTAATTAAATAATTAATTAAATTTCAAAAATTAATAAAATCTTTAGAAAATCATATCTTTTAATCCGTAACTCGGATTAAAATATTTTCAACATGAAAGTTGCTCAGAACGACGAGACGAACCCGGATACGCAGTCCGTTCGTCCGCCACACACCCCTAACCTATCGAACCCGCAACTTTCCCTCTCGGCTCCTCGCTCGAAAACACGTAAACACCGGGATATTTTCCGGATGTTTCTTAACCGTACCACCTCATACCACGTTAGGGCACGCCTAGCATCGTTATTTGTCTTGTCATGCATCGATATGCATCTATTTGCATGGTATTCATTGTTTCTTCCCCTCTTCTCTCCGGTAGACTACGAGACCGACGCTGCTGCTTTGCCCAGTTCGACTACGGAGTTGACGACCCTCTCTCTTGCGAGCAACCAGCAAGCCCCCCCTTGATCACCAGATATCACCTATTCTACTCTATACCGCTTGCATTAGAGTAGTGTAGCATGTTCTCGCTTTCATTATACCTATCCCGATGCATAGCTTTGTCCTTGTTACTCTGTTGTTACTTTTACCGCAATCCTATATGCTTAGTATAGGATGCTAGTATTTTCATCCGAGGCCCTACATTCTTGTCCGCTCGCCGTGCTATACTATCGGGCCGTGATCACTCGGGAGGTGATCATGGGTATATACTATATACTTATACATGATACATGTGGAGGCTAAAGTCGGGTTAATTTGGTGGAGCACCCATGAGTGGATCTTTGTGGCGGAGCGGCAGGCAGGTTGAGACCGCCTAGAGAGAGGTGGGCCTGGCCTGTTCGGCGCTCGCGGATACTAACACGCTTAACGAGATCTTGGTATTTGATCTGAGTTGGCTACGAGCCTATACGCACTAACCAACACGTGGGAAAGATATGGGCACTCGGCGCCGTGGTATCGGCCAAGCACTTCAGATGTCACGACGGAGCGGCGCCGGATTGGACCGAACGCCACTAGGCTAGGTCTGCTTCCGCCGCCTCGCAACGTCAGGTGTGCTATGGGCGATGGGCCCGCACCCTGGCGCTTAGGTTTAGACCGCGTGTTGGCCTCTCTGTTTTGCCTAGGTGGGGCTGCGGACGTGTTGATCTTCCGCGGCGGGCATGACCCAGAAAGTGTGTCCGCCAAATGGGATCAAACGTGTTGGGTAAGTTGGTGCACCCTGCAGGGAAGTTAATCTATTGAATAGCCGTGATCTTGATAATGGACGACTTGGAGTTGTACCTTGACCTTATGACAACTAGAACCGGATACTTAATAAAACACACCCTTCCAAGTGCGGATACAACCGGTGGTCGCTCTCTCTCGGGGATACGAGGAGGGATCGCGGGTAGGATTATTGCTATGTGATGTTACTTGGAGGACTTCAACCTGCCCTCTTCTACACTGTTGCAAGACGGTGACCGAAGCGTAGTCTTCGATAAGACTAGCTATCCCCTCTTATTCGGCATTCTCGCAGTTCGGTCCACCGATATGGCCCTTTACACATATATCCATGCATATGTAGTGTAGCTCCTTGCTTGCAGTACTTTGGATGAGTACTCACGGTTGCCTTGTTCCCCTTTTCCCTATCTCTACTCGATTGCTGCAAGGCACGATGGAGCCCAGAGCTGACGCCACCGTCGATGGCGACTACTACACCGGAGGTGCCTACTACTACGTGCAGCCGGCTGGCGGCGACCACCAGAGTAGTTTAGGAGGATCCCTGCGGGAGGCCTGCGCCTCTTCGATCTGTATCCCGGTTTGTGCTAGCCATCTTATGGCAACTTGTTTAACTTATGCGTACTCAGATATTGCTGCTTCCGCTAACTCGTCTATGATCGAGCACTTGTACTCGAGCCCTCGAGGCCCTCGGCTTGTATTATGATGCTTGTATGACTTATTTTATTTGTAGAGTTGTGTTGTGATATCTTCCGTGAGTCTCGATCTTGATCGCATACATTTGCGTGCATGATTAGTGTACGATTAAATCGGGGCGTCACAAGTTGGTATCGAGCCG
Organism: Aegilops longissima; assembly: GCA_021605205.1. Taxonomy (NCBI): domain Eukaryota; kingdom Viridiplantae; phylum Streptophyta; class Magnoliopsida; order Poales; family Poaceae; genus Aegilops; species Aegilops longissima. The sequence continues at coordinate 553,244,097 of CM038679.1, read as the reverse complement.
ATCGCTGTAGGAATCCCCTTCCACACTCCTTGGTCAAGTCGAGTCTAGACATTGCAAAACTTTTACTAACTTGGCTGTGTGCCTTACGGGCCCACGCCGCCATCGGGTGGTACTAGGATCTTTTACTCCTCGACCTTTACTCGGGACTCTGAACTCTCTTCTACTCGGGTTAAACAAATTTACTAACTAACACTAGGATCCCGTGACCACATTCACCCGAAGTTGGATAAAGCCATAGTTATTTCTTGGAATTGTATTTTGATCAATTTCCACCTTGTCATTTGACTCCTTTGAAACATCTTTGTTTTCAGATGGAACCCACGAGGCAGGTAAATGCGCCACACGGCGCCATTGGTGCCTCGGGATCACTGCGGTGCTAGCGAGACGATGACCTATCGGGTTATCGCTGGCACCTCGAGTACACCGCCTATGAGGAGTACCAGGACTTTAACCAGAGCGATGCCGAGCCATCGTCCACCTCTACTCTCGGGAGAAAAAAAATCAGAGAGAAGGATTCATCGTGTTTTACGATACGGAGCCACCGCTAAGCCCTAAACTCTCTCGGGAGGGCTGATCTGGAGTCCGTTCGGGGCTCCGGAGAGGGGAATCCGTCGCCGTCGTCAGCATCAACCATCCTACATCACCAATTTCATGATGCTCACCACCGTGCGTGAGTAATTCCATCGTAAGCTTGCTGGACGGTGATGGGTTGGATGAGATTTATCATGTAATCAAGTTAGTTTTGTTAGGGTTTGATCCCTAATATCCATTGTGTTCTGAGATTGATGTTGCTATGACTTTGCTATGCTTAATGCTTGTTACTAGGGCCCGAGTGCCATGATTTCAGATTTGAACCTATTATGTTTTCATGAATATATGTGAGTTCTTGATCCTATCTTGCAAGTCTATAGTCACCTACTATGTGCTATGATCCGGCAACCCCAAAGTGACAATAATCGGGACCACTCCCGGTGATGACCATAGTTTGAGGAGTTCATGTATTCACTATGTGCTAATGCTTTGGTCAGGTACTGTATTAAAAGGATGCCTTAATATCCCTTAGTTTCCGTAAGGACCCCGCTACCACGGGAGGGTTGGACAAAAGATGTCGCAAGTTCTTTTCCGTAAGCACGTATGACTATATTCGGAATACATGCCTACATTACATTGATGAATTGGAGCTAGTTCTGTGTCACCCTATGTTATGACTGTTACATGATGAACCGCATCCGGCATAATTCTCCATCACCGATCCAATGCCTACGGGCTTTTCACATATTGCTCTTTGCTTATTTACTTTTCCGTTGCTACTGTTACAATCACTACAAAACCCAAAAATATTACTTTTGCTACCGTTACCGTTACTTCCATATTAGTTTGCTACTAAATACTTTGCTGCAGATACTAAGTTATCCAGGTGTGGTTGAATTATCAACTCAACTACTAATACTTGAGAATATTCTTTGGCTCCCCTTGTGTCGAATCAATAAATTTGGGTTGAATATTCTACCCTCGAAAACTGTTGCGATCCCTATACTTGTGGGTTATCAAGACTATTTTCTGGCGCCTTTGCTGGGGAGCATAGCTCTATTCTTTGAGTCACTTGGGATTTATATCTGCTGATCACTATGAGGAAATTGAAAGATGCAAAAACAAAAATTTATCCCTCAATTACGAGGGGAGGTAAGGAACTGCCATCTAGCTCTGCACTTGATTCATCTTCTCTTTTAAGTAAGCTTGCGACACCTAAACCTGCTTCTGCTATTAATTCTGATATGTCGCATGTTATTGATGATGCCACTTCTGCTATGCATGATACTTATGATGAAACTACTTCTATGCTTGATACTACTGTGCCACTTGGTGAATTTCTTGATGAACAAATTGCTAGGGCTAGAGAGAATGAAATTATTGAAACTGATAATATTGATAAAAGTGATGATGAAGATTCTCCCCCTAGATATGAATTGCTTGTTGTGCCTGAGAGCTATGTTATGGATGAAGAAACTGCTAGAGACTTTCTTGCTTGCAATGATAGAAGTGATCTTAAGAAATTATTAGCTAAGTTGAAACAAAAACTCTGAATGCTAGAATGAAATATGATCCCGCTTATGCTACTTCACCTATCTTTGTTCTTGATAAGGATTATGAATTCTCTGTCGACTCGATATAATTACTTTGGTTGAATTTGATCCTTTTTATGGCTATGAATCTGAAACTGTTGTGGCACATCTTACTAAATTAAATGATATAGCCACCCTGTTCACTAATGATGAGAAAACTCGGTACTATTATATCCTTAAGATATTTCCGTTCTCATTAAAGGGGATGCTAAGATATGGTTTAATTCTCTTGATCCTGGTTGTGTCGTAGTCCCTGTGATATGATTTATTACTTCTCGCTAAATATTTCCTGCTCATAAGAAACAAGCTGCTTTAAGGGATATATATATAATTTTGTGCAAATTGAAGAAGAGAGTCCCCCACAAGCTTGGGGGAGGCTTCTCCAATTACTTAATGCTTTGCCTGATCATCTTCTCAAGAAAAATGAAATACTTGATATCTTTTATAATGGACTAACCGATGCTTCCAGAGACCACCTGGATAGTTGTGTTGGTTGTGTTTTGAGGGAAAGAATTGTTGATCAAGCTGAAATTCTATTGAATAATATGTTGACTAATGAAAATAATTGGACACTTCCTGAGCCAATTCCTGAGCCTATTCTTAAACCAACTCCGAAGAAAAGGGGTGTTCTATTTCTCAGTCCTGAAGATATGCAAGAGGCAAAGAAATCTATGAAGGAAAAAGGTATAAAAGTTGAAGATGTTAAGAATTTACCTCCTGTTGAAGAAATACATGGTCTTAATTTACTACTTGTTGAAGAAATACATGGTTTTAATCCATCACCTATTGATGAAACACATGGTCTTGATAACCCGACACAGGTAGTAAAGGTAAATTCTCTCTATAGATATGATAAAGCTGAAATCCCTCCTACTAAGTTTGCTAGCCAATGCTTAGATGAGTTTGATGATTTTATGGTTAAGCAAGAAGATTTCAATGCTTATTTTGGTAGACAATTAAAATGAAATGCTTATATGATTAAACACTTGAGTGATTATATGTCTAGAGTTAAAGGTGAACTTAAACTCATTAGTAAACATGCTTGTATGGTTACCACTCAAGTAGAACAAGTACTTAAAGCTCAGAATGATTTGCTCAATGAACTGAATAGTAAGAATAATGATTTTGCTGTTAGAGTGGCTACTAGAGGGGGTAAAATGACTCAGGAACATTTGTATCCTGAGGGCCACCCTAAGAGAATTGAGCAGGGTTCTCAGAGAAATAATTTAGATGCACCTAGTCCTTCTAGGAAGAGGAAAAAGAAAAATTATAGGACTTTGCATGCTTCTAGTGAACCTGTTGTTGACACACCTGAGAATACCAATGATATTTCTATGTCTGATGATGAAACACAATCTGGTAATGAACATGAACCTAGTGATAATGCTAATGATGATGTTCATGTTGATGCTCAACCTAGCGATGATAATGATGTAGAAATTGAACCTGCTGTTGATCTTGATAACCCACAATCAAAGAATCAACGTTATGATAAGAGAGACTTTGTTGCTAGGAAGCACGGTAAGGAAAGAGAACCATGGGTTCAGAAACCCATGCCTTTTCCTCCTAAACCATCCAAGAAAAAGGATGATGAGGACTTTGAGCGCTTTGCTGAAATGATTAGACCTATCTTTTTGCGTATGCGTTTAATTGATATGCTCAAAATGAATCCTTATGCTAAGTATATGAAAGATATTTTTACAAATAAAAGAAAGATACCGGAAGCTGAAATTTCCACCATCCTTGCTAATTATACTTTAAGGGTGGAATACCAAAGAAGTTAGGAGCTCCAGGAGTACCCACTAACCATGCTCCATTAAAAGGAATTATCTAAGAACTGCTTTATGTGATCTTGGAGCTGGTGTTAGTGTTATGCCTCTTTGTTTATATCTTAGACTTGATTTTAATAAGTTGACACCTACTGAAATATCTTTGCAAATGGCTGATAAATCAACTGCTATACCTATCGGTATTTGTGAGGATGTGCCTGTTGTGGTTGCAAATGTTACTATTTTAACAGACTTTGTTATTCTTGATATTCCCGAGGACGATAGTATGTCTATTATTCTTGGAAGACCTTTTTTGAATACTGCAGGGGCTGTTATTGATTTCAACAAAGGCAATGGCACTTTTCATGTTAATGGTAATGAGCATATGGTACACTTTCCGAGGAAACAACCTCAAGTCCATAGTATCAATTCTATTGGAAAAATTCCATCGATTATTTTTGGAGGTTTTGAATTTCCTCTACCTACTGTCAAGAAGAAATATGATATTCTTATTATTGGGGATGTGCATATCCCCGTTGAGGTAACATAGTGTTATTCGAAATTCCTCTAGTTCCATGTTATTCGGAATGAGTTTGTTAACAAGACTTGATCAACCTTGTTAGTGGATTCTTTTTGATAAGCATGAGATGGATGAAGTTAGAAAGCACAACCTTCTGTACCCTCCTTTTAATTTCTGTTATTTAGATTGAATAAAGTAAAAATAGTATTTTCTGTCAGTTTTCTGATTTATCCATGCAATAAAAAAATACCCCAAAAATAAAAGTTCTCCAAATGCCCCGAAATTGGAATATGATTTTTTCTGAAATATTTGAGAATATCTGGCACTGAGAACACAGCAGGGGGAGCAAGCACCTGGCCATGAGAGTCCAGGGCGCGCCCACCCCTACAAGGCGCGCCCCCTGCCTCGTGGGCCCATGGTGGCTCCCCTCCACTTATTCCAGCCACCACACACTCCTTCCTCCCAAAAAAAAAAATCAACAACCAGCTCAAGCACGAGTTCTAGTTCATTTCGCTGCGATTTTTGATCTCCTTGCTCAAAGCACCTCTCACAAAACTGCTTTGGGGGATTGTTCTTCGGTATGTGACTCCTCCAATGGTCCAATTAGTTTTTGTTCTAGTGCTTTATTCATTGCAAATTTTTGCTGCTTAGGTGACCCTATTCTTGAGCTTGCATGTCAAATTTATATGGTCCCAAGTAGTTCTAATGCATGATATAGTCTCTAGGCACTTGTAGGAGTAGTTGCTATCAATTTTGTTGAGTTTGGTTCACTTTTATTTGAAGTCACTAAAAATTTCAGAAATTTTCAGAAAATGATGAAGAGATTTTTGAGGGGCTCTTCGAGCCGAAGCTCGAAGGATAAGCAAAGTGAAGAAGAAGAGAGGCCCAAATATAATCTGCCTCGCACCGCGGAGGTTCAGCCGTGTGAATGGCCTTGTGATGATTTCTTGAGAGCAGCCGATATTTATGATGATTTTTATGAATTGGATGAGAATGCAGGCCTCACCGACTTCCTCCACGACCAACGCGAACAGTATCTCTTACTCACTAATATCTTTGTGCAAAATTTTCATTTCCATTCTAGGAGGTCACCACCTACGGTGGATTTTAATTTATATGATGAGTATAAGGAGATGACCCTTCATGAATTTTGTGAGGTTTGCAAGTTACCTTTTTCGGGCAGCGTAGAGGAACCACATCATGACGATGTGGAGAGGTTTATTGATACAATTGCCGTAGGGGAAACTAGGAGAGTTTCCGATGCATGAATCACTAGCATACATTTTCCTGTTTTACGTTACTTTGCATTATTTGCTAGTAGATGCTTAATTGGTCGCGGAAACTGTGGCAACCTAAGTGCCCTTGACATTGTTATTTTGTGGCATGCTTTGCTTCACGATGACTCATTCAGTATGGGCGCTATTGTTACAAAGCGGTTGAATCTTAACCGTACTACGGGCCCCATCTTGGGAGGCATCTTTGCCTCGCGCCTCGCTGCATACTATAATATACCTATTAGGCATTATAAGAAGGAAGAAAAATGGTTGCCTACTGTTCTTCTAGATTACAAGAGTATGGTTGCACATGATTTCATTGTTAAGAACAGGAAAAAGGAGCTTAATTATAGACTGTTATTTGATAAAAATCACCCTGAGACTATTACCTTGCCTGGTCCTTCCTTGTTTGATTTATCTGCAGGCAAGTACCTTGTTCTGTTGGAGACTATTCACGCCTACCGGAACCCCACATCAGCTACAGAGCCAGATCCGGAACCACATTTTGTTCCCCCACGCCAGTCTGTTTACCGGTGGGATCCGGCGGAGGTTACCAACCAGTGGCAACCCGAGGCTTCATCTTAGTACGACCCCAACTATAACTTTGGATATCCGTCAGGCCAGCCGTGGCCATAGACCAACTTAGGCCAAAAGCCTAAGCTTGGGCAAGTACGTATGTCTCACCGACATTACATTTATGTTCACACGCTCATGCTAGATGTCGGTGCTCATACTCTTTCATTGTATTACCCATGCTAGTTTATTTCCTTTTTCTTGCTTTCTTCTTGTGTGTTTGAAAAACCTTAAGAAAACCAAAAAAATTAGTAGTATCTTTTAGTTAGTTTACTTTCTTGCTGTAGTAGTAATAACTAAAAGAAAACACAAAAAGATTTCTCGTTCTTCTTTTGCTTGTTGGGAGCTTTCCCGTGTAAATAGTTTTACTTCTTTTCTTTTCTTTGGAGGTCGATAGGAGAAGACCATAATGAAAATGTTGAAGTGGCTCTTATATGCATTATTGTTGATTTAACCAAGAGCCCATATTGCCTTGTCTTCTCCTTTGTATTGAATGGTCGCTGATTCCAGCTTAGTCCAATGCACGTGCACTATTATTATTATTCACATCGTTCGGTCGTGCAAGTGAAAGGCAATTATGATGATATATGATGGACTGATTGAGATGGGAGAAGCTGGTATGAACTCGACCTCTCTTGTTTTTGTAAATATGATTAGTTCATCGTTCCTGATTCATCCTATTATGAATAAACATGTTTGCAATGACAATTAAAGAATATAGTTTCTTATGCCATGCTTAATTAGCTAGGAGTTTATAATGGTTTACCTTGTGTGCCAACATGCTATTAAAACAGTTGTGATGTGGTATGATAAGGTGGTATCCTCCTTTGAATGATTCGAGTGACTTGACTTGGCACATGTTCACGCATGTAGTTGAAACAAATCAACATAGCCTTCATGATATTTATGTTCATGGTGGATTATATCCTACTCATGCTTGCACTCAATGTTTATTAGTTTTAATTTATGTTCATGACTGTTGTCGCTCTCTAGTTGGTCGCTTCCCAGTCTTTTGCTAGCCTTCATTTGTACTAAGCGGGAATACTGCTTGTGCATCCAATCCCTTAAACCCCAAAGTTATTCCATATGAGTCCACTATACCTTCCTATATGCGGTATCTACCTGGCGTTCCAACTCTAAACCTTCAAATGAAATTCTGTTTTGTATGCTCGAATAGCTCATGTATCAACTAGGGTTGTTTGTATCTTCCATGCTAGGCGGGTTATTCTCAAGAGGAGTGGACTCTGCTCCTCACTCACGAGAAAATGGCTGGTCACCGGGATGCCCGGTCCCATGCTTTATGCAAATCAAATCAAAATAATTGCAAACAAAACTCCCCCGGGACTGTTGTTAGTTGGAGGCACTTGTTGTTTCGAGCAAGCCATGGATTGATGCTTGTTGGTGGAGGGGGAGTATAAAATTTACCATTCTGTTTGAGAACCGCCTATAATGTGTGTAGCATGGAAGATATCGCCATCTCTTGGTTGTTATGTTGACAATGAAAGTATACTGCTCAAAATATTATTTATCTCTATTTCAAAACCGAGCTCTGGCACCTCTACAAATCCCTGCTTCCCTCTGCGAAGGGCCTATTTATTTACTTTTATGTTGAGTCATCACCCTCTTATTAAAAAGCACCAGCTGGAGAGCACCGATGTCATTTGCATCCATTACTGTTAATTTATATTGGGTATGACTATGACTGGATCTCTTTTACCATGAATTACAATGTCTAGTCAGTTGTAACGCCCGGATAATTAAGCTACACCAATTCTCTGCTAATGAGGCCACGTCACCACTGTTACTGTTGCTAATCTCGTTTAGATTCAAAACGGTTCAAATTCAAATTTAAAACAAAGTTAAAAAATAGAAGTTTTCTAATGTCCAAACTAAATAGTACAAGTTGTGGCAAATAATTTATAAGTAATGTTGGTGAATAAACCACATTTTTATAAAAGGTTTAATGCACTAAAATAATTAAAATAGCAGCTAAAGTAATTATTTAAATGCCTTTTAAGTATTAAAAATGTGTGAAGTATTTTATTATTGCACTAAAATTTTTATGGGAGTAGCATATCTAGTAGCTCTAATTTAGATGCTATTCTTAACTTTTTATAAAACTAAAATAATGGGAAACTTAAATGGAAATCAAATAAACAGAAACTATAAAGAAGGTAGAAGAAAAAGAGAAAACAAAATGCCTCACCCCTCACCCTGGGCCGCTTGGCCACCAGACCCACCAGGTCGGCCTAGCAGCCGGCCCAGCTCCCCCCGCAACAGGTCCTCCCTTCTCCTGTTCCTCGGTCTCAGACCGCTACAGAGAGCGCTCCCGCTCGCGGTCGGCACCGCACCACCTCGTCGACGATGAGGGGTTGGATAAGAGCGCCCCTCCCCGAACCCTAGCTACCCACTCGCCCCACTCCTCTCTGTCCCTCCGCCTCGCCCCTCACCAGATCCCATTTCCTATAGCCCTCTCCCTCTTTGTCCCGAGCACTACCACCGCCGTGCCATTGTCGTTCGCCTGCTCCGGCTTCTTCCCGGGCCACGAGAGGTTGGCCGGGGGCCTCGCCGCACCCCATAGTCACCGTCCACACCACCAGTGCAGGCTTCGGAGTTCCCTGCCACTGGATCGGGCGTCGCCCGCACCGTCAACCACGTCGACCACCGCCACCGCCTCACCGCGTCCAACTACTCCGGCATCTCCTCGACCTCTCCTGAGCTCCCCATCAGCCGCTGCTGTGAGCTCTCCCTCGATTCCCCTGTTTCCCCCTTCGGTTCGTCGCCTAGATCGCCGTAGCCATCGTAGCCAAGCTCGCCGCCGTTGCTTCCCCTCAGCACCGCACCCATAGCCGGTCAGGCTCGTCCAAGAGCACGGCCTCTTGCTCCTTGCCTCCCCCGCGCCCGCCAGCTGCGCTGCATCGCACGTCTGCAGCTCTGCGCCTGCAACCGTCCGCGTCGGCTCACGCTCCGCGTCCGCGAGCACACGCCCTGCTCCCCATCCCTGCTAGCCCGCGCGCACGCCCTTCCGCACCCTGGCCGACCACTGTGACCCTGCTGCCGCCCAACCGCGCGACGACCGCGACCCACTCCGTCTGCGGGCGCGCGCCTGGCCGCGCCGGCTGCGACCCTCGCCACACATGCCTCCACCCCACCCGTGCTCGCCTGCTGCTGCTTGCTACTCCCTCCGTTCCAAAATAGATGACTCAACTTTGTACTCCCTTCGTCCGGAAAAACTTGTCATCAAAATGGATAAAAAGGGGTGTATCTAGAACTAAAATACATCTAGATGCATCCCCTTTTATTCATTTTGATGACAAGTATTTCCGGACGGAGGGAGTACTAAGTTAGTACAAAGTTGGGTCATCGCTACCACGGAGTTGCTGCTGCATCTACTGCTGCTGCTGCTAACTATACTCTGTACTGCTAGCTACTGAAGATGCTACTAGCTAGCTTTTCTCTTTTTACAATGACTAACCCTCTATACAACCCGTAAACATCGTCTAAACGGTTATTAACATTAGTAAAAATAATATGAGTAGAAAGTATATATGACAAACTTCATTTTATCTTGGAACAAATCCATTTGATGCATGAATTAAATCATATGAAAATCACAAATTGCTATCTTATGTTAAGAGAGAACATAATTAACCTCATAGCATACTGTGTTGCGTGCTGTGTGTGGTGTGTGCGTGTGTGCACTACCAGCCTCACGGCTGTGCCACCAGGTCGGCCCTTGTTTAGTTTAGTTGGTAACTAGCTTACCCCCGCACGGCGGCACGCCGCGCCCGTCGGTTCAGTGCGGTTATATAGATTATGTTTCTTCTTCGTAATAAGCGTTGTTATTTTAGGATGCCAGATGATCGCATGAAAAATTATAGATGTAGGGAAAAAAAGATGGAAGGATGATGCATGTGAACAAACAGGGGAATACACAATGACACATCTCTAGTAGGGATGATTTATTTTGCCGAACGTGGTCTGAGTCATTGCCAGATTAGATCATCCGGTGTAGCCTCCCATTGGATTAGCTCCTATGATTAAGTAGTAAAGAGACGCAAATAGTCGCAATTATATATACACCATATCATATGTAGTTAATAATTTTTTCCTTCTTTCATACATTTTTTTTACTATCACCGAGAAGTGACCGAGCCAAGCAGGTGGCCAATCTCGTGCACCGTCGCCGACTACTCCAAGGAAGCGACGCCAGGGACACGTCGTCGGCGGTCACCCATGCCTTTGAGGCGCCCAAGTGGAACCAGCTCGCCGGTGTGCCCGTCGGTCGTCGAACACCTCTCAGTCCCGTGGTGGACGTCGACAACCTCCACATGGTAGCGACAATAATGCAGTCTCTTGCTCGGCGGAGTAGCAGCGATGGAGGCTGGACGCAACTCCTCCCCGGCAAGCCCGGAGGTGCGGCGTGGGGAGAGACCACGGGAAGCCACTCTGAACCTTGGAGCGCGGCTCCACAACTCGCGATGGTTGAGCTAGCTCCATACTGCACGTCGTAGAAACGAGGAGCCTAGGAGGGAGGGGCATGCCCGGCGAGGCGGTAAACGAAGCTCCTTTCCATCCCACACGAGAGAAGCAGAGAGAGGCTCGATGTTTTGCGCCAACGCTATTTCTCAGTGGTGCTTCGGTTGAGATGCAAAAGCGAGTGATGACCATAGAGAAGAGGAAAGAGAGATTTATAGATGCTTATGGCGTTGGACGATTCAACCGGAATCTTCCGGAAAACACCTTGATCATCAAGGGCGGTAAGCCGCAGAGTCATCTAGAAGAAGAAGAGATAAGGAAGGAGATGTAAGCGGTGGGGCAGATAAGAAAGGAACGAAAGCGGTGGATTGGACGGGATGCATGCAGCGCACATGCGAGGGAGACAGAAGGAATGTCCCGTATCTGGCCTAGAATCGCCCCCGATCGAGCGGTGCGGTGGCTGTCTTGGCCATATTCCTCTGTTGTCTTGTAATTGGATGTAGTTGCCCGTCCCGCTGCCTGCGCATGTGCCTTGTAACTGGATGTAGTTGCCCATCCCCCGGTCACCGCTTCGTCAGACTGCTATTGGTCGGCCGCATATCCAGGCAATGTGTTCTGATTGGTCTGCATGCATGCAGTGGCTGATTTGCCCACATTCATTTACTCAGCATCGATTTGCTTGTTTCTTGTTTGTTCCTGAGGACGAAAGCAAAACTGGAAACCAACACACCGCATGGCCGACTTAATTACAATATAATAGGCTAGAAGCACACGACAGTGAAGCAAGCACGTTCAAAAAATTTAGCCGATGCATATACGCCCACATATGCATTTATACATAACCACATCCCAAAAAAATGCACGCGTCAATAGCTCAAACGCCCATAGGTTGCTTTCAAGATCAAACAATCATCTGAGCCAAAACCGCTAAAGACACTCCAAGTACACACGGGAAAATGTGAATCAGATAACAAAATTTTCATCGAAGGCCTACGGCCACCGCGTGATTCTACACGGTAATCTACCAAAATAATACACATGTCGCCATCCAGCTGATCAAGAAGTCACTTTCACACAAGTGGGTAAACCTGGAGGCAAAAACTTTTCGAGATATAGTGGTTTTGGTATACTTTAGTGCTCAATTAGTATAACAACAAATGACAAGTGGACCCCTCTGTTTATTAGCTTTAATTAGTTGTTCTAAAAAGGCTAAGTCTATGACAAATGGGCCCCGCTGTTAATTAAGCAAGATTTCCTAAACTACTAAACTTAGAGTCAATGACATGCGGACCCACTTCTACTATTCACTAGTTGACTAGTCTTTGTTGACCTGGTCAACAGGGCCCTCTGGCCCCATCTGTCAGCCACATGTGCACAATGTTGGGTAGACTTCTGTGTACCTGTAGCATTTACTGTTTATTTTTGAAATAATAATAATTTTAGAAAATCAATTAGAACTTTGAAATTCAATATAAAATAATTCATAACTCGGATGAAAAAGTTGTATACATGAAAGTTGCTCAGAACGACGAGACGAATCCGGATATGCAACCCGTTCATCCGCCACACGTCCCTAGCATAGCAAACCTGCAACCGTTCTCCTCCGTTTCGTCTGTCCGAAAAGGCCAAACTTCGGGAAAACCTTCCCGGATGTTATCCCCCTTCGCCGGTATCGTGTAGCACTGCGTTAGAACACCCCTAGCTTCGCGTATTGTCATGCATACACTTGTTTGCTTTGTATTTAATGTTTCTCCCCCTCTTCTCTCCGGTAGACCTCGAGATCGCTGCTGATGCCCCTGTGATCGACTCCTTCGACGACGACCCTCCTTCTCGCCTGAGCAACCAGGCAAGCCCCCCCTTTGATCATCCCGATATCGCCCATTCCATTCTCTCATGCTTGCATTAGATTTTGCTGTTGTTATTGTTTGCTCCTATTCTGATGCATAGCCTGCTTTTGTAACCTGCTTATTGTTACCTATCTGCTTATCCTAAACTGCTTAGTATAGGTTGGTTAGTGATCCATCAGTGGCCCCCACCTTGTCCTTGTTGCCCCTACTTCATCATCGACGACTCGATCAGTGTGATCGACGACCAGAGCCCGACACCTCACATCACATCACGCCCCTTTTGTTGCTCGACTCTGCAGAGCTACTATCGAGGGCCGAGGGTGATCCCTCATAACGCACTGCTGATGATAATTCGTAGTGTAGCTATTGATCGTGGTCATCGAGGGTGATTTCCTCTTTCACCATTCCCGATACGGCTCTGTCGTGCAACACCTCAAGTGTGAACCTCGAGGGTGGTCCCTCTTACGTTCACCTTGATGAATACATTGAGTGGAATCCACCGGGGGTGATTCCTCGGGTTTTCTTCCTTGATGTATTGGACACACGGTTACCTTGACTTTACTTGAGACCATTGTTGAAGTCGGGTCGGCCCTGAGGGGTACCCGCGAGTTGATGTGAAAGTCGGGCGGGCCCGGCGAGCACCCGAGGAGTTGTTATGGTGGCAGCTGGCTGTTTAGCGGTATCACCCAGGAGGGGGTGGTAGCTCCGGACTTGTCCCGACAGCCGTCACTACTTTAATTTTTAATGCACTAATAGGTTTGGGTATTTGTTCTGAATTGGCCTTTGGCCTTTACGCACTAACCACCACACGAGAATAGTTATGGGCCTCGATGTCGCAGTATCAGCCGAAGCTTTGTCAGATGTCCAGTTCAGCATTGTGGCCGGGCCGGATCGTGCCATCCACTTCACGGCGGTGTTGGTATCCCCTGCGCTGTGACCGGAATGCAGCGGGCGATGGGCCCAGACCCTGGAGTGCTTAGGATGTAGACCGGTGGGGACCTCTCTGCTGAGCCTAGGTAGGGCTACGACGTGTTGATCTTCCGAGGCCGGGCATTGACCCCAGAAAGGTGTGTCCGGCTAGAGTGATCGAGCGTGTTGGGTAACGTGGTGCACCCTGCAGGGAAGATACATATTCGAATACCGTGTCCACGGTAATGGACGTTCAGACTTGTATCTTGATCTAATACAACTAGAAATGGATACTTAAGTTATGTGGCTCCGAGATTGCTTTCTCGCAGGGAGTCGAGGAAGGATCTCTGGGCATTATTGCTACAACATGCTTGATAATTAAACTGCTATTCTTTACTCTTCTTTATGCTGCAAGATGCTTGGAGCTTCTTGAAGATGCTAGTCTTCGATAGGCTAGGCCTTCCCCTCTATTCTGGCATTCTGCAATTCAGTCCATAGATACCGCCCTTCCATTTGATACCGATGCATACTTAGTATAGATCTGATGCTTGCGAGTACTTTGGATGAGTACTCACGGTTGCTTTGCTACCCCCTTTCCCCCTTCCTTCTTCTTTCCGGTTGATGCAACCAGATGGTGGATCCTTGGAGCCAGATGCCACCGCCGACGGATGCTACTACGTGGAGACCGCCGACGACTAGGAGTAGTTAGGAGGTCCCAGGCAGGAGGCCTTGCCTCTTCGATCGTGTTGCTTTTGTGCTAGCCTTCTCAAGGCATCCTTGTCTAACTTATGTCTGTACTCAGATATTGTTGCTTCCGCTGACTCTTGTGTATCGAGCTTGTATTCGAGCCCTCGAGGCCCCTGTCTTGTAATATGAAGCTTGTATTATTTCATTTTGTGTCTAGAGTTGTGTTGTGATATCTTCCCGTGAGTCCCTGATTAAAGGTGCTCTGCTTTTGTGTTTTGCGGTCTCTAGCGAGATACCAGCTTGTTATATGATATTATGATTGTTTTGAGAAAGTGTTGTCATCCGAGATTTATTATTATTGCTCGCTAGTTGATTATGACATTGACATGAGTAAACATGAGACCTAAGTGTTATTGTGAATATGGTTATTCATAATCTTTGCTGAAAACTTGAATGCTGGCTTTACATATTTACAACAACAAGAGCAAACAGAGTTTGTAAAAGTTTTTCTTTATCACTTTTAGTTTATCAACTGAATTGCTTGAGGACAAGAAAGGTTTAAGCTTGGGGGAGTTGATACGTCTCCGTCGTATCTACTTTTCCAAACACTTTTGCCCTTGTTTTGGACTCTAACTTGCAAGATTTGAATGGAACTAACCCAGATTGACGCTGTTTTCAGCAGAATTGCCATGGTGTTATCTTTGTGTAGAAACAGAAGTTCACGGAATGATCTGAAACTTCATGGAGATTATTTTTGGAAATAATTAAAAATACTGGCAAAAGAATCCAGGCCAGGGGGCCCACACCCTTTCCATGAGGGTGGGAGGCGTGCCTGTCCCCCCAGGGCGCGCCCCCCTGCCTCGTGGGCCCCCTGGTGCTCCACCGACCTCAACTCTGTAAGTGCATCTAGTGCTCCTTAGTGATTTTGGTGTATTGAAGACTTATAGGTTAAGGGACTAATGCGTTTGTGAGTGTACACAGGTCTATAAGTCTATGAGGAGTTTGATATTTACAGAGAAAGTCGACCCCTAAAAATGAAGTTCTTTGACTGAAGACTTTGATATTCTGAAGACTTTCTGAAGACTTTGAAAGTGAAGAAATTGGTGTGACCTTGAAGACTTGGTATTCATTTGAGGAACATGAAGCGTGAAGACTTTTGTTTTCGTAGTTTCGTTTTCTCTTTCTTGAGTCATAGGAAACACCGTACTGTTAAAGGGGGTCGAGGAAATACTAAGGAAAAATTTCCATGTGATGCTCAACTCAAAATCCTACACCTACCAATCCCTTCGAGTGAAGCCTTTGGAAATCTCATACAGATTCAGTCACTTTCTTGATGGATGAGACAAAGTTCTTACAGTCATTGAGAATTTGTTCGACCGAGGAGTTAGGAATTCGCCAGGTCGGATTGCCTACAGTGAGGAACATGATAGCCCCGAGGAATTTGAGAGTCAAATTTCCGACCGTTCTTTGTCTTCTTGGCCACCTGTCCCAAAATATCTTATCCACCTAACGGTCATATCATTGAAGGGCATTTATATCTTATCATGTCGGGCTGCTCCCTAGGCTATAAATAGCCGCCCCCTACAACCACTAGCTGGTTGGCTGCTCCGAGAGAACTTGACACTTGTCATATGAGAGCAACCCATCCTCCGAGGACTTTGAACGAAAATCATCGAGTGAGGAAAAACCCAAAAACCAAACCCCTACAAACCCAAAGTGATTGAGCATCACTGAAGAGATTGATCCTGTGTGGATCCGACGCTTGTTACCTATGAAGACTGTGCTTCTTCCAGACGGTTAGGCGTCATGGTCTAGAGCATCCAAGAGGAATTGTGGATCGCCGAGTGACCAAGTCTGTGAAGGTTTGGAAGTCGCTGAAGACTTACCACAGTGATTGGGCGAGTCTGTGTGACCTTAGTTCAAGGAGAATCGGTGAGGACTTGGTGTCATGAGCTGCGTGCTCGGCGATCGGGTGTCCGGGCTGTGTGACCTCGAGTTTAAATACTCAGCCGCTCCAACCAGACGTACAAGCCGAGACAAGCTGTTGGAACTGGTCTACCAAATCATTGTCTTCACCAACCTAACTGGTTCTATTTCCTCAACTCTTTCATTTCCTCATTCTTGTGTTGAGTGTTCGTTCATATCTGTGTTTGAAGACTTTGGTGAAGACCTTCTCAATTTCCTCGAGTTCAATTTCTTGATCTGTTTGTCTTCATCTTGTGCTATCCTGTGTTTACGCTTTCATACTCTTTGATTGTCTTCATTTCATCATGATGACCATGCCGCATTCTCTTATGCTTACTTCGAGTACTTATTCCGCTGCAAGTAGTTCTTCACTTAGGAATTTCCTCACCGCAAATTCCTCATTGAAGAATTCATAAAATCGCCTATTCACCCCTCTAGTCGATATAACGCACTTTCAATTTGTATCGAGCAAGGTACTCCCTTGTTACGTGTGATTTTGGTTTAACCACGGAGTTTTAGTTATGTCGACCGCAGGTGTGAAGAAAGTGACATGCCCTATCTTTGACGGTCATGATTATCCCAAGTGGAAGGCCATGATGAGGAAGCGCCTCATGGCAATGAACATCGATCTGTGGACCGTCATTGAAATTGGTCTTACTGATCTATGCAAGACGGTGAATGCAGATGATATTCGCAAGTACACTCGACTTGACATCATGGCGAAGGATATCATCTGTTCCTGCCTATCTAGAGATGAATTCAAGCGCATTATGCATCTTGGCAATCGAAGCTTATCGGGACCGAATCTCCGGCGTCTATGAAGGTCATCGAACCCGTCATGATCCTTGGTTTGAGGACTTCAAGAAATCTCTCAAAACGATGACTTTCGAACCGAATCATCATCTTCGCATCATGTCTCATGGCAAAGGGTGACAAGGTAACGAATGTTCCTCATCCGAGTATAGTGACGATGAATCGATGATGATGGATCGATGATGATATTGAACCTTGCTATACCAAGCTTGTTTGTATTGCCACCAAACAACAACATGCCTTGGAAAGGTTCAAAACATGTTAGGTAAAAGTGATGATATGTTAGGTGAAGAAATGGATCGCACTAAAGCCCCGATTGAAAATCTTGAGAGACTTGAGTCTAGGTTTGACAACCTTCAAGGTCATCATAACTCTCTCTTATCGATCATGAGAAGCTCTCTTATGAGTTTCTTCAAAGAAGCAAGATCTTGAGAAGCTAAGAGTGAGTTATGAAGATCTTCGAAGGAGCGTGATTCATTACTTGCTCAACAAATCAGCGCTTCTCGTGAAGAATTTGTTCCTCCATGCTTAAAGTGCATTGAGCGTGAATCGCTAATTCTTCACTGAATGTTCAAATGCTTCAACTGTTACAAATTCTTCACCTGCTCTGCTATCACTAATTCCTCATCGAGGACATTGCTAGTATCCTTGACGATCGAGGTTGAAGGAATTGTACATGACAGGCATGTACAAAATCCTCAAAGGGCATCAGACTCTTTGTGATGTGCTTAAAAAGCAGATCCTCAACAGGAACCCTAGGAAAGAGGGTATTGCCTTTGAGAGGAAACTCAATGCTGATGGAACATATTGGAAGCTGGCGGTACCCCAAAACCTCATGGGTTGCAAAGGGACCTCCAGTTGATCCATCTAACTTATCTGGCTTTACATGTGAATCTCTTCATTCTTCTGATGAGTCATTTGACTCCAACTATAAACTGTTCAAAAATCAGAATGGTGAAGTATTTGCTAGATATGTTGGCACTAAGCTGCAGGAGCGGTTCTCCTATGAAGAAAATCTGGGTTCCCAAGAAGTGCCTTGAAAGTCTTGGTGAATGTCCTCATGACACCACCGTGAAGAATAGGAACCCAGATCAAACTCTTCATATGGACCAAATTCTTCATATGGATCCAAGTCCTCATACGGACCAAATTCTCACGTGGATCAAATTCCTCACATGGATCAAAGTCCTCATATGATTATCATCGTGCTAACAACTCTGTTTCGCAGGGTAGAGCTAAGGGCTATGAATATGTGCATTATTCTTCAAACCAATATGTTCATAAGTCCTCGAAGAATTTCTCCGCTTATTCATATGCTTACCCTAACCCCTCTTATGTGAAACGAAATGGATTGGCCTCTATGCCACCATTCTCATATGGAGCTCGTAGAGTGATGAACTCTTTGCCACCCCTTCAGATGTGGGTGGTGAAGAAAAGAACTAATCTCTTCTGCAGGTCAGGTCTCGGGCGTGCTTTAACGTATGAAGAATTTCTTTGGGGCACGACAAAAATGCGAAAGGACGCAAGCTAATCATGAAGAAATGAACTTTCATTTCACACGTCCTCATCTTGCTTATCATTATATTTGCTGATGAAATTCATCTGATGAAATTGATACCATATTCTTCACTAATGAAGTATATGATATCGTAAGTTGCACTAATTCATCTGCAGGATGATCAACCCAAAGCCAATGAGTGGGTCCTCGATAGTGGATGTACAAATCACATGATTGGTGACAAGAATCTATTGATGGATGCTCCTTATCACCGTCACATCTGAAGCATATCATTTTCTTGACAAAGGCAAAAGTCGGTATTGGGTCTTGGTAAGGTTGCGATCTCTAAGGACATACACATGGACAAAGTCATGCTTGCTGAGTCCTTAGGATACAACCTCATGTCAGTCTCAATGCTTTGTGATCTTGATATGGTTGTTGTCTTTGGCAAGTATCGTTGTGTTGTGATCATGGAAGCTGACAGTTCCAAAGTCTTCGAAGGCTTTAGGAGAGGAGACTTGTATATTGTTGATTTATCTACAGGACCACAACCAGCCGTGTGTCTACTTGCAAAAGCTTCAGAAGGCTGGCTATGGCATCGACGACTTGGTCACGCAGGCATGAGGAATTTGCACACGCTTGCGAAGAAGAAGCATGTCATTGGCATTGAGAATGTCAAATTCCTCAAGGATCACTTGTGTGGAGCCTGTGAAGCTGGAAAAATGACCAAGGCCAAGCATCTAGCGAAGACTATCATGACCACTACTCGTCCATTCGAATTGCTTCACATGGAACTCTTTGGTCCTAATCATTACTCAGCAGTCACTAATGATGCATCTCTATATGGCTTTGTTATTGTTGATGATTACTCTCGTTACACATGGGTACACATTGTTACTTACAAACATGAAGTGCAGGAAGTCTTCAAACGATTTTCCTCGAGGGCTTCAACCAACTTTGGTGTGAAGATCAGGCACATCAGGAGTGACAATGGAACTGAGTTCAAGAATTCCGGTCTTGATGACTATCTTGATGAACTTGGTATTACTCATGAGTTATGTGCTCCCTATACTCCTCATCAAAATGGCGTCGTGGAGCACAAGAACAGAGCTCTTGTTGAGATGGCTCACACTATGCTTGATGAATACAAAACACCTCGTCATTTTTGGATTGATGCAATTGATACCGCGTGCCACATCATCAACAGAGTATATCTTCACAAATTCTTCAAGAAGACTGCCTATGAACTCCTCTCTGACAAGAAACCCAATGTGAGTTATTTCAAAGTCTTCGGTGCTAAATGCTGGATTACAGATCCTCATCACAATGCTAAATTTGCACCGAAAGCACATGAAGGTTTTATGCTTGGTTATGGAAAGGACTCGCACACCTCTGAGTCTTCAACATCGCTCTTCACAAGATTGTTGATCTTGTAGATGTGCGGTTCGATGAAACTAATGGCTCGCAAAGAGAGCACCTACCTTCGTGTTAGATGAACCAGCACCGAGGATTCTATCAAGTTCAAGGCAACCGAGGATGTCATTCCTCTTGAAGAATCTGCTGAAGAATTCATTCCTATCTGTGAAGAACGTCGAGTGATGCACTGAAGATAATGTGAAGAAAATGGTCTTTGAAGAAATCTGATCAAATTCCTCGGCGACAACCAGCTCATCCTCGCGTTGCAAAAGAAGTGCAAGTTGACAAGATCATCAATGACATTGAAGCACCAGGTCCTCTCACACGCTCAAAAGCTTCACATTTATCTAACTTTTGTGGGCACTATGCTTTTGTCTCTATCACAGAGCCCACTAAGGTAGATGAAGCATTTCGGAGCCCGAGTGGATTCAGGCAATGCAAGAAGAATTACATCGATTCGAGCTCAACAATGTCCGGAACTAGTTAAGCGTCCAGATCCTCGCAAGCATAATATCATTGGCACAAAGTGGATCTACCGCAACAAGCAAGATGAAAATGGCCTTGTGGTGAGGAATAAGGCACGACTTGTAGCTCAAGGCTACACGAGTTGAAGGAATTGATTTGATGAAACTTTTGCACTGTTGCTAGACTTGAAGCTATTTGCATATTACTTGCTTATGCTAACCATCATAATATCACTTTATATCAAATGGATGTGAAAAGTGCATTCCTCAATGGTAAGCTTGAGGAAGAAGTATATGTTGCTCAACCCCAGGTTTTGAAGATCCAAAGAATCCCGACAAAGTCTTGAGACTCAACAAGGCCCTCTATGGTCTCAAACAGGCCCCCCAGGCGTGGTATGATACATTGAAGGAATTCTTCGTGAAGAATGGCTTCACACCAGTTCACTCGACCCTACTCTCTTTACTAAATCATATGATGGTGAACTGTTTGTGTGCCAAATATATGTGGATGATATTATCTTTGGCTGTACTGACCAACGTTATAGTGATGAATTTGCCTATATGATGAGTGAAGAATATCAAATGTCTATGATGGGAGAATTGAAATTCTTCTTAGGTCTTCAACTTCGTCAACAACACAATGGCATATTCATATCTCAGGAGAAATACCTCAAAGATGTCCTGAAGAAATTCGGCATTCAAGATTGCAAAGGTTTCAAAATTCCTATGGCCACAAATGGCCATCTATGCACTGATGAAAATGGTATTGACTTCTATCACAAGGTATAACGCTCCATGATTGGTTCTTTATTGTACTTATGTGCATCTAGGCCAGATATAATGCTTAGTGTTTGCATGTGTGCCCGATTTCAAGCTACACCAAAGGAATCACACCATAAGGCTGTGAAGCATATTCTTGATATCTAGCTCACACACCAACACTAGGATTATGGTACCCAAAGGGCTCTACTTTTGATCTCATTGGATATTCGACTCGACTATCTTTGGTGATCGTGTGGACCGCAAGTCAACATCTGGTACTTGTCATTTCCTCGGACGATCTTTGGTCCGTTGGTCCTCGAAGAAAGCAGAACTGCGTATCACCATCTCTGCGGAAGCTGAATACATTGCTGCTGGCTCTTGTTGTGCTCAATTCTGTGGATGAAGCAAACTCTCAAGGACTACGGCATCAACGTGAAGAATGTGCCTCTCTCTGTGACAATGAGAGTGCCATCAAGATTGCTCACAACCAGTTCAGCACTTTCGAAGACAAAGCACATTCAGATTCGTCATCATTTTCTTCGTGATCATGTGTTGAAGGCGACATCTTCATCGAGCATGTGAAGACGAAGAACAGCTAGCCGATATCTTCACAAAGCCCTTGGATGAGAAGAGATTTAGCAAGTTGCGGTGTGAGCTAAATATCTTAGAATCTTGAATGTTCTTTGAAAAGGACACACATCCCGACACTTATGCAAAATTGATGACTTAGATGTGCAACACATGAAGAAGCGTTTTCTTCAATCAATGAAGAATAACACTCTAAGTGTGAAGAAATTAATGAAGAATTTGATTCTCAGAACCCTCGACAATTGTACGCGGTGTCTGAAATCATCATTCTTATCTGATGGGACACACCACCACTAAAGTTGAAAATCTTCAATTTGAGTTTTCCTCATTTTGAAATTCTTGATTTTTCAAATTCTTCAACTTTGCAAAATCTTCACTGTTTCCGATGTCTTTCTTCATTGACTATATATATATATATATATATATATATATATATATATATATATATATATATATATATATATATATATATATATATATATATATATATGGGTTTATGTCCTCTCTGACATTCACTTATGGCTATTTCTTCAAGTTGCTTTTTACGCTAAGTGAATGTGATCGGACCCTTCCCCTCTATGCTATACTCAACCCAAGCTATTCACAAATTCTTCATGTGCGTTCTATTTGAAACTCATTAAAAATCTTCACTGTGTCCTTGTCAGCTGAAGAAATTGCGAATGGAACTTTTAACTTATCTTATCAAAATTTTCGGCTTTGCCGCTCAAACCGTTCCGCATCCCACAATAAACTTATCTATTCATCCACGATCTAACACAATCTCCACTTTTCAGTACGTGGGTGACACATGTCAAGCGAATGAGAAGGGTCAGGGGCACGTTCGTCCCAAATCTTCGGGCGAACAGTTTTTCACCATGGCTATATATAACCCCTCTCCCCTTCCTCACTTCCTTTACTCCGCTCGACCGCTCTCTCTCTCGCTTGAGCTTCTCAAACCCTAAGCGCCGCCTACTCCATCGTCGCCGGTGAGGAAGAGCTTCATTGCCTCGACCTCGTCGCCGTCGTACTCGCGCCGACCGCGGAAATCTTCACTCCGCCGCTGCCGTAGCTGTCTTCCTCCGCCGAGTTAGGGCGTGGGAGATCTGAACTAACGAACTTCTAATCTACACTTCTCAGTTCGTCGTGTTCTTCAGTTCGGCGTTCCTCGAAGAAAAGTTGCATACTTCTTCAGAGAATTCGATTATTCAAATTCCTCAGCTGAAGAATATGGCAGAAGGAAAGAAGCAACAGAAAGGAGGAAAGAGGCCTGAGGTCATGACTGCGTTTGAGATTCCTGAGGACATCTATGCTGATTATTGCACATCTGATGAAGCCAAGTTTGGCAAAGAAAACAAAAATCAGCGCAAGGTGCGCATTCAAAGGATTGAAAGGAGATGGGCAAGGAATGGAGGAGTACAGATATGTTACTCCAAAGTACATGAAGAAATTCAGACTGAATCCTCCATGCCCAAGAGCTCCATTGGCACTGCCAAGAAGTGACCCACCTGACATCAAGCGTGGTGATGACTTTCTGAAGAATGGGCCAAGCGCCAAGCCAAGTTGGCGAGACAAGCCAATGAGGCAGTTAGGAAATTTAATGAGGGCTCTGCTACTGTTGCTGCCACTGAGGCCGCTGTCAAGCCAAGAAAATCTATGGCAAAGAAGCCCGCACACAAGCCAAGTGCTTCACCAGCTGTGCCCTCATGGCCAATTTCCTCAGCAATGCCCTCACGGCCAATTCCTCATGCTACTCCTGCTCCTCCCAAATCCTCGGCTCCCACAAAGTCCTCAGCAGTTCCGACAAAGTCCTTGGCACCTGTGCATCTAGCCACGTGCCAAAGGACTGCAGGCATCTCCATTGCCTCTGGTGTCTCAGCAAGTTCCTCAGCTGCACCAAATTCTTCATCAGGCCCACCTCTGCTGAAGACTAAGGTAACAGCTGGATGAGGTCCTCGGCCAAGTCCCAAGAAGAAACAGGTCGCCTTCCAAGAGCCACCTGAAGATGATGAGGCTGATGATGATGAACTTGCGGAAATCATCGAGATAGGCAAGTAAGGGCCGCTAGAGCCAAAGGCACACATGCCGCTTCATTGGATCAAGAGCGATCCTAGACTACATTGATCTCGGCACAAGGACCCAAACACTCCTATGCGACTTCAAGTTGACACTGGCCAAAGTCACATCTGACTCATTTCATCCAAGAGGAGAAATGGAAATTTGATAAGGCCAGAGAGATCAAGAAATCGCAGTATAGAAAAGAGAAACTGCTGAAGAAAAATGTTGTCAAGTTGACAACTAAAGAACTTGTCAAGATGCAGGCTGACATCAAAGCCCTTAGCGACAAATTTGACTCATATTATGCTGATTGGCAAGGAGCCAAAGTCAGATTTGTCAATCTGACAAAGAAGTTCACAAATGTTGCAGCCCCAACGCAGCAAGAAATTCCTCAAGCTGAAGCTTCTGCTCCGCCTACTGAAGAACATGCCAGCACCGCTGATGAAGTTCAACCAGATTCCTCAGCTCCTCCTGCGCCTACACCAACTCCAATCCTTCCATCTGCATCTGATGTGAAGAAGACCAAGGCTGCAGAGCGAGTTGCTGTGAAGAAAAGGAAAGCATCAGCTACTTCAAATTCTTCAGCCCCGAAGAAAATGAAGCCTATGACAAGCTCTTTTGAAAATCCGATCGATGCTGTTCCAATTTCCTCCATTCCATCAAAGGACCTTGTTCCTTTTGATGAAGAGTATGAGATCCCAAGCGGATCGGATGAAGAAAATCATTCTGCTGCTTCGTCAGAGCGGATTGATGAAGAAATTGAAGTGGTAGCAATCCCTTCAACCCAAATCATTTCCTCGCATATGCCTCAGTTCACAGCTGAAGAGGCTGGCGTTGAAGAAATTTAAGAAGATGTGGATATTGGAAGCACAACGCCAGTGATGAACGATGACTTTTGGGAAAGTCAGCATCCCAATTCTCCACTCTTCACCCATCCCACATGAAGAATATGGCGGAAGGAAAGAAACAACGAAAGGAGGAAAGAGGCTGAGGTCATGACTGCGTTTGAGATTCACGAGGACATCTATCTTTGATTATTGCACATCGATGAAGCCAAGTTTGGCAAAGAAAACAAAAATCAGCGCAAGGTGCGCATTCAAAGGATTGAAAGGAGATGGGCAAGGAATGGAGGAATACGGATATGTTACTCAAAGTACATGAAGAAATTCGCCTTTGAATCCTCCATGCCCAAGAGCTCCATTGGCACCTGGCCAAGAAGTGACCCCACCGACATCAAGCGTGGTGATGACTTTCTGAAGAATGGGCCAAGCGCCAAGCCAAGTTGGCGAGACAAGCCAATGAGGCAGTTAGGAAATTTAATGAGGGCTCTCTCTGTTGCTGCCCACTTGAGGCATTTGTCAAGCCAAGAAAATCTATGGCAAAGAAGCCGCACACAAGCCAAGTGCTTCACCAGCTGTGCCCTCATGGCCAATTTCCTCAGCAATGCCCTCACGGCCAATTCCTCATGCTACTCCTGCTCCTCCCAAATCCTCGGCTCCCACAAAGTCCTCAGCAGTTCCGACAAAGTCCTTGGCACCTGTGCATCTAGCCACGTGCCAAAGGACTGCAGGCATCTCCATTGCCTCTGGTGTCTCAGCAAGTTCCTCGGTGCACCAAATTCTTCATCAGACCCCCTCTGCTGAAGACTAAGGTACTGTTGGATGAGGTCTCGGCCAAGTCCCAGAAGAAGCAGGTGCGCCTTCCAAGAGCCACTGAAGATGATGAGGCTGATGATGATGAACTTGCGGAAATCATCGAGATAGGCAAAAAAGGGCCGCTAGAGCCAAAGGCACACTGCATGCTTACATTGGATCAAGAGCGATCCTAGACTACATTGATCTACGGCACAAGGACCCAAACACTCCTATGCACGACTTCAAGTTGACACACGGCCAAAGTCACATCTTGACTCATTTCATCCAAGAGAGAAATGGAAATTTGATAAGGCGAGAGAGATCAAGAAATCGCAGATATAGAAAAGAAGCTGCGAAGAAAAATGTTGTCAAGTTGACAACTAAAGAACTTGTCAAGATGCGGTGACATCAAAGCCCTTAGCGACAAATTTGACTCATATTATGCTGATTGGCAAGGAGCCAAAGTCAGATTTGTCAATCGACAAAAGTTCACAAATGTTGCAGCTAGCGCAGCAAGAAATTCCTCAAGTGAAAGCTTACTGCTCCCCTCTTGAAGAACATGCGGGCACGATGAAGTTCAACCAGATTCCTCGGCTCCTCCTGCGCCTACACCAACTCCAATCCTTCCATCTGCATCGATGTGAAGAAGACCAAGGCTGAGAGCGAGTTCTTTGTGAAGAAAAAGAAAGCATCGGCTACTTCAAATTCTTGACCCGAAGAAAATGAAGCCTATGACAAGCTCTTTTGAAAATCCGATCGATGCTGTTCCAATTTCCTCCATTCCATCAAAGGACCTTGTTCCTTTTGATGAAGAGTATGAATCCCAAGCGGATCGGATGAAGAAAATCATTACGCTGCCCGTCGGAGGCGGATTGATGAAGAAATTGAAGTGGTAGCAATCCCTTCAACCCAAATCATTTCCTCGCATATGCCTCGGTTCACGGTGAAGAGGTGGCGTTGAAGAAATTTAAGAAGATGTGGATATTGGAAGCACAACGCCCGGTGATGAGCGATGACTTTTGGGAAAATCGGCATCCCAATTCTCCACTCTTCACCCCAATCAACAGATTCCTCGGTCCCTGCTCCAACAATTCAAATGGGCTTTGAAGAAACTCATCCCACATCATACATGCATGAAGAAATTCCAGCCACTAGCGGTGATGAACCTGCTGCTGATCCTATGAACACCTTGATGCACATGAAGAGGAACCAGAAATTCCTCGGCTGAAGAACACGAGATTGCGATTCGAGAGGTCGTGATGCAACTCATTGACACTCCTTTGCCAAAGCCAAAGAATCCATTCTCAACAAAGCAAAAGTTCAAGGCTGAAGATTTCTTGGTGACATGTGTTCTTCACCGACTACAATCCATATGATTACTGCTGCGCATAAGGAAGGCGTTTACGGACTGCTAGTCAAGCCAACTTCTATTCCTCATGCTATTCAACAAAGACAAAGTCTTCGATCATGCACATATTCCTCATGTGGACATGGAATCTCTGTCAGGCTTAGAGCCAGTCCTCAGTGTTCTTCATGATAAAGGACTCCTAAATTTCTGCACTGACATCTGTGATTGGAATGAAGAACTCATTCTTCAATTCTATCGACCTTGCACATCACGGAGGCCATTTGAAGATGTGAACTCATGGGTGTTGGACTGGATGACTGAAAATACTCACTACAAGGCACCAACAACTGAATTGCTTCGTGTCCTTCCTCTCAGTCCTCCCCTTGACGGTGCTCGTTGCATCTACAATGAACCTGAGCTTTCAAACCACTACATGCAAGTGCTGATGAAGCCTTTGAAGCCAGGGAAGGCACCTCGAACCAAATTCCTCGTCAAGGAATTATTGTATGTGCCTCGGACTGTCTATCGCATTCTGACGAAGACAATGAGTCCTATCAATGGCCACGACTCAAATGATGAAGAAGTCGTTGGCATCATGAAGAATATGCTTTTCAATATCATTCATGGCGTTCCCGTAAACTTCCATGATTTCTTCATGAGGACTCTGGCGAATATTGCTATGTCACCTTTTGAGCTGAAGCCTTATGCACCATGGATTATGAGATTGATCAGGACAAGGTCTTCACTCAATTACAAGGCTGATACTCTGAACCACTGCAGCTACTTGCCTCCAATTGAAGTCCTCAAACGGACATTTTCCTCGGTGATGACAAGGGCAAGGCAATTTGTTGTGATATATGAAGGCATTACGTCCATTGGATGGTCAATTTACATGGCTGCATCCTATTCCACCAATGATGACTCTTGCTACACATGACTCTGCCGCCAATACCTCAAATAAGCAAAATCCTCAAGCCCACGACACCGGGTGATGGTGATCGTGAAGTTACTCCTCGGTCTTCATCGGAAGGTTGATCGCAATCATAAATGGGTCAAGCGTCAGTTTGGTTCAATTCTTCACAACAAGACCTCAACACACAATGCAGTGAAGAAAAACCAATACTACCTCCATGAAACCTTCAACCGCACCTGGGCTGTTCTATCTCATGTCTATAGAGCAGAAGAACTGAAGACAATGGGTCTCAAGGAAGAATTTGACTGGTCTGTACCTCCACCGAAGAAATACAAGAAGGTCGAGGTTCCTTCCTTGGTGGCCAGCTCCTATTCTTCATCGCGCGACACTAATGAAAATGAAGACTTGGACGACACTGCGGCAGGCCCTACTACGACAACCGACCCCAACAACGCTGGCGCTCCTTCATCAACTTGAAATTCTTCAGGGGCGTTAGTCCTCACTTTCAATCCTTTTTGTCATTTGATGACAAAGGGGGAGAAATTTGAGTTAGTCTTCAAGCGGGTCTATTATATGGGCAATTTTTGCTGAGTTACAACTCTCGTTCTTCTGAAACTTTTTTTTTGGATCGAGTTGTAATCTTAAACCCGATGGTGCTCTGATACTTTTGATGTGTTCCTCTGCATGCTTATTCCTCATTATATGTTAATACACACATGCTGAACTACATCAGTCACCATATTTCATCATGCATTTCAAATTCTTCATATTATATGTCAAATGTGTGTATGAATTACAAGATATAGGGGGAGATCTCCATTGTAAGTGCATCTAGTGCCCCTTAGTGATTTTGGTGTATTGAAGACTTATAGGTTAAGGGACTAATGTGTTTATGAGTGTACACATGTCTATAAGTCTATGAGGAGTTTGATATTCTGATGAAATTCGACCCTAAAAATGAAGTTCTTGTTGAAGACTTTGATATTACGAAGACTTTGAAGACTTTGAAAGTGAAGAAATTGGTGTGACCTTGAAGACTTGGTATTCATTTGAGGAACATGAAGTGTGAAGACTTTTGTTTTCGTAGTTTCGTTTTCTCTTTCTTGAGTCATAGGAAACACCGTCTTGTTAAAGAATTCGAGGAAATACTAAGGAAAAATTTCCATTTGATGCTCAACTCAAAATCCTACACCTACCAATCCCTTGAGTGAAGCCTTTGGAAATCTAATACAGTTCAGTCAATTTCTTGATTCTGAGAGGCGAAGTTCTTACATTTCTTTGAGAATTTATTCTGATCGAGAGTTAGGAATTCGCATGGTCTTGGATTGCCTACGATGAGGAACATGATAGTACGAGGAATTTGAGAGTCAAATTTCCGCCACCGTTCTTGTCTTCGCGCCAACCTGTCCCAAAATATCTTATCCACCTAACGGTCATATCATTGAAGGGAATTTATGTCTTATCATGTCGGGCTGCTCCCTAGGCTATAAATAGCCGCCCCCTACAACTACTAGCTGGTTGGCTGCTCCGAGAGAAACTTGACACTTGGTCACTCGGCGATCCACAAGTCCTCTTGGATGCTCTAGACCATGACGCCTAACCGTCTGGAAGAAGCACAGTCTTCAAAGGTAACAAGCGTCGGATCCACGCAGATCAATCTCTTGATGATGCTCAATCACTTTGGGTTTGTAGGGTTTGGTTTTGGGTTTTCCTCACTTGATGATTTTCGCCAAAGTCCTCTGAGGATGGGTTGATCTCAAATGACAAGTGTCAAGTTTCTCTTGAGCAGCCAACCAGCTAGTGGTTGTAGGGGCGGCTATTTATAGCCTAGGAGCAGCCCGACATGATAAGACATAAATGCCCTTCAATGATACGACCGTTAGGTGGATAAGATATTTGGGACAGGTGGCCAAGAAGACAACAACGGTCGGAAATTTGACTCTCAAATTCCTCGGCGCTATCATGTTCCTCTTTGTGTAGGCAATCCAGACTGGCTAATTCCTAACTCCTCGGTCGTAACAAATTCTCAATGACTGTAAGAACTTCGCCTCTTCAAAGGAAGAAATTGACTGAATTGTATGAGATTTCCAAAGGCTTCACCAAGGATTGGAAGGTGTAGGATTTTGAGTTGAGCATCACATGGAAATTTTTCCTTAGTATTTCTCGACCCCTTTAACAAAGACGGTGTTTCCTATGACTCAAGAAAGAGAAAACGAAACTACGAAAACAAAAGTCTTCACGCTTCATGTTCCTCAAATGAATACCAAGTCTTCAAGGTCACACCAATTTCTTCACTTTCAAAGTCTTGTAAAGTCTTCGAATATCAAAGTCTTCATCGAAGAACTTCATTTTAGGGTCGACTTTCTCTATAAATATCAAACTCCTCATAGACTTATAGACCTATGTACACTCATAAACACATTAGTCCTTAACCTATAAGTCTTCAATACACCAAAATCACTAAGGGCACTAGATGCACTTACAATCTCCCCTTTTGGTGATTGATGACAATATAGGTTAAGTTTTCAATGGGGATAATCATATGAAGTGTAAATCTGATAGTGAGGAATTTGATTGCAAGATATAGAAGAACTCCCCCTGAAGATGTGCATAGTGAGGAATTTGCTTTTGAGGCAATGCACATTTGAAGAGTTGAATCATGGAGATCTCCCCCTATATCTTGTAATTCATACACGCATTTAACATATAATATGAAGAATTTGAAATGCATGATGAAATATGGTGCTTGATGAAATTCAGCATGCGTGCAATAACATTAATGAGGAACAGGCATGCAAAATAACGCATCAAGAGTATCGAGCACGAAGGCATCAAAAGTATCAAAGCACCATCGGGTTTAAGATTACAACTCGATCCAATAAAAGTTTCAGAAGAATGAGAGTTGTAACTTAACAAAAAAGTTGCCCATATAATAGACCCGTTTGAAGACTAACTCAAATTTCTCCCCCTTTGTCATTGAATGACCAAAAGGATTGAAACTGAGGACTAACGCCCCTGAAGAATTTCAAGTTGATGAAGGAGCGCCAGCGTTGTTGGGGTCGGTTGTTGTAGTAGGGCCTGCCGCGGTGTCATCCAAGTCTTCATTTTCATCAGTGTCTCGTGATGAAGAATAGGAGCTGGCCACCAAGGAAGGAACTTTGACCTTCTTGTATTTCTTCGGAGGAGGTGCAGACCAGTCAAATTCTTCCTTGAGACCCATTGTCTTCAGTTCTTCCGCACTGTAGACATTAGAAAGAACAGCCCAGGTGCGTTTGAAGGTTTCATGGAGGTAGTAGTGGTTTTTCTTCACTGCATTGTGTGTAGAGGTCATGTTGTGAAGAATTGAACCAAACTGACGCTTGACCCATTTATGATTGCGATCAACCTTCTGATGAAGACTGAGGAGTAACTCACGATCAGTCATCACCCTGGGTGCTGTGGCTTGAGGACTTTGCTTGGCTGAGGTATTTGTGGTAGAGTCATGTGTGGCAGAGTCATCATTGGTGGAGTAAGATGCAGCTTTGCGAAACTGACCATCCAATGGACGAGTGCTTTCATCGATCACAACAATTGCCTTGCCCTTGTCATCAGTTGAGGTAAATGTCCGTTTGAGGACTTCAATCGGGGGCAAGTATCTGTAGTGGTTTAGAGTATCAGCCTTGTAATTGAGTGAAGACCTTGTCCTGATGAATCTCATGATCCAAGGTCATAAGGCTTCAGCTCAAATGGTGACATAGCAATGTTCGCCAGAGTCCTCATGAAGAAATCATGGAAGTTGACGGGAACGCCATGAATGATATTGAAAAGCATATTCTTCATGATGCCAATGACTTATTCATCATTTGAGTCGCGGCCTTTGATAGGACTCATTGTCTTCGTCAGAATCCGATAGACAGTCCGAGGCACATACAATAATTCCTTGACGAGGAATTTGGTTCTTGGGGCCTGCCTCGCTTCAAAGGCTTCATCAAGACTTGCATATAGTGATTTGAAAGCTCAGTTCGTTGTAGATACAACGATCACCATCAAGTGGAGGATCGAGTGGTAGGGCACGAAGCAATTCAGTTGCTGGTGCCTTGTAGTGAGTGTTTTCAGACATCCAGTCTAACACCCATGAGTTCACGTCTTCAGAGTCTCCGGTGATGTGCAGGGTTGCATAGAATTGAAGAATAAGTTCCTCATTCCAATCACAGATATCAGTGCAGAAATTCAGAAGTCCTGCATCATGAAGAACACTAAGGACCGGCTCAAGCTGGCAGAGATTCCATGTCCACATGAGGAATATGTGCATGATCGAAGACTTTGTCTTTGTTGAACAATACCGAGGAATAGAAATTGGCTTGGTGGCAGTCCGAAACGCCTCTTCCTTATGCGAGCGTAATCATATGGATTGTAATCGTGAAGAATACGTCTTTGGTCAAGAAATCTTCAGCCTTGAACTTTTTCATTGTTGAGAAGGGATTCTTTGGCTTTGGCGGTGGAGTGTCGATGAGTTGCATCACGACCTCCGAGTCGCAATCTTAGGTTCTTCATTTGAGGAATTTCTGGTTCCTCTCTGGTCTGATCCGAGGATTAGCAAAGAAGAGTTCATCGGCGCTAGTGGCTGGAATTTCTTCATGGATGATGAAGTGGGATGAGTTTCTTGAGCCCATTTGAACTGTTGGAGCAGGGACCGAGGAATCTGTTGGATTGGGGTGAAGAGTGGAGAATTTGGATCTTGACTTTCCCAAAAGTCATTGTTCATCACCGGCGTTGTACTTCCAATATCCGCATCTTCTTCAATTTCTCAACACCGCCTCTTCATTTGTGGACCGAGGCATATGCGAGGAAATGATTGGGGTTGAAGGATAGCTTCCACTTCAATTTCTTCATCAATCTGCTCGACGAAGCAAAGAGACTGATTTTCTTCATCGATCCGCTTGGGATCTCATAATCTTCACCAAAAGGAACAAGGTCCTTTGATGGCATGGAGGAAATTGGAACATCATCAATGGGATTTTCAAAGGAGCTGGTCATCGTCTTCATCTTCTTCGGGGCTGAAGAATTTGAAGCAGCAGATGCTTTCCGTTTCTTCACTGCAGCTCGTTCTGCAGCCTTGGTCTTCTTCACGTCAGATGCAGATGGAAGAATTGGAGTTGGTGTAGGAGCAGGAGGAGCTGAGGAATCTGGTTAATTTTCCTTAGGCATGGCGATGCGATTTCTCGACTTGTTCAGCTTCTTCAGCGCACCACTAGTGGATGCCCCGCAATTTGTTCAATGGCTGGAATGGAGTCATCAGCCTGGAACTAGCATTGTCTTGAAGAGCTTTGAACTTCATCAGCAGTCTTGGCATGTTCTTCGATTGGCTGAGCCGAGGCTCCGGCTGAGGAATTTCTTGTT
Source organism: Aegilops longissima (assembly GCA_021605205.1). Taxonomy (NCBI): domain Eukaryota; kingdom Viridiplantae; phylum Streptophyta; class Magnoliopsida; order Poales; family Poaceae; genus Aegilops; species Aegilops longissima. Next base: position 553,211,081 of record CM038679.1, on the reverse strand, counting down.
GCGTTGGGGCTGCAACATTGGTGAATTTCTTCGTCGGGTTGATTTAATCTGACTTTGGCTCCTTGCCAATCAGCATAATAGGAGTTAAATTTGTCGCCGAGGGCTTTGATGTCACCGCATCTTGATAAGTTCTTCAGTTGTCATTTTGACAACATTTTTCTTCAGCAGTTTCTCCTTACATCATGCGATTTCTTGATCTCTCCGTCAGATCAAATTTCCATTTCTCCTCTTGGATGAAATGAGTCGAGATGTGACTTTGGCCAAGTGTCAACTTGAAGTCGCATAGGAGTGTTTGGGTCCTTGTGCCGAGATCAATGTAGTCTAGGATCGCTCTTGGATCCAAAGATGGCACAGTGTGCCTTTGGCTCTAGCGGCCCTTTCTTGGCGGTCTCGATGATTTCCAAGTTCATCATCATCAGCCTCATCATCTTGTGTGGCTCTTGGAAGGCGACTGTTTCTTCTTGGGACTTGGCCGAGGACCTCGTCCACCTGTGGCCTTAGTCTTAAGCAGAGTCGGGCCGATGAAGAATTTGGTGCGGTGAGGAACTTCTTTCAAACACCAGAGGCAATGGAGATGCATGCAGTCCTTTGGCACGTGGCCAGATGCACAGGTGCTGAGGACTTTATCGGAACTGCTGAGGACTTGGGAGGAGCTGCTGAGGACATTGTAGGAGCTGAGGATTTGGGAGGAGCAGGAGCAGCATGAGGAATTGGCCGTGAGGGCACAGCTGAGGAACTTGGTCGTGAGGGCACTGTTGGTGAAGCACTTGGCTTGTGTGCGGGCTTCTTTGCCATAGATTTTCTTGGCTTGACAAAGGCCTCAGTGGCAGCAGCAGTAGGAGAGTCCTCATTAAATTTCCTCACTGCCTCGTTGGCTTGTCTTGACAATTTGGCTTGGCGCTTGGCCCATTCTTCAGGAAAGTCCTCACCACACTTGATGCTGGTGGGGTTAGCTTCTTGACCACGTGCCAATGGAGCTCTTGGGCATGGAGGATTGAGAGCGAATTTCTTCATGTACTTTGGAGTTACATATCTGTACCCCCTCCATTCCCTTGCCCATCTCCATTCAATCCTTTGAATGCGCACCTTGCCCTGATTTTTGTTTTCTTTGCCGAACTCGGCTTCGTCAGGTGTGCAATAATCATCATATATTTCCTCAGGAATCTCAAACACAGTCATGACCTCAGGCTTCTTTCCTCCTTTCTATGGCTTCTTTCCTTCTGCCATATTCTTCAGCTGAGGAATTTGAACAATTGAATTATCTGAAGAAGTATGCAACTTTTCTTCGAGGAACGCTGCAAATGAGTTAAGTTGATGAGAACCTAGTGATTCAGCAGCGGACATGAGTACCTGTGAACAGAGTATAGTTGCGAGGTATTTGGAGAGGTCATATGCGTTCTCAGAAGGTTTTTCAAAAAGAACTAGTTTGAGGAATTTTGACCAGATGAGCCTTGAAGAATTTCACTAAGCGATCTTTGTCTTAGGTTCCAGAGTTTTATAGATCGAGGATCCACACAATTGAGGAATCTTGAAGAAAATCATTGCTTAGAGAAACGAATCAAGAGCATGTTTTGTTTGAGGTGTTCATTTGTGTGAAGATTTGAAGAATAAACACCCTTGAAGATTTTCAGGAAGATTTGAGAATCAAAGCGAGTAATAAAAGTAACTTTTAATTACCCGAAGTGAAGAACATGACGAACTGAGAAGAACAGATGGGAAGTTCGTCAGGTTAGATCTTCCACGCCCTAACTTGGCGGAGTAAGACAGCTACGGCGGAGGCGGAGTGAAGATTTCCGCGGTCGGCGCGAGTACGTCGGCGATGAGGTCGAGGCAGTGAAGCTCTTCCTCACCGGCGACGATGGAGTAGCGGCGGAGCTAGGGTTTGAGAAGCTCGAGCGAGAGAGAGCGGTCGAGCGGAGTAAAGGAAGTGAGGAAGGGGAGATGGGGTATATATAGCCACGGTGAAAAACTGTTCGCCCGAAGATTTGGGACGAACGTGCCCCTGACCCTTCTCATTCGCTTGACATGTGTCACCCACGTACTGTGAAGTGGAGATTGTGTTAGATCGTGGGTGAATAGATAAATCTATCGTGGGATGCAGAACGGTTTGAGCGGCAAAAACGAAAGTTTAGATAAGATCAGTTTTAAAGTTCCGTTCGCAATTTCTTGGTGACAAGGACAGTGAAGATTTTGAACGAGTTTCAAATAGAACGCACATGAAGAATTTGTGAATAGATTGGGTTGAGTATAGCATAGTGGGGGAAGGGTCCGATCACATTCACTTAGCAGAAAAAGCGACTTGAAGAAATAGCCATAAGTGAATGCTGTAGAGGACATATATATAGCCAATGAAGAAAAACGACAGAAACAGTGAAGATTTCGCAAAGTTGAAGAATTTGAAAAACTGAAGAATTTCAAAAACTGAGGAAAAACTCAAATTGAAGATTTTCAACTTTGGTGGTGGCGTGACCCACCGTATAAGAATGATGATTTTAGACACCGCGTACAATTGTCGTAGGGTTCTGAGAATCTAATTCTTCATCAATTTCTTCACACTTAGAGTGTTATTCTTCATTGATTAAAGAAAAACGTTTCTTCATGTGTTGCACATCTAAGTCATCAATTTTGCATAAGTGTCAGGATGTGTGTCCTTTTCAAAGAACATTCGAAGATTCTAAGATATTTAGCTCACACCGCAACTTGCTAAATCTCATCTCATCCAAGGGCTTTGTGAAGATATCGGCTAGTTGTTCTTCAGTCTTCACATGCTCGATGGAGATGTCGCCCTTCAACACATGATCACGAAGAAAATGATGACGAATTTGAATGTGCTTTGTCTTCGAGTGCTGAACTGGGTTGTGAGCAATCTTGATGGCACTCTCATTGTCACAGTAGAGAGGCACATTCTTCATGTTGATGCCGTAGTCCTTGAGAGTTTGCTTCATCCACAGAAATTGAGCACAACAAGAGCCGGCAACAATGTATTCAGCTTCCACAGTAGACAGTGATACGCAGTTCTGTTTCTTCAAGGACCAACAGACCAAAGATCGTCCGAGGAAATGACAAGTACCAGATGTTGACTTGCGGTCCACACGATCACCAAAGCATAGTCGAGTCGAGAATATCCAATGAGATCAAAAGTAGAGCCCTTGGGGTACCATAATCCTAGTGTTGGTGTGTGAGCTAGATATCAAGAATATGCTTCACTGCCTTATGGTGTGATTCCTTGGTGTAGCTTGAAATCGGGCACACATGCAAACACTAAGCATTATATCTGGCCTAGATGCACATAATTACAATAGAGAACCAATCATGGAGCGGTATACCTTGCAATCGAAGTCAATACCATTTTCATCATTGCATAGATGGCCATTTGTGGGCATAGGAATTTTGACGCCTTTGCAATCTTGCATGCAATTTCTTCAGACATATTTGAGGTATTTCTCCGAGATATGAATATGCCATTGTGTTGTTGATTGAATTTGAAGACCTAAGAAGAATTTCAATTCTCCCATCATAGACATTTGATATTCTTCACTCATCATATAGGCAAATTCATCACTATAATGTTGGTCAGTACAGCCAAAGATAATATCATCAACATATATTTGGCACACAAACAGTTCACCATCATATGATTTAATAAAGAGAGTAGGGTCGAGTGAACCGGGTGTGAAGCCATTCTTCATGAATAATTCCTTTAATGTATCATACCACGCCCGTGGGGCCTGTTTGAGACCATAGAGGGCCTTGTTGAGTCTGAAGACTTTGTCGGGATTCTTTGGATCTTCAAAACCTGGGGGTTGAGCAACATATACTTCTTCCTCAAGCTTACCATTGAGGAATGCACTTTTCACATCCATTTGATATAAAGTGATATTATGATGGTTAGCATAAGCAAGTAGTATGCGAATAGCCTCAAGTCTAGCAACAGTGCAAAAGTTTCATCGAAATCAATTCCTTCAACTGTGTGTAGCCTTGAGCTACAAGTCGTGTTTTATTCCTCACAACAAGGCCATTTTCATCTTGCTTGTTGCGGTAGATCCACTTTGTGCCAATGATATTATGCTTGCGAGGATCTCGGACGTTTGACCAGTTCCAGACATTGTTGAGCTCGAATCGATGTAATTCTTCTTGCATGGCCTGAATCCACTCGGGCTCCGTAAATGCTTCATCTACCTTAGTGGGCTCTGTGATAGAGACAAAAGCATAGTGCCCACACAAGTTAGATAAATGTGAAGCTTTTGAGCGTGTGAGAGGACTCGCGCTTCAATGTCATCGATGATCTTGTCAACTTGCACTTCTTTTGCAACGCGAGGATGAGCTGGTTGTCGTCGAGGAATTTGACCAGCATTTTCTTCAGTACCATTTTCTTCAGCATTATCTTAGGTGCATCAGCTCGACGTTCTTCGCGTACAGGATTGAATTCTTCAGCAGATTCTTCAGTAGGAATGACATCCTCAGTTGCCTTGAACTTGATTGTTTCCTCAGGAGCTGGTTCATCTAACACAGAAGGTAGGTGCTCTCTTTGCAAGCCATTAGTTTCATCGAACCGCACATCTACAGTATCAACAATCTTGTGAAGAGCGATGTTGAAGACCCTGTAGGTGTGCGAGTCCTTTCCGTAACCAAGCATAAAACCTTCATGTGCTTTCGGTGCAAATTTAGAATTGTGATGAGGATCTCTAATCCAGCATTTAGCACCGAGGACTTTGAAATAACTCACATTGGGTTTCTTGTCAGTGAGGAGTTCATAGGCAGTCTTCTTGAAGAATTTGTGAAGATATACTCTGCTGATGATGTGGCACGCGGTATCAATTGCATCAATCCAAAACGACTAGGTGTTTTGTATTCATCAAGCATAGTGCGAGCCATCTCAACAAGAGTTATGTTCTTGCGCCCACGATGCCATTTTGCCGAGGAGTATAGGGAGCGATAACTCATGAGTAATACCAAGTTCATCAAGATAGGCATCAAGACCGAATTCTTGAACTCAGTTCCATTGTCACTCCCGATGTGTCCGATCTTCACACCAAAGTTAGTTGAAGCCCTCGAGGAAAATCGTTTGAAGACTTCATGCACTTCATTTTTGTAAGTAACAATGTGTACCCATGTATAACGAGAGTAGTCATCAACAATAACAAAGCCATATAGAGATGCATCATTAGTGACTGCTGAGTAATGATTAGGACCAAAGAGGTCCATGTGAAGCAATTCAATGGACGAGTAGTGGTCATGATAGTCTTCATTTGGATGCTTGACCTTGGTCATTTTTCCAGCTTCACAGGCTCCACACAAGTGATCCTTGAGGAATTTGACATTTTCAATGCCAATGACATGCTTCTTCTTCACAAGCATGTGCAAATTCCTCATGCCTGCGTGACCAAGTCGCCGATGCCATAGCCAGCCTTCTGAAGCTTTTGCAAGTAGACACACGGCTGGTTGTGGTCCTGCAGAGAAATCAACAATATACAAGTCTCCTCTCCTAAAGCCTTCGAAGACTTTGGAATTGTCAGCTTCCATGATCACAACACAACGATACTTGCCAAAGACAACAACCATATCAAGATCACAAAGCATTGAGATCGACATGAGGTTGTATCCTAAGGACTCAACAAGCATGACTTTGTCCATGTGTATGTCCTTAGAGATTGCAACCTTACCAAGACCCAATACGACTTTTGCCTTTGTCAAAAAAAATGATATGCTTCAGATGTGACGGTGATAAGGAGTATCCATCAATAGATTCTTGTCACCGGTCATGTGATTTGTAGATCCACTATCGAGGACCCACTCATTGGCTTTGGGTTGATCATCCTGCAGATGAATTAGTGCAACTTACGATCTCATATACTTCATCGGTGAAGAATATGATATCAAGTTCATCGATGAATTTCATCGAGCAAAGATAATGAGATAAGCAAGATGAGGACGTGTGAAATTAAAGTTCATTTCTTCATGATTAGCTGCGTCCTTTCGAGCAATTTTGTTAGGCCCCAAAGAAATTCTTGAGACGTTAAAGCACGCCCGAGGTCCGACCCCGCGAAGAGATTAGTTCTTTTCTTCACCACCCATATCGAAGGGGTGGCAAAGAGTTCATCATTCTGCGAGCACCATATGAGAATGGTGGCATAGAGACCAATCCATTTTGTTTCACATAAGAGGGGTTAGGGTAAGCATATGAATAAGCAGAGAAATTCTTCGAGGACTTATGAACATATTGGTTTGAAGAATAATGCACATATTCATAGCCCTTAGCTCTACCCTGCGAAACAGAGTTGTTAGCACGATGATAATCATATGAGGACTTTGATCCATGTGAGGAATTTGATCCACGTGAGGAATTTTGTCCGTATGAGGACTTGGATCCATATGAAGAATTTGGTCCATATGAAGAGTTTGATCTGGGGTTCCTATTCTTCACAGGTGGTGTCATGAGGACATTCACCTGAAGACTTTCAAGGCACTTCTTGGGAACCCAGATTTTCTTCATAGGGAAACGTTCTCGCAGATTAGTGCCAACATATCTAGCAAATACTTCACCATTCTGATTTTTGAACAGTTTATAGTTGAGTCAAATGACTCATCGTAAGAATGAGGAGATTCAGATGTAAAGCAGATAAGTTAGATGGATCAATCTGGAGGTCCCTTTGCAAACAACCCATGAGGTTTTGGGATACCGCTCAAAGCTTCCAATATGTTCCATCAACATTGAGTTTCCTCTCAAAGGCAATACCCTCTTTCCTAGGGTTTTGTTGAGGATCTGCTTTTAAGCACATCACAAAGAGTCGATGCCCTTTGAGGCTTTTGTACATGCTGTCATGTACAATTCCTTCAGCCCTGCATCGTCAAGTGATACTAGCAATGTCCTCGATGAGGAATTAGTGATAGCAGAGGCAGGTGAAGAATTTGTAGCAGTTGAAGCATTTGAACATTCAGGTGAAGAATTAGCAGATTCACGTTCAATGCACTTTAAGCATGGAGGAACAAATTCTTCCTTAGAAGCGCTGATTTGTTGAGCAAGTAATGAATCGCGCTCCTTCTGAAGATCTTCATAACTCACTCTTAGCTTCTCAAGATCTTGCTTTCTTTGAAGAAATTCATAAGAAAGTTTCTCATGATCACACAAGAGAGTGTTATGATGACCTTGAAGGCTGTCAAACCTAGACTGAAGTCTCTAAAGATTTTTAGTCAGGGCTTTAGTGCGATCCATTTCTTCACCTAACATATCATCACTTTTATCTAGCATGTTTTGAACCTTTTCAAAAGCCCTTTGTTGTTTTACAGCAATCTTAGCAAGTTTTGAGTAGCTGGGCTTTAGATCTTCATCAGATTCATTTTCACTAGATTCAGAGGAGGTATATTTGAGTACCTTGGCATCCTTTGCCATGAGCAATAGGTGGGAGCATAGTCATCACTATCTTCATCAGCTTTGTTGGTGAGGTCATTTTCTTCAGAGTTGAAGATGGACTTGCTGACGAAAGCAGTAGCGAGAGCTAGACTCGCCACACCAGACTCAGATTCTTATGATGCCTCCTCTTCCTCATGTTCCTCAGATTCAGCTTCAGAGTCCATTTCCTTGCCAATGAATGCCCGAGCCTTCTTGGAGCTGCTCTTCTTGTGAGAGGAGGGCTTTGAGGATTTTGATGATGAAGATCTCGACGATTTCTTCTTCTTCTTAGCATCATCAGAACTGTAATCCTTGTATTTCTTCTTCTTTAATTCCTTTTCCCACTGAGGACAATCTTGAATGTAGTGACCAGGTTTCTTGCATTTGTGGCAAAGTCTTCTCTTATAGTCACTGGATGAAGAATCACTGCTCCTTGAGGATTTTCCAAAGCGACCACGTCTTGAGAACTTCTGGAATTTCTTCACGAGCAGTGCTAGCTCCTTGCTCAATTATTCAGGGTCTCCAAGGCTACTACCAGAGTCTTCACAATCAGATTCGAGATACGCCTTGGCCTTGTGGCACGTGATTTTCCATAGCTAGAACCATAGAGATCTCTCTTTTGAAAAGTGGAACTCATGAGTATTTAGCCTCTCGAGGATATCAGCTGGATCAAGTGACTTGTAGTCAGCACGCTCTTGTATCATTAGTGCCAGAGTGTCAAATGTGGAATTAAGCGATCGCAACAATTTCTTCACCACCTCATGGTCGGTGCTGTCAGTGGCACCAAGCGCTTGAAGCTCATTTGAGATGTCAGTGAGGCGATCGAAGGTTTGTTGAACATTTTCGTTGTTGAGTCTTTTGAAGCGGTTGAAGAGATTGCGAAGAACATCAACTCGAGAGTCACGCTGAGTTGAGACTCCTTCATTTACTTTGGACAGCCTGTCCCAGATGAGCTTAGCAGTTTCCAAAGCACTCACTCTTCCATATTGTCCTTTGCTTAGATGGCCACATATGATATTCTTCGCTTGAGAATCGAGTTGCTTGAATCTCTTCACATCGGCAGATTCGAGAGAAGGTGTGGTGAGGAACACCATTTTCCACAACATACCAGAGATCGTTGTCAATTGCCTCAAGATGCATTCGCATCTTGTTCTTCCAGTAGGGGTAGTCCGTCCCATCAAAGGTAGGACGCCCAGCTAAGACCTTGATCATACCTGCGGTCGACATAACTAAACTCCAGGTGGTTAAACCAAAATCACACAGAACAAGGGAGTACCTTGCTCTGATACCAATTGAAAGTGTGTTATATCGACTAGAGGGGGGGTGAATAGGCGATTTTTATGAATTCTTCAATGAGGAATTTGCCGATGAGGAAATTCCTAAGTGAAGAACTACTTGCAATGAATAAGTACTCGAAGTAAGCATAAGAGAATGCGGGCATGGTCATCATGATGAAATGAAGACAATCAAAAGTACAGAAAGCATAAACACATGATAGCACAAGATGAAGACAAACAGGCTGAAGAAATTGAACTGAGGAAATTCAGAAAGTCTTCAGTCAAAGTCTTCAAACACAGATATGAATGAACACTCAACATAGTAATGAGGAAATGAAAAGGGTTGAGGAAATAGAACCAGTTAGGTTGGTGAAGACAATGATTTGGTAGACCAGTTCCAAGCTCATTGTCTCGGTTATACGTCTGGTTGGAGCGGCCGAGTATTTAAACTCGAGGACACAGTCCGGACACCCGATCGCCGAGCACGCAGCTCATGACATCAAGTCCTCACCCTATTCTCCTTGAACTAAGGTCACACAGACCTCGTCCAATCACTGTGGTAAGTCTTCAGCGACTTCCAAACCTTCACAGACTTGGTCACTCGGCGATCCACAATTCCTCTTGGATGCTCTAGACCATGACGCCTAACCGTCTGGAAGAAGCACAGTCTTCAAAGGTAACAAGCGTCGGATCCACGCAGGATCAATCTCTTGATGATGCTCAATCACTTTGGGTTTGTAGGGTTTGGTTTTGGGTTTTCCTCACTTGATGATTTTCGCTCAAAGTCCTCGGAGGATGGGTCGCTCTCAAATGACAAGTGTCAAGTTTCTCTCGGAGCAGCCAACCAGCTAGTGGTTGTAGGGGCGGCTATTTATAGCCTAGGGAGCAGCCCGACATGATAAGACATAAATGCCCTTCAATGATATGACCGTTAGGTGGATAAGATATTTTGGGACAGGTGGCGCAAGACAACAACGGTCGGAAATTTGACTCTCAAATTCCTCAAGGCTATCATGTTCTCATGTAGGCAATCCGCCTGGCGAATTCCTAACTCCTCGGTCGAACAAATTCTCAACGACGGAAGAACTTCGTCTCATCCATCAAGAAATTGACTGAATCTGTATGAGATTTCAAAGGCTTCACTCAAGGATTGGTAGGTGTAGGATTTTGAGTTGAGCATCACATGGAAATTTTTCCTTAATATTTCCTCGACCCCTTTAACGAAGACGGTGTTTCCTATGACTCAAGAAAGAGAAAACTAAACAACGAAAACAAAAGTCTTCACGCTTCATGTTCCTCAAATGAATACCAAGTCTTCAAGGTCACACCAATTTCTTCACTTTCAAAGTCTTCTAAAGTCTTGAATATCAAAGTCTTCATCAAAGAACTTCATTTTAGGGTCGACTTTTTCTGTAAATATCAAACTCCTCATAGACTTATAGACCTGTGTACACTCATAAACACATTAGTCCCTTAACCTATAAGTCTTCAATACACCAAAATCACTAAGGGCACTAGATGCACTTACACCAAGACTTACCACGAGTGATTGGGACGAGGTCTGTGTGACCTTAGTTCAAGGAGAATACTGATGAGGACTTGGTGTCATGAGCTGCGTGCTCACCATCGGGTGTCCGGGACTGTGTGTCCTCGAGTTTAAATACTCACCGCTCCAACCAGACGCATAACCGAGACAGCAGTTGGAACTGGTCTACCAAATCATTGTCTTCACCAACCTAACTGGTTCTATTTCCTCAACTTTTCATTTCCTCATTCTTGTGTTGAGTGTTCGCTCATATCTGTGTTTGAAGACTTTGGTCAAGACTTTCTCAATTTCCACAGCTCAATTTCTTACGCTCTCATTTGTCTTCATCTTGTGCTATCCTGTGTTTACGCTTTTCATACTCTTTGATTGTCTTCATTTCATCATGATGACCATGCCCGCATTCTCTTATGCTTACTTCTGAGTACTTATTCCGCTGCAAGTAGTTCTTCACTTAGGAATTTCCTCACCGGCAAATTCCTCATTGAAGAATTCATAAAAATTGCCTATTCACCCCCCTCTAGTCGATATAACGCACTTTCAAACTCCAACTCTATATATTCACGTTCGGGGAGAAAAAAAATCAGAGAGAAGGATTCATCGCGTTTTACGATACGGAACCGCCGCCAAGCCCTAAACTCTCTCGGGAGGGCTGATCTGGAGTCCGTTCGGGGCTCCGGAAAGGGGAATCCATCGTCGTAGTCATCATCAACCATCCTCCATCACCAATTTCATGATGCTCACCGCCGTGCGTGAGTAATTCCATCGTAGGCTTGCTGGACAGTGATGGGTTGGATGAGATTTATCATGTAATCAAGTTAGTTTTGTTAGGGTTTGATCCCTAGTATCCATTGTGTTATGAGATTGATGTTGCTATGACTTTGCTATGTTTAATGCTTGTCACTAGGGCCCGAGTGCCATGATTTCAGATCTCAACCTATTATGTTTTCATGAATATATGTGAGTTCTTGATCCTATCTTGCAAGTCTATAGTCACCTACTATGTGCTATGATCCGGCAACCCCGAAGTGACAATAATCGGGACCACTCCCGGTGATGACCGTAGTTTGAGGAGTTCATGTATTCACTATGTGTTAATGCTTTGGTCCGATACTCTATTAAAAGGAGGCCTTAATATCCCTTAGTTTCGTTAGGACCCGCGCCACGGGAGGGTAGGACAAAAGATGTCATGCAAGTTCTTTTCCGTAAGCACGTATGACTATATTCGAATACATGCCTACATTACATTGATGAATTGGAGCTAGTTACGTGTCACCCTATGTTATGATTGTTACATGATGAACCGTGATCCGCATAATTCTCCATCACCGATCCAATGCCTACGAGCTTTTCACATATTGCTCTTTGCTTATTTACTTTTCCGTTACTCATCATTACAATCACTACAAAACCCTAAAATATTACTTTTGCTACGTTATCGTTATTTCCATATTAGTTTGCTACTAAATACTTTGCTGCAGATACTAAGTTATCCAGGTGTGGTTGAATTGACAACTCAACTGCTAATACTTGAGAATATTCTTTGGCTCCCCTTGTGTCGAATCAATAAATTTGGGTTGAATACTCTACCCTCGAAAACTGTTGCGATCCCCTATACTTGTGGGTTATCAGTCCTCTGGCTGGTTAATCCGCCTGTTCGCAGCAGAGAGGCAGCCGGCTTGGTGGGGGTGTGATGTGGGCTGCGGAGATACGCCGTGCGCAGCCGTGCGCGTAGCCGCCGCCGCCGCGAGCGTGTGCGCCATCGTGTGTGAGTGAGCGCCGGCAGTGGTCGGCGGCGGAGGTGGCTTGCAGGTGCACACAAGGTGTTTGTAGAAATGCCAAAGAGAGGGAGAGAGGATGAAGAAGAGGGTTGACGTGTGGACCCCATTTGTAATAACGGTCAAAGTTAACGCTCAACCTGATATCGTGTCAGGAGGGCAGCTTTCACACGCGGAAGTGGTAAAGCAAACCACCCACCCGTCTAGCCGCACACACACATTGAATGGAGCAGAGCACATCCCCACCGCTTGTGTCAGCCATGTACCACACGGGTCGAGCCCACCTAGTCAACGTGGCCACGTATTCATCTATATAAAATGATGTATGTGGCCTTTGTCACTCCCAACACTTTTTAATGCACGCATCATCTCGCCCAGTCATGCGGTAGGATAACTGCATGCAGATGCCGCTGCGTGCAGGGCGTCCACTCTCCATGCATGACACACATCTTTTCTGACTCAAGCACTCTCTCTCTCTCTCTCTCTCTCTCTTAAATCCATCACTTTAATTTTCTTTTTCATAATTTGAATGATTCATATCTCTTGAACAAAAAATTCGTTTCTGAACCTTTTATAAATTTGAACTCTTTGCTTCAGGACCTTTAGAATAAGATCAAACCTGGATACATTTGAAACACATTTAATTGTTCACATTTTACACTCCATATGTGAAACAAACCCATTTCACTAGAAAAATATGGAACAAACATTTTTTCACTAGAAATGTGTGAAACCAACCTATTATACTGGAAACATATTTAACAAAAATATGAAACCAAAATGTCAATATGTGAAACTGATTATTTGAATATGTGTAGCAATTTATTTCAATTGAGCGAAATATGTCATTTCAAAAATGTGCAATTGAAATAGATGTGATTTTTGTGAAACAACCTAGTGAAAAGTGAAATGTAGCTTCTGAAAATGAGAAGAATAAGAAGCCGAAGTGTTAACCTGTGAAACTGAATTCTTGAAAATAAAATAATATAAAACTAAAATGTCAACTTGTGAAATATTTTTCATGAATTTTGAGGCGATTTAAATGTATTCAAAATTGGCCTTGTTTTAAAGGTCTTTGCTACAGGAGTTCAAATATATAAAAAGATTTGAAATCAAAATTTTGGTTTAAGAGATATGAATAATTTTAAGTTAGCAAAGATGAAATAAATGGATGAATTAGTTTGAGAGAGAAGAGAGAAAATGGGCAGCACATGCATGCAAACCCTGTATTTGCAGATGTATTCTCGAAACAAAATAATTTCTGTTTTTTATGATGACCAGTGTCGCACGAATCTTGGAAAGGGAAACAACGGTTATAGATGTGTCGGTACCCGTGCAAATTTGTGCTTCCTTCCCCCTTACCATCTGTCCCTTCGATCCATATTACTTGTTGTTCAAATGGATGTATCTACGTCTAGATACATATGAATTGGAGGGAGTAATTTTTTCCGTGTCAAAAGTTCATCTTCTTCCTATAAAATTATAGTGAATCTGACCGGGATTCACAGGTTTACTGGTGGTTTTATATGAAGAAGATGAAGCAGGTTGATGACACTACTAGTGGTTGGGGCTCACCCTTGGTGCGCCGCCTGAGCAGAAGTTTTTCGGTGCCAGATAGGTGGCGCCCATTTCAATTTCTTTTTTGCATCCTGTTTGGCACATGGCTGGCATCTAGCGAAATAGATGACCTTAACCACAATCAATAGCAACTCCATAGTGTCAAAAATGCTATTATATTAAGGGACAGAGGGCCTAACATCAAACTTAAGTTATCTCAAAGGGCCTGACACCAAATTTCATCAAAATACAGGGAAGATTTTACAAGATCAATTATAAGTGAACAGGAATTTACAGGGTCAATTTTCAAGAAAAACAATGCTGCAACTCTATACATGGCCTCAAAGAGCATGATGATTACAATACCCACGTAATACTCTAAACAGGGAGAAAACAGGAACATGATTCGAAACATGACAAGCAATTTGCAACTCTCCAGGATGCCTCATCAATGATAGGCTCAAACTACCTGTCAGCAAAATTCTATTCTGTCAAAGATCCTGACATTGTGTTCTTTCCAAAAAATTCAATGTATTAATATCAACATGTACTCTACCAAATGGAGTTTTAGTTTCAGAAAATAAGAAACGGAAGTGACTACTGTCTATTTGGTCTTGTCCAACTCAGTGAGAAAGAACTGAGCAAGATAATGCTAGATTTTGCTCATGCTGTTGAATGCGATGATGTCATAATAACTACTACAATGATTAATCTGACCGGGTACAAAAATAATGTGAGGACTCATTCACCAGAATTAACCTGGACCTCAAACAGCCATTTTCACACATTTTGGGGATCACAAGCTAGTAAGCTACACAGGCAAAAGACTGCCGCAATGTTAGGTCACATGCCCACCAATCTCAATCTAGCTTCAATTTTATCAATTACGAGAACCTACTGACATTGCCATGGAAAAAGTAGCTCAACAATGAAACCTAGTACTTCCTTTGATCCATATTACTTGTCGCTCAAATTGATGTATCTAGACTTATTTCAGCACTAGATACATCTGTTTGAGCGACAAATAATATGGATCGAGGGGAGTAGCATACCTTTTCTTTGTTTTCTGTAAATCCTCCTAGCACAACATATGTCCTGATCTCATCATCCTCTTGAATAACATCAAAGTCCAACCACAAAACATAAATATTTTTGAAGCAAAACAACATGAAGTAACAACCTCGTATTTCAATTGCAAGATCCATGGTCCCAACAGCAATGAAATTCCCAATAAAAGGAGATTCTGAGGAAGCAACAACATGAAGAATAGAAAAAGCCTTATTTTTTTATAAAAATTTGCAGAAACAAATAGGAACTCCTTTCTTCTCAAAAATCAAGTGACACCACAATTTTACCTTCTTTCTAGCCATCCTTAAAGTTCAAATCAATCCAAGCCATGCACAGTGGAAAATCTGAGAGGGATTTGGTGATGAGCGTACATATTAAGATCCCTGTCATCCCATTCTTCCACTATACCTACCTGCCATAGATAATAAAGTATACATGTCACATCTTACATGCATATAACTGGACATACATACTATATGAGCTAGTAATGTCTAGAACAGAACAGAGAGAGGGATGCAGATTTAAAAAATGGAAACTACTGTACTGACATACTCAGTGCCCAAATACTAAATAGCATTGTACGAACATCAACTAAATTTAAGAATACAAATGCATTCAGTCAAATCAGAATAATGTTTGACATAAAGGTTTTCTCTTTTCGTTCTTGTTGGCAGAAGACTATCAAAATCAGACAAAAAGAACAACTGCGACATTTATGGCTAATGCAAAGAAGAGTTTCTAACTTGAAACTTGCCTGAAGAGAATTGAATCCATCTTCGTTGTGTGCACAAACAATCAGCATATCAGTAGGTTTTATGGTCACCAGTGGAGCATAAGCACGAACACGTGATGAGCAGCAATCTATTAAGATAATAAACGAGCCAAAAACATGTAGAGCAGTTCTTATCATGAAGCACTATTTAAAAACTATATCATCAGTCCATCCTCAAATTTGCACCTCTCCTTTTAAATATGTGACAATGTATCGATCCACGTGTGTCGCATTAGGAAAACCTTCTTCCATGATAACACCACGCTCATTAACCATCAAGTACAATAGTTTTTTGCGCACCTAACCACGTTGAAAACATTTAAATGGATTGACCAGATAGATGGTTATACTTCGCTCAGATATAAAAATCATATGGACAACTTAGTGCTACAGCTTAATCAGGTGTACCATCGATCATCAATTCTTTACAGAAGGCATCAGAAAGACAAAAACTAAGCTCTTCGGTGTTTATTTAAGCACAATGGTTCAAATTATACTTTATGGAACAAATGTACACGCACAAAAAAGGAGCCAAACATTTATGTTTGAAAAGCTAGCCTCGCAGATAACAGATACTTAGAAGATTTTTAGGTAGAACGAACCATTTATCATTATTAAGAGTGCTAGTTTCACATTATTATATACTCATTCATTCTCCAAAAAGTATTTCCGGACGGAAATTTGAAGATCATGGGCATAATACTAATGCCTTGCGAAGGAGGAAGAGGCAATAAGCAGAATAGGAACATCCATCGCAAAAGAAAAACAAGTAGAATGGAAGAGGGATCTACCATACTAACCTGATCACCTATGTTGCTCCCAGCTCGTACCTTTCAAAATGTCCAATAAAGCTTTCTTGCCACAAGCTGTACTTTCTGTTATTTTCTTCCAGTTGTGTTTGTCCGTCTCTAACAATCGTTGCCAGAAAATATTCATTAGTGACAAGTGCTCATATAGGCAAATATGTAATACACACAGGTCAATCTTAGAAGGCTCGGTGTACTTCTGCTGGATAACTTGTTATATTTTTTTCGAAACGGAGGCAAAGATTGCCTCATCTATTAAATAAGCAGAAGAGAATTGCCCAGTTAATTACGGAAAACCGGGCAAAAATCGGAACAACAAGGGCCAAGCCCACTCCCATAGACTGAAACACACAGGGCAAAGCCCACCCTTATCGACAACATGCCGACCTCGCAACTCCGACTCTGACGGACAACTCAGAAGAACGAAACCAGGCACGGCTGGCGCCACGGAAGATCGCCGAAAGGGCCACCTGTAGCCAGTCATTGTACACCACAGGGCCCCGTCGCCGCAGCTTCGACTCCACAGCAACAAACAAACCTAGGCAATACCGTGGACACGCCGGAGAAGAGGCGACTATCGCAACCATTGCCGTGTCGCCGACATCGCTCCCACCATCATCGTTGCCACAGAAGTCTGGCTGCCACAGTGATTGCCTCGGGGCCGCCGCCCCAACATCCACCGCTCCCTCGCGCCCAGCACAATCAACCGGCACCATCTTCCGGGGCCGCCGCCCCGACATACCACCACTCCCCTCGAGTAGCAACGCCGCACAACCCAGCTGCCCGCAGCCCACGCTGCTCAGGGCAACCGCTCGCAGACCACGAACGTCGCACCACATCCGGGGCCGCCGCCCCGACGTAAAGTCAGACCGCCCCCTCTACAAACTTCAGAATTTTTCAGTGAAATGGACATAAGTTCTTAAGACCCAAAACATAGCAGAACATCTACACCTACATATTTGCATTGCTAAGCTTAATATCAGCTAACAAACCCTGAAGCAAGCACCATCCAAGAGCCTATTACTCATACTTACAGAGTGACAAAACCTAAAGGAAACTAACACAATAAAATGGCATACATTAGTTAGATGAGATGCAGTGAAACCCATCTGAATAATATTGACTGCTCGTCCATTTCCATGCTCCATCTTATGCAACTGCAACTGTTTCAGGATGAACTCAAGGGTTGCACTCTACTCGTTGACTAGAGCAGAGCCTAAATTACCGAAAAAGGCTTTCGCCCCGCTTTATAAATAAATCAACCACCATGCACAAAGTCACAAGGTATCATCCGAACACACACACACCCAACGCCACCGCGCGAAGGCCCAACACAAACGCACGAAACACAACACACAACACAGGTTCAGCTGTGGGCACAACACAACAAGCCCAACGAAACAACAGGGAACACACAGACAACAAACGACGGCGGCATCGATGACGAAGAAGACCTAATCTGGCTCAGGCGGTGGTGGGGGAGCGGCGGGGCCATCCGGAGAGCCATCGCGCGAAGCTGTGTGATGATGGAGGTGATGGCGTCCCTCTCCCTGGGGCGGCTAAGCGGCCGTCAAAGCTGCAAGTAACCAGACCATTTGAACAAAGCGTCAGTAGCACGACGAAGAGGTATATGCTGAATCACAAGTTTATTCCTAACAGTCCACAGCGTCCAGGCAAGGACCCCAATGGTCAGCCACCTAATGTGGCACAACGCTGGGGTCGCTGAGTTCGCAAAGAAAGCGGGGAAGTTGGTATGATCCCAGCTTCCACCCACAATCTCGCGGAAACAACTCCATAGGAACTGCGTAGATACGCAGGTGAAGAAGATATGGTTCGAATCTTCTTCAGGCCCACAGAGCGGGCAACGCCCATCACCAGGGCCATTGCGCTTCAGAACCTCAACGCCAGAAGGAAGGCGGCCGCGAATCCATTGCCATAGGAAGATCCTAATTTTCAAGGGGAGGCGAATCTCCCAAATGGAGGAAAGAGCCTCATGGCCGAGCGAGGGGGCGATGGCCAGATAGAGAGATTTTGTGGAGAATTGACCGGACGGCTCAAGGCGCCACCTGGCACGGTCATCGTCAGACATGAGATCCGGCTCATGGAGAGCAATACAGTCAAGCAACTCCTGCCAGTCCGCATTCTCAGCAGGACCAAAGGGCCTCCGGAACGCAAGTCGCCCTAAGTCAATAAGGGCGGTCGCCACGGAGATCTGGGGGGCAACCAAGATGGAGAACAGGTCCTGAAAGTGGGCCGCCAGGGGCGTATCACCAGTCCAGCGATCGAACCAGAACAGCGTGGCGGTGCCGGAACCAATCTCGATCGAAGTCCCGATCCGGAGGACAAGGAGGAGCTGAATGATGGATTGCCAGAACTGGGAGCCCCCAGATCGCTGACAGAAGGCGAGAGGCTGGTCTCGGAGGTATTTCTGCCGAATAATGCGTAGCCACAGGCCACCATCTCCATTGCTAATCCTCTAGAGCAGGGATGGCAATTTTATCCATGGATCTGGATACCCATGGATACCCGACCCGGTTGGGCAAGGGTATGGAGCACATTTTCGCCCATGGGTCCGTGGATATGGATACCCACGAACAGCCGGGTTGGGCATGGTTATAGTTTATGCTCCATGGATATCCAATGGATACCCATATGATATGTGGGGCCATATGCCAGTGATAGTAGAAAGAGCGAATCAATGGGTAATGGCAGGAAATATGCAACTTGTGTGAAATGGCAGGAAATATGCAACTTGTGCCATGAGCTATATCTTTGCAGAATCAACCTCTGATATGTCACACTTAAGGACTCATCGTATTTCTTGTTGCCTACTTATGCATGTAGCTTATGTTGTCATTTGTGAGTGAATGATGATGAGTTAATTTGATCTTTGGGAAGGCTTCATGCTGACTTTTCTATGCCCATGGAGCTCCATGGGTATGTGGGTATCCAGTGGGTTTGGGCATGGGCACAAGTTGTGCCCATGGATAATTTGGTGGATGGGCAGAGGGTAGGAAGATGGATCATGGGTTGGATTTGGACCAGCTCCACCCGCCCCAAACCCGACCCATTGCCATCCCTACTCTAGAGCCACCGAGTCATAAGGGCAATATTCATGCGTTTGGAAGACATGATCCCAAGGCCGCCCTGGTCGCGCGGTTTGCATATCTCAGACCACCTGACCATGTGGTATTTCTGCTTATCACCCTCGCCGGCCCAGAAAAAGCGCTCCTGAACGGTGGCGATCTCGTGATGAAGAGTCTCCGGAAGGCTATAGAAGCTCGTGATGAATAATAGGAGGCTAGAGAGGGACGAGTTAATGAGCACCGAACAGGCCGCTTTTGAGAGCCACCGACCCTGCCAGGGCTCAATCCGGTGTTGGAGCTTCCCCACCGTGGGGCGCAGCTCGGCCACCGTAAGCCTGGTGTCACTAATGGGTATCCCCAGATAAGTCGTGGGGAAGCGCCCAAGCTGGCAGTTAAGCCAATCCGCTATGCTCTGTCGCTCGTCTTGGGCGTAGCCCAAGACCATAACCTCACCCTTGTCGAAGTTGATCGTAAGGCCGGACATATGCTGGAAGCACAATAAGAGGAACTTGAGGTTCGAGATATCACTCTCAGAGCCCTCCACCATGATAATGGTGTCGTCTGCATATTGGAGGAAGGAGACCCCGTTGCCTCCAACAAGCTGCGGGACAATCCCCTTAATGTGTACCGCCGCCTTGGACTTATCGAGAATGGCCGCCAGCGCATCAACCACTATGTTGAACAGGAATGGGGAGAAGGGGTCGCCCTGGCGGACCCCACAAAACATGGGGAAGAACGGGCCGATCTACCCATTAATGTTCACCGCTGTGCGGCCAGATAAAACCATCTGCATTACTCTGGTCACCCACCTATCGTCGAAGCCTTTCCGAAGCAAACATTCCCGAAGGAAGGTCCAGCTGACCGTGTCATACGCCTTGTGGAAGTCCAGTTTCAGGAAGACTGCCTTGAGGTGTTTGGAGTGCACCTCATGGAGAGCTTCGTGGAACACTAGGACTCCATCAAGAATATAGAGACCCTGGATGAAGGCCAACTGGTCCGGGTGAGTGATCTGGTCAGCTATAGGGGCCACCCTAATGGCGTACCCCTTGGCGAGGATGCGGAAGATGACGTTAATCACTATAATCGGCCGAAATTGTCGGATGTCCGAGGCACCCCTGACCTTAGGGATGAGAGTGATTACCCCATAATTCAGTCGGCCGAGGTCAATGGACCCGGCCATGAACTCGTCGAATAGGGCCATCACCTCAGGTTTGATCACTTCCCAGAAGGTCTGGAAGAATTTCACTGGGAGGCCATTCGGGCCTGGGGCCGAGGAGGGGTTCATGCCCTTAATAGCTGCCCAAACCTCCTCCGCAGAGAACGGGGCCGTGAGGGCCGCGTTATCCGCAGGCGAGACGCAGCAGTGGGCAGGCCAAATGTCTGGCGCAAGGGCAAGACCTCCCCGAGGGGCGGCAGAGAATAGGTCTCTGTAGAATCCATCAACATGCGCCTGGATGTCCTCCGGCCGCTGAAGGAGGGTTGGACCATCCCACAGGAGGGGGATGGAATTGCGGCGCCTACGGCCATTAGCAATAGCCTGGAAGTAGGCAGTATTAGCGCCCCCCTTGAGGACCCAATTCTGCATACCTCGCAAGTGCCAGTAGGCCTCCTTGTCAGTGTAGATGACCGTGAGCTGATCTTCCAAGTCGTACCTAAGCATCCATTCGTCTGCCGAAAGGCCAGCGGCGTCGGCCCAAAGGTCGAGGGCCTGGATGCTCTCAAGGAGAGCCTTCTTGCGCTCACGAATGTCCCGACCCACGTTAGCACCCCACCCTTTCATGAATTGTGCGACCGCCTTGCGCAGAAATGCCAAGAATCGACGGCCGACATGGCCCTATGGGGGGCGTCCCTCGCCTCACGCCACCTGGCGACCACCGCGGCGGTGAAGCCTGGTTGACGCAACCAGAAGGTCTCGAAGCGGAAGCGTGGCGGCAGAGGGGGGCGCTCATTCTCCGAACAAAGGAGAAGGGGCACGTGGTCGGAACCAATCCGCGTGATCGCCCGCAGCGACACTAGGGGACACCTAATGTCCCACTCAGGGGAGACAAAAACTCGATCAAGGACCGAGCGAGTTGGATCAACTTGGCGGTTAGTCCAAGTGAACCTGGCCCCGACACGATCGAGTTCCCGTAGCCCCATATCAGCGATGCAATCATTGAATAATTGCATCCGAGGAAAGTTCACTAGATTATTGCTCTTGTCTTCTTCCGTCCGGATGAGGTTGAAATCGCCGCCCACTACAACCGGGAACTGGGCCGACGCAACCTTCCTCTCCGACCTGCGGTGGTCGGCCGGACCATAAACCGCAATGATCTCCCACTTAAAATTTAAGGACCTTTCGAAGACCTCCATGCTAACAAAGAACTCGCCCCGGTCCATGCCCCCAGCCTCAAGGGTGGCATCCTTCACACCTAGGAGGATGCCACCCGAGTGACCTGTACTCCCACTAGAAGGGAGCCAGTGCCAGGCGAACAGGTTGGAGCTCAGATGCTCATGCTCCGACAGGGAGAATTCAGTACACATCGTTTCTTGAATGGCGACAATGTCGATTCGCTCGATTCACATGTACTCAATGAGTTGGCGGCGCCGGCCATCTTGGCCGAAACCGCGGATGTTCCAAAATAAGGCTCGCCTCACGCATCCATCGGGGGGCTGCTTGACCCCAAGACACGTGACACGCTCTGGGCGCGGAGGGCGGCGGTATGGGAGCGAGTGTGGCCCCAGATCTCAACTGGGGCGGCCGACGCGTGGGGAGGGGCGCTCGGGGAAGGCTCGAGCGGTGCTCCAGCGGCGGGGAGAGGGCGTGCACGGGCCTCGGCGAGCCGACCATCAAGGATCTCCCGTGCACGGATGGCTTCTATCTGAACTAGCGGGGCGGGGGGGGGGGAGGGGGCAACCTCCCCACGGAACACTATGGCCGAGTCCGCAGCCTCCTTAGCGAGGTGGCCAAGCGGAGCCGACTCCAAAGCAGAAAAAGAGCACGTAGCAGGGGTGGCCGGGATGATCATGGTACCTGACTCGAGGTTCCGGGCAACGGCCCGGAGGGCGGCCAGCTCGAAGATGGGAAGGGCTGGTCCACCCGTCGGCCTGGCCGCCTCAATCCGGGCACTGCGGCGCGAAGAGGACACCGGGGACGAGGTCGAACGACCCCTCCTGGAGTAGGCCGCAGTCCAAGGGGGAGGGTGGTCGGCCACCGGAGTGGTCACCACCACCGCCAGGACCACGGAAGTAGAGCTCAAAGGCGCCGGGCGAGGAGCAGGGGTCGTCACGCAGGGGGCGCCAGGGGAGGGAGGAGGGTCCGCGGGAGCGACATCCGCCACGGGCGGACCAACCGGCCGAGCCGGAGAGCCAGGAGCGACCTCCGGAGGCACTGGAAGAGGCGAAGCCGGGTCCAGGGCTGGGCCTCCCAGCGGCACCAGCTGGAGATCGGGTGCGGTGGGGGTCGGGTTGGTCGGCGCCAGCTGGAGATCAGGCGCGGTGGCGGTCGGGTCAGGCAGAGCTGGGTCAGCCCTGGCTGGAGAGGAGGCGAAGATGCCGAGGGAGATGCCGTCAAGGGAGCGAGGCGAAGAAGCCGAAAAGACCTGGAGGCTGACATCAGAAGCGTCGAGGCCGTCATCGAGGGACAGGGAGGGGGGCGCCGCTTGGGTACGACCCACCCCACCCCCACCCCTGGCGGCCGGCACAGGCGGCTGGTCGTGGTGGGGGCTGTCCTCGAAGTCGTCGTCGTCGTCCGAGCCAGAGTGGTGGCCATGACGGGGGTCGCGGTCGCTGCGACGGCTACCTGCGACATCCCCATCGGGGCCGCCCCCCCCAGGAAGCTGTCGTCGATGCGGGGGCAGCCAATGTGGTTGGGGGGCTCAGGGGAGATGCGAAGGTCAAAGCCCTGGTCGTTGAAGAACACTCGGATGGTGGCCCGGAGTCTGGAGGAGTCGAGAGATTTGACCTTAACCCTGACCTCCTCCTCTTTGCGAAGAGAGAGCTCGTCGACCACCACCACCTTGCCGAGGATGCGAGACATGTTCCTGATGACCCGCTCGGAGTGGGTGATGTCCGGGAGGCCACCAATGAGGATCCAAGCCGTGTCCAGAACCGCGACCGCCATGGGGTCCCGTACCGGAACGGAGATGTCAACCACTAACTTGTTGAGAGCTAGAGTGATGTCTCCGCTGCAGGTGCCGTACCCGTGGCTGACCACGTCCGGGAAGATGACCAAGAACTGGCCTCCAGACAGCATGGTGACCTGCCAATCCCAGGTGCAGAGGTAGAGGTGGTTGAGCTCGGCCTCAATCATCTCCGGCGAGGCCACTCCATCCTTCACGGTAACAATGGCCATGAGAGATGGTGAGGGGGCGGGGATGTCTGGCACCTCGATGTGGAAGTAGCCGAGGCCCTCGATCCCGTGCTCGTACATCATCATCTCCTCCGCCACCGGACGGTCAGGGCAAAGGAAGGCGGGGTGGTCCGGGTCCGAATAGTGGTAGCAACACTGAGGGCGAGTACATGCCACCTGGGAGTGGCCGGAGAGGCCGCAGTTGAAGCACTTGACGAGGTCGGAGGTCGTGGTCGAGGCGGCAAGGTCACGGGTGGAGCCGTTGGCCGGGGTAGCGCCATTTGCACGCCCGAGGCCGCCCTTCTTCTTGCGCTTACCACCGGCGCGGCCCCGACCCGCCCCATTGCCTGCCAGGGGCAAGTTCGGCTCGCCCCGCGGCGGCTGGTAGCGGCGAACGGCGGCGGTCGCGGGAGGAGGTGCGAGCAGCCCTTGGGAGCAGTCGGGGGAACGGCCCCTGCCGCCACGGGCCGGGGAGCGGCTGGAATCCCGTCGGCGCGTCGGGGAAGGCGATCGGCTACGGCCATCGCGCCGGTCTGCGGCCGGGGGAGGGGGGGGACCGGGAGCGGGAGCGGCCACGGCGGTCAGCGCGGGGAGGAGATCGACGTGAAGGGGAGCGATGGTCGTCATGGGCAGGAGATCGGCAATCGTCGCGGGAGGACAGTTGCCGGCGGAGCTCGGTCTCATGGCGAATCGCGTCGGGGGACGGGCGGGAGGAGTCATGCCGCTCCTCCGCACGGGAGGAGTCATGGCGGCGGTCGTCGGCGCGCCGCTTAGCGCGCCCGTCTGCTCCACTCATGGTCATGGCGGCCGGCGGCACCAACAGCGGCGACGGGGGAGGGAGCGGGGAGCAGGCGGCGGGGGACGGGCGTGCGAGGGTTAGGGCACGGGCGAGTTGAGTGGGGGCGAGGGAAGCCCGCAGGCGGCCAAATAGGCTGGATGGCCGGGCAGGCCGGCCCACCAGGGCTGAGGCCAAGGCTGGGCCTGCATGTGGAGCCGTTAGCGCAGGCCCCTGGCCCAATTCCTGGCCCAACTCGAGGGCGGCCCACCATCGGGCGTCCCAGCCAGCGAGACGGGGAGGCAGCGCCTAGGGTTTCCCCTAGTGCTGCGACCGCCGCCGCGGCCGAGATCGACGCCGGCGTAGGCACACGACGATGAGGGAGGCCAGGCGAAAACCGGAGTGAGGAAGAGCCAAATGAAGCGATAAAGGGCCGGAATGGCGAGGTGCGGACGATCACAGGCTGAGATGCCGTCACCGGGGAGGGGGCAGGCCGCGAACCAGGGGGAGCTGCCGACGAGCGCCATGAGGACCGGACACGACCCAAGTCAGACTGCCTCGCGATGCCCCACGCCGGAGAGCGGCGGCGGCGAGCGGTCCGCGAACCAAGGGCGGCCCTTTGGCCAGGTGTCGGGAGAAGGGAAAGGGGTGTAGGTCGGCGAGCATGTGGAGGGGAGGGGACTCCCCGACTCGGCGCGTCGACCAACTCCGGGCGCAGCACAGCACGGCGAGCCGGAGGCGTGCGCCGGACGGTGGGACGGCCAGTGGAGGAGTCGTCGTCCTCCGCCAAATCTGCCCAGCGCAGCGGCATCGTCTCGACGACCGGGGCGGAAGAGCTCGGGGCGAGTGGTCCAGCGGCCAACGGGAGCGGAGCGTCGGATGGCGGGGTCCAGCAGAGGGGCCCGGAGCAGAGCAGGGCGGCCGAGGCGGCGGCGCAGCCGAGCCAGCCGTGGCCGGCGCGGCGCCATCGGGGTCGCGGGGGAGGAGCACCAGAACCATCCCTTCGTGTGTTGTTTGCTTCAAAAGGGGAGAATCAGAGCCTAAATTAAGACCCCTGCAACAAGACAAACTGAACTTATCGAACAAGCCAAGGATAAGGAAAAATGTGAGCGAAACTGAAATTAAGACGATAAGATTGGAAGTATCTGGGATAAGAAGATGGCACCTGTACTGAGTAACCTTGAGTTGAAGGAGGTATCACGGACACGGCTAGTCGACCAAGTAGTGAAAACTCCACTATCTTGAGAACTTCAGCTCTCTGCAAATATGGGAAACCATATTGTACCAAGATATAGAAAATTGCCAGGTTGGGCAAAGAGTAAGAGCGTTGCGAGCTTTACAAAAGTTTGTGTACCTCAATAAGATATGGCAGATCAAATTTGCAGATATTGTATCCAATTATAATATCAGGATCTGCCTCATGTATTAAATCCTGCAAAATACCCAAAACAGAACCAGGTTGATATCAATAAAGTTACTTGTCAGGAAACTCTTTGAACCAAGACCGCCAATCGTTGTGCCCCTTTCAAGGATCCTATAATGCACACAAAAAAGCATGCCAATTATTGTAAGCCATAAAAATGCGATGATGCTGCTAGCCATTGATGCAGAAAGTCAAAGAAGGTGGGCACAAAGTAAAGATAAAAGATTCACACAATAATTAGCAGCCAAGCAACTGAATATCTTCTTTAGGCTATAAAGGTTATTCATTGAAAATAGAGCTGATGATGTCAATTGACAACAACGGAAATAAGTGCACTGATCTTAAACTACCATTGACCACGACGGCTAGCAACCATTGTAGGTAGGGCAACTACTATCTTGAGGAAGGACTGTCATTTATTTGGCCGGTGAAGTTTAATTGTCTGCTTATGCAGAAGCTCGACACTCTTCACAAATCTTTGCACACTGTTATTCCTATTTGATTCCTTCATCCTCGCTTGTAGTACATTGTGAAGAATGTGTAAGGAAATAATGTACTTCCAAAGTACCTTCATTCAGCAGAAGGGCCAACTTAAAATAGGGTAGAAGTAGAAACCTGTAGTGTTTGTCTGAAGCCTGAAACATCATGAGGGCTCATTCCTGGCGGGCAGCTGATTTAGAAATATGGTTCAAACCCATGGACTTGACAGCGCACACTATGACCTGTGAACATAATAAGATAGTATCACACGTCAGCACAAGCCACATGATAAAGAATAATCCCTTAATACCAAGATTGGATTTCCATGGTATGCATGTTTGGGTGCACATGAGGCCTGATTTCATAGTCAAAAACATTTAAATTATAACATTGTAAAAGAGGCAAATTTCTATAACACAGTTTAGCAGGAGTCAAATTCATATACACTACAATTTGAGTGGTTTTAAGTTTTTTTCTTCATCTAGAAACCAAACTAATCTGAATAAGAAAGTTTTAGGTCTTATACCCAACAAAGGAAACCGACAATTCCTGCAAGAAAAAACAATAATGAGCTACAACTATTGAGTCAATGGCCAGATGCTTACTGTAACGTTATATCTGAAGTAGAGATCATTGTGATATGAACACTACAACGTCTAGAATATTATCCAGCGCGGATGCTACTAAACTCGAACCAACTGAGTCGAGCGAGGAGAGTCTAATCAAGGATGCCGGTAAAATTATGAATTGTCCAAATATATTGCATACTGTCAAAGATGGCAAGAAACGTATGCTATGCGGACCAGGTATTGGTGCTGCGAAGATGGGTGCACATCAAGCTGGTTATTTGGACTATAAATTGATGCATGGATGTGTTACGAGTCTTGTACGTGCACATGCACAAGGCAATATGAGAGAATCAGGATTGATTTATAGAGAGAAAAACAATCAGCAGAAGCCTTGCGAGCCACGCCCATACATAAAGCCAATATGTCAATTTGGTTTTATAAATAAAAAGAAGTTAGATCCTTTCCAAGAAGTATATGCTCATCACGGCAAGAAACCTGAGGTTATGGAGGAACCCGTACGTGCCAAGGTGCATCCTAATTTTCGTACACCTCCTGGATGGATTAGGATTGGCACCATAGTGCTACACGTTTAGGTTTGCATGGATTTAATCACGCCCTTTCCTTCCTTTACGTAGTTGTTACCTTTTTAAGATAGCAGGTAGGAGTAGATATATTTTGTTAGGTAGTGCACTTGAGGTTAGTTATATACCAGATCACGTTTGTATTTTTTCTTCCTTAGAGATAGGCCGAGCTGGTTGCAGCGTGAGCCATATAAAGGCTGGCTTCGGCCGATGTGAAAGATTAGTTTTTGAGTTTTATTCCGAGTATGAGATATACAGAAAAACGTCCGAGTTACGGACGACCATATCTTGTGTATTATCTGTGATTTTTTCATCGTGGAAATTTACTAGCAGCGGAAGGTTGATCATCACATCGACGCCTACGTGCTGATCCGAGGGGGTCATTATTTTCGTTTGTGTATTTTTGTACACAGGTGAAAATTGTTCTTGGAGGTTACGAGGAGGAAAAGGGAGACGAGGTGTTGATCGAGTATCGCCGTGAAAGATCGGGCCATCTACACGCACGAATTAGCATCTTGCTAGTCCGTACCTCATCAAGTGGTATCAGAGCTAAGGTTGGTCACGATGATCAATTGGCAATGTCGTCTGGGGAGCCGACCATCAAGGCGTTGAGCAAGAACATATTGATGGAGGAGGAAGGCATCGGCGAGGTCGTTCTTTTTCACACTCGTTGCGTCGTGAAGGAACAACGTGTTAATTTGACGATCGATGAAGGTTCTGCGGTCAATATGGTGAGTATCGAGGTGGTGGAAAAATTGGGGCTGAAGATGGCGCCTCTTGAAAGACCGTACATGCTGGAGTGGTTCAAAGGTGAAATCAAAATTACGCATCGGATTTTGCTATTTTTTGATCTGGGAAAATATTGTTGTGCGGAATTCTTTCACGTTTGTCCTGTGTCCATGGTGTCGTGTCATCTGCTACTTGGTAATTCATGGTGCAAATGTGTTGGAGCTGTTCGGAATTGCAAGAAAAATAGTTACTCTCTATCATGGAAGGGCCAACAAATTTGTTTTGTTCCCATGCCAATGGATGTGTTCAGGGCAGATTGGAAAAATCGTTTGCTAAAAAGAGAAGAACATCAGGAAGAAAGAAAGGAAGAAGTTGATGCACCAACAGAGGGGTTGAATCTTTTGGTGGAGAAGGTACAAGATGATAGTGGTGCAAAGGGGCAGCGATGGAGTGTTTTTAAAACAAAGTGCATGATTAAGGACCGTGCATGTAAGATGATAATTGATGGTGGCAGTTTTACTAATGCCATTAGCAAAGATCTTGTGCAAGAATTGGGTTTATCCATGTGGCGGCACCCGCAACCGCACCACGTGGGGTGGCTATATAATTCTGGGAAATTAAAGATTACACATAAGGTACGTGTGACATTTGCGGTTGGAGATTATATTGATAAGGTGGACTGTGATGTCGTGTCGATGGACGTGTGTCAGTTGTTATTGAGAAGACCATGGCAGTTTGATCGTGATGCAGTGCATGCCGGTAAATCAAACACATATACATTCAAGCATGATGGTAGACGACACGTGCTAAAACCAATGTCGGACAATGTGATCGCTATAAGCATGGAAGTTCCAAAAAAGGAAGTTTTGAAAGCTGGCTCAAAACCGAGGACGGTTTTGTTTCAAGGAAGGGATGATGATATGAACACTACAACGTCTAAAATATTATCCAGCGCGGATGCTACTAAACTCGAACCAACTAAGTCGAGCGAGGAGAGTCTAATCAAGGATGCTGGTAAAATTATGAATTGTCCAAATATATTGCATACTGGCAAAGATGGCAAGAAACGTATGCTGTGCAAACCAGGTATTGGTGCTGCGAAGATGGGTGCACATCAGGCTGGTTATTTGGACTATAAATTGATGCATGGATGTGTTACGAGTCTTGTACGTGCACATGCACAAGGCAATATGAGAGAATCAGGATTGATTTATAGAGAGAAAAACAATCAGCAGAAGCCTTGCGAGCCACGCCCATACATAAAGCCAATATGTCAATTTGGTTTTATAAATAAAAAGAAGTTAGATCCTTTCCAAGAAGTATATGCTCATCACGGCAAGAAACCTGAGGTTATGGAGGAACCCGTACGTGCCAAGGTGCATCCTAATTTTCGTACACCTCCTAGATGGATTAGGATTGGCACCATAGTGCTACACGTTTAGGTTTGCATGGATTTAATCACGCCCTTTCCTTCCTTCACGTGGTTGTTACCTTTTTAAGATAGCAGGTAGGAGTAGATATATTTTGTTAGATAGTGCACTTGAGGTTAGTTATATACCAGATCACGTTTGTATTTTTTCTTCCTTAGAGATAGGCCGAGCTGGTTGCAGCGTGAGCGATATAAAGGCCGGCTTCGGCCGATGTGAAAGATTAGTTTTTGAGTTTTATTCCGAGTATGAAATATACAGAAAAATGTCCGAGTTACGGACGACCATATCTTGTGTATTATCTATGATTTTCCCATCGTGGAAATTTACTAGCAGCGGAGGGTTGATCATCACATCGACACCTACGTGCTGATCCGAGGGGGTCATTATTTTCGTTTGTGTATTTTTGTACACAGGTGAAAATTGTTCTTGAAGGTTACGAGGAGGAAAAGGGAGGCGAGGTGTTGATCGAGTATCGCCGTGATAGATCGGGCCATCTACACGCACGAAATAGCATCTTGCTAGTCCGTGCCTCATCACATTGGCAGTGCTGAAGTACTGTAATTCTTCCTGGACAGCAGGGGGCGAGCATGTTCCATGCTTCTCTCTACAAATAAAACAATCGGCATAGAATTGGCAATGGAAATGAGACAATGTTTGTGCACATGGATAACAATTAGCAAGTCTCTCTTATGACAATGATCATCAATTTACTCAATCCTCGTACGACTTGCAAAACACATCTGCTAGTATTAGAATTTGAAATATACAGAATATTAAGCATGAAAAGTTGGAACAAAATAAATAAGTTAGCTTGTACCTTGCTAACCGAATGATATATGCTTGGTGCTTCCCAGCCTCTTAACTGAAGATTGACCCGCAGATGCCATGTCTATTTTTCCCTAGCAGCAACTTCAACAGGTCAGGAGCAAGCAAACTGCACTCTTTAGCAAATCATAGTTGCGTACAGCAGAGGCCATGGCCCGGTGCCCAGCAGCAGCTAGCAAGCACGCACACGAGCACACAACAAGTACGTACACACACACAGCAACAGGCACACACGCCGCACGCGGAAGCAAGAGCACACACAGCCAACACGCAAGCAAGCGCGGGAGGACCGGACGGGAGGATAGCAGGGAATGGAGAAGGTGGACGGGATACCATTCTGGCGGCGTCGGAGACTCCAAGCACCAGCGAGACAAATCCATGGGGCGGTTCCAGACGCCGGCGAGTGAATCCAGGTAGTGGTGGCAGTGGCAGCAACTTCGCAGCGTACTCGTACGGTCACCGGCGAATCCTACATCAAATCTGCTGCACAACAAATTGTGTGAGAGAGTAATGGCTGACCAAACCGCCGAGCAGCCAAAAAAGAACCACGACACGCGTGCGCAGCGGCACCATGAAACACCAGATGAAGAACGAACGAAATCACGGCCAGCCGAACAGCCAAGACCATCCACACATAGAGAGAGTCGGGCTGTAGGCTGGCGACCCGAACGACCGCGGACGGCCGCGCACCCTACCAGACTCCCGCCGGGGCCGTGGGCGCTGCCGTCCATCGGTGACCTGTACCACCTCGCCGGCGCCCTCCCGCACCGTGACAGAGACCGAACGAACAGGAAGGACCCAACAAGAGGGACATGAAGGAACACCAGATAAGGAAGTACTTATAGGCAGCCAGAAGAAGAGAAGAAAACAAAACGAAACCCATGAGCAAAGACCAGAAAGCAACGTGTCAATTGATGGCATCGGCAGTCAACGATACATGAAGCCAACGTGACCACATGCATGAGCCATGCAAAGGCACGTGGAACAACATCAGGCCACATACCTCTAGAACATCCACGTGAATTCAACCATCCCACCACACAGTGAACCAAACTTTTTTAAAGGACAAGGGGAATCTTCCAGGAGACCACACACCACACGCGTCATGTCAACAGTAAACAATGACCGCAGGAAAAATAAACTCAATGACACCCTAGGAGACCATCACACACACGCTTTCAGTCAAAGAAACACGGTAAAAAAAAGTTCCAAAAAAGCAGGAAAAATCGAACCCTTACAGGTCTAGTCTTCTTAGTATTAGGTAAATGGATTGAAGAAAATTACCCCACTAAAGGATCCATGAACGACCGATCGAGCAGCACATGTCAATGCCATTATCCAAAACAACATGCAAAGAAACAACACAAAAGGTTTGTGATAATTCCAACCGAGGAGTAATTCTAGAGTCCGGTCCATCAATTCTGACACTATACCTCATGATCATACACACAGAAATTTAACGTGATTGACCTGAAGTGTCTCACCACCATCCCAAATTCATGAGAGCCCTTCTTAATTCAAATTCTAGTGAGCAAGATAGGAATGAATCTGCACCTGATTGATGGAAAGAAGCAAAATAATTAAGCAGCATATGAGATGGGGGCGTACTGTCTTTGGGGCTGTAGAAGTGGATGAAGAACTTTTGCATCCCATCAAATGACTTCACCTGCCCATCCCAAGACCAGGCCGACGCAGCTCTTCCCGGACGCGCTGCTGCGGCCGCCATTTTGCTGCACGAGCGGCGGCAGCGTGCGCTGGACCTCCTGGAGCAGATCCCACTGCCCTGCTCCTGCGGCAGGTCGGCAACGACCTCGTCCAACCAGGCGCATTGACGAGAGCCGCGTCCGCCTGACCGACGAGCCGAGATGGGAGGGGGCAAGGGCGGGTGGAGGTGACGAATCGAGCGGAAGGAAGGAGGGAGTGGAGCGGCGGCTCAGATCTACGGCTTGGCGTCGCCGGAACCCATGATCAGACGCCGCGCCAGTACCCTGCTGCGTGGTCCCCAGAGCCCCCGCCGGAGCACACGACACCGCGGTGGCTGCCCGAGCCCAGGCCTCCATACTGGCGGCGTCGCGCCGCGAATGGGAGGGCTGGCCCCGCGAGACGGAGAGATCCGACGTCGCCGCCGCTCGGGGGCGCGGGTCTGCGCCAAGCGCTAGGATTCCTCATCGCCGCCGTTCTCTGAGTGGCCGAGACAAGGGAGGAAGGAATGGGAGGAGGCGACATGCACGAGTGGGAAAGGATTAGAGGAGGAGACTTGCGTGTGAAGGAGAAGGAGACGAGGACGACGAATTGAGAGAAAAAAAAAAGAAAAACAACGCCAGTCGCCAATACGCAACGAGACTTTCCACCGACTACTTCCTCTGCCTACGTGGCGAGCGCGAGACTGCGCCTTGATGCGCACGTTAATGCTTCTCGATTACACGATTCTCTCTTACTCTATGGTAAATGAGTTGTCAAAAAAAAAAAACTCTATGATAAATGCGATGCATAATCACATACACCTAAGAGAGCCATCCCATTAATTTATTTATCACAACATGCAAGTATGTCATCTTATCATATAGTTATGAGATCATGCATGGAAAAAGACACTACAACATGCATGAAACAATGTTTTTCATTTAATTTTCTAGTACTACTTATATTTAAAAAATATTGTTAGAACTATACATAATTAAATATAATAAGTAGTAATAGTATGTACTTTTAATTTGGTTATGATATTATCAATACAATTTTCATCAAACAATGACCACAGCAGCTTACACGATATCCTCTAGTTTTATCAATTTCCCAATACGATAAAATAAAACAGACACCAAGCCGTAGTACAATTACCTATCACCGGATGGTCCTCTAACTTGCTAGCTAGCTTCGTAGGTATGAACTGCACTCACTGGCCAGAATTTCATTGTGGAAGAGTTGAAAAGGCATCTCCTCTCCACTTTTCGTATGGTAGGAGACCTTGTTGTGCTGCGTGTCGACGCGAAGCAGATACTGCATTTTGTACTCCAGTATTCGACAACCGACCGCTACGTCCAGATCAGTGAAGATTAGGTAGACGACGTCGTCTTCGTCCACGCTGAGCACTGGGAAAAACGGCAAGACCCGCGGCAAGGCCAGCGAGCGGTGGCTCTCGCTTGCCCAGATGTCCCTCACGACATGGCACACCGTGCCTTTCTTCCAGCTGCAGAGGTCCGGCGACAGCGTCCAGACGGTCATGGTTACTTCGCTGCCGGGCCGCTCGCCGTAGCCATCCATGGTGACAAACTTGATGCTGCCACCAACGCAGGCCATGTTACGGAACTCCTCTGGCCTCAGTTGCTGCTCGCGCTGGCCACGGTTATAGGTCGGGCACTCTCCAGGCAACGGAACGAAGCGGAGCTCTGGGACGGCTCCATGCTGGATCACGGCGGGCAGATCACAGACCACCATGCCTTTGGACAGATCCACCCAGCAGAGGCTGGAGCCTCGAAAAGCGAAGCACGTGTCTGCCCGGAAGAGGTGGCCGGGATAGGAAAGCTCGGAGGGGAAGCTCGCGACCTTGGTGACGACCCAGTTCGCGGTGGAAGAATGCCACGTGCAGATCACGGCTACGGTAGGGTTGGGGCCCCTTACCTTGGCGAGCTCGCCAAGAACGTAGCCGCCGTCCTCGAGGCACATGACGACGGCTACTCGCCCAACGTCGAGACGGTTGTAGTCGTAGGGGCGCTGGGGGATCGTTGAGAGGGAATTCTTGCCGGCGTCGTAGACGAGATAGCCTCCTTTTGAATTGGAGCCGGGACGGTAAGGGCCGGCGAAGAGGGCGACCAGGTTCTTGTCCGCGCTGGCGATGTAGGCGGATGAGATATGTTGGCATATCCCCGGGGTGAATTCCGTCGGCTGCAGTATGCGGAGGGAGGACAGCTCCGGCGGATCGGCGAAGCGGGCATCTGGTTTCAGGATCCGCAGGTAGGCGAGGTTGGCGTCTGCTATGTCCTGGCGGCTTGGCACTCCCTTTTTCGCGGCGCCGGCGACGATCGACGAGTACGACTCTCCTCCTGTTTCATTGGCGTCGTGCTCGATGTAAATCCTGCGCTCGAGCAAGACCCAGCTGGTTGGGGCCATGGCAGCTAGGAGATATAGGTTTAGTAGGGGAAGAAAGCGACGGCAAGCCGCGACTCACAAAGCAAGGAAACCCTCGATCCCGTTCGACAATGAGACGGCAATCGAGATCGGGAAGTGCCAAGGGAAGGGACTCGAAACCAGGACCAATGAATGAACGGTGGATACTTTGCCCCAAAAAACAAGGGGTTCATTGGGCCGGGCCAATTGATCATTTGCCTGGTTTGGCCGGACCAATTTGTCTCATCTTAGTACATTGCAATTGATGACTCTAAAAAAATTGCAATTGATGAAATGCCTCGTATTAATTACTCATGAGAAATATTAAAAATATTAATAATGTACTAAGATGAGAAATATTAAAAATAATAATCAGTATTTAGTTAATTACCTATATTTGATATGAGGAAAGATAAAACAACCCGATTGAAAATCCCAAAACACACACACATCTTTTCTTTTCTTTTCTGTTTATTTGCTCGAGGAAGCAAAGCCGTCGCCGCCACTACATAGGGTTAGCCCACCGCCGTCGGCAACCTGCACCCACCCCCATCGGCCGCCACTGTTGTCCATAGATGTTGGTCGTCTCCCCTGCTCCTCCTACTTGTCCTCACACTAGAGCCATTTTGCGGCAGCGGACCACCGGTCGACTTCCCGTCCTACGCCCGAAATTGGCTGAAAATTGAACAGTGGACTACTATGAATATACTTTATTTTCTGTAATGTTTTCAGATTTTTCTGGGCATGTTAGTTTTCAGACAAAACTTGAATTTTTGGGGCACATTTTAAAATTGAATAGTATAACAATGACAACCCCTCAATCTAATCCTTGGAACCTCCTATACAACGCTTTCTGTGTCAAATTGTGGCTATGACCCACAAAGCGCTGTCGTCCCGTTTGTCGCTCATTGGTTTCCTACTAGTGTCAATTTGTTTTCTAGAGTTTTTGTTCTCGCTCCTATTGTTTTACAATTTTCATTTGGTTTTTTCATTTGGTTCCCATAAAAACTGTGAACATTCATTTATTTTCTAAATGTTTTTTTTTTAAATATGAACAGTTCAAAATTGAGTACTAGAACTAAAATAAAAGATGATAATAATAATAAACCAAAAGAAAAGAAGACTAGAAAACCAACAAAATTCTGAAGTAGAAACCATAGTGTGTGTGATATGGAAAATCGATTAGCATCGACCGATATATGGGCCGGTCCATTGGAGTGATGACTTGTGCGTTCACTTGACGTCAAATAACATCCACCCTAATCCCCAACACCCCCACCTCCCACACACAACTATTCACCTCACAGCTGGCCCTCCTCCATGAGCCACCTTTATCGAAAGGGTCCATCCAATCCCCATAATGTCGGATTCACTGGAATAGCTCAAATCTCGGGAGCTTACTTCTTCTTTTGTGTGTGTGTGTGTGTGTGGGGGGTTGTTTGTTTATATTAAATCTGCCTGGACTATAATGACCCGGACGACAATGGTTTACAACCAGTTCCGGGCCTGAACGCAGGCAAATTGTAGTTTTTACATCCACACGACCAATCCTAGCAAGCTCATGGCTAACCATGTTCTTCCCTCTCCGAACAGCTGATACTTCAAAATTCCGTTCTCCTCTTATCAGGGTTTTGATCTCATGAATCAATTGTCATGTCCGGCTAGCCACCGTCACCATCGCCTCGATCTTAGCAAGGTCTCCTCGCTTGGTTATGCCATTACTCTCTCTCGGCCCTAACTGTTCGAACAACGTCAGCGAGCTATATTTCGCTCCAGGTTCCTATTAACATTGCCAATCCGTGCTCCGTCACCGCCACGCCACTTGCACGTTGAGGACAATAGACAGCTCCGCTTTGACGTCTACCACCTGGTGTTGCGAATCGACTACGATGAAAGGAAAAAAAGAAGCCACTCGCACAGTACTACCTCGGTTCGGATTTATTAGTCTCTATGATCAAAGTTTGACCACATATTTGACTAGCAAAATGTTAATGCATGTCATAAAAAAAATTATATTATTTGCGGCGTATTTAAATTTAGTTTCAAGTGGTATTATTTTTTATGTGCATAACTTATATTTTATTAGTTAAAGTCATGATCAAAATATGACCTAAAATAGAAGGGAGAATAGTAAACCGGGATGGAGGTAGTAGTAAATGTGCTACTAGAAGTTTTTTCTCAACATTGCCTTCGAGATCAAACGACGGCTGCTTCAGTTTCTGAGTATGTCTCCGCCTTAACTAACGATTTTTAACCGGTGATGCAATGGAGACCTATCTGATCTCGCAGGTTGCAACGGAACGACGTTGCTGCAACACATAGCAAACGTGTAATCTTTGTACCGGACCAGTAATCTCAGCGCAGCGCAGCTCGCGTGGAATCGAGTTTCCCGCTCTCTCCAATGGGCACCATCTTTGCGTTTCATGGCGCCTATGTATACACTCGCTCCAAAGCACTAGCTTGTCCGTGTGACGGCAGCATCCACCTTGCATCCTGTTCAAGTGCTCGATCGCGCGTCCACCGTTCTCCGTCATCACCACTCCCCGACGCCGATAAGGTTTGCGGAATGCGGCAGTCGGCGGCATCACCGGCGGGCGACGCGGCGCCGCGCATGTACTTCATCCCGTTCCCGACGCCGGGCCACGCGCTGCCGATGTCCGACCTTGCCCGCCTCTTCGCGTCGCGCGGCGCCGACGCCACCCTCGTCCTCACGCACGCCAACGCCGCCAGGCTCGGCGGCCCCGTGGCCCGCGCGGCCGCCGCGGGCCTCCGCATCCGCGTCCACGCGCTGCCCTTGCCCGCCGAGGCCGCGGGGCTCACGGGCGGGCACGAGAGCGCCGACGACCTGCCCACTCGTGAGGATGCGGGCCCGTTCGCCGTCGCCGTCGACCTCCTCGCGCCGCTATTCGCCGACCTCCTGCGCCACCACCCCGCCGATGCCGTCGTGTTCGACGGCGTCCTCCCGTGGGCCGCCACCGCCGCCGCCGAGCTCGGCATCCCGCGGTACGCGTTCACCGGCACCGGCTGCTTCGCGCTCTCGGTGCAGCGGTCCCTGCTCCTCCACACCCCGCAGGAGAGGGTCGCGTCGCCCACGGAGCCGTTCCTCGTGCCGGGCCTCCCGGACGCGGTGCGGCTCACCAGGTCGAGGCTCGCCGAGGCGACGCTCCCCGGCGCGGACTCGCGGGAGTTCTTGAACCGTATGTTCGACATCGAGCGCGCCACGGCCGGGTGGGTCGTCAACTCGTTCGCCGACCTCGAGCAGAGGTACATGGAGCACTACGAGAAGGACACCGGGAAGCCGGTGTTCGCCGTAGGGCCGGTCTGCCTCGTCAACAGCAACGGCGACGACGTCCTGGAGCGCGGCCGCGGAGGGGAGCCGGGTGCCGCCGCGGAGGCCGCACGCGTGCTGGGATGGCTCGACACGAAGCCCGCGCGGTCGGTGGTGTACGTCTGCTTCGGCAGCCTCACCCGGTTCCCGCGCGAGCAGGTGACGGAGCTCGGCATGGGCCTCGCGGACTCCGGCGCGAACTTCGTGTGGGTCGTCGGGGACAAGAACGCCCCGCCGCTCCCCGACGTGGACGCCGCGGCGGGTGGCCGCGGGCTGGTGGTCAGGGGGTGGGCACCGCAGGTGGCGGTGCTGAGGCACGCGGCTGTTGGCGCGTTTGTGACGCACTGCGGGTGGGGCGCGGTGACCGAGGCGGCGGCGGCTGGTGTCCCCGTGGTGGCGTGGCCGGTTTTCGCGGAGCAGTTCTACAACGAGGCGCTGGTGGTGGGCATCGCCGGCACGGGCGTCGGCGCCGGCGCGGAGAGGGGGTACGTGTGGGGAGGCGAGGAGCTGGGCGGGGTGGTGGTGGGCAGGGAGAAGGTGGCGGAGAGGGTCCGCGCGGCGATGGCCGACGAGGGGCTGCGACGGAAGGCAGGGGAGGTCGGGGAGAGTGCGCGGCGGGCCGTGGAGGTGGGAGGGTCTTCCTACGTGGCCGTTGGGGCGCTGCTGAATGATGTACGGCGCCGGCGCCGGCGCCGGCACGGGGGTTGACGGCGGGAGCCGGGCGAGCAGCTGCATGCACCGCCCTGTTCCATTACGAACTCATTCCTCCTCAATTCGCGTCGTGTCCACAATATATACAAAACAAAAGGCACAAAAATTTGAAGTACCAGAAATTGTTTGCAGTTTGGTTTTATGAGCTTCCTAAGCGGGGCCTACATGCATGAGTATAATTTTATTTATCAGATGGTTCATATTCATTCGGTGTCTCTACAATGTGAGATAATCAGACACTTTGGGTTTCTTGGATTAGAAGTTTGGTGTATGGATAGTTTTTTTAGGGGTGGTGTATGAATAGGTAGGTACCGTTTTGGCTCCGGGGAGTATGCTCTAGATGAACAGTAAATTTACAATAAATAATGTATGCTTTGATGAACAGTAAATTTAAAATAAATAATATATATTCTTAAAAAATTCTGATTGTTTTTGTGTATGATCATGTTAGTCAAGCAAGAGTGCTTGACAATTTTCATGCGAAATGAGATAGCAGTGCTTTGTCGGTGAAAAAACCCAAAATTAATGTGACATTTGATGTTTAATTTGTTTTTTTCGCACAGGTCAAATAGCTTAAGCTTTTCAACTATAAATTTGTAGGTAACATTTTTGGCGGGCAGGAGCATATGCTCCCAAGAGCCGAATTGGATTTCCAGGGACGTGGAGTATGTGAGCCTGAGCTCACATGATCTTGAATGAACAGCAAAGCCTGAAAAAAAAATAAGCTCAAAAAGAAAATGTGATTTTTTTAGAGAAAAGTTGAAGTTTTTTCTACATGCATGCAAAATTTCATGATGAAATTACATTTGTGGAGTTGTGTGAAAACAAACCGATGCTCGAAAAAGAGTGTTTTGGAAGCATTTTGGAGCATCAATTTTGTTTTTTCTGTCCACGCCTCCACAAATGTTATTATGTCTCAAAAATTTGCATGTGTGTAGAAAAAAATTCAATGTTTCTTGCCACCACACACGCGAGCTACGGTGGAGAGAAGAGAGGTGGCCAGCCATGGCGAGGCGTCGACCATCCGTCGCTCCGGCGAGTGTGGAAGAAACTGAGAGGAGAGGCGCGACCGTCGAGGCATGGCCGCATGGGGGCGCTCGATGTGGCTCGGGCAGCAGATCCCACAGGAACCGTGCGCGTGGTGGGGCGCCAAGCCCTAAACGCTTCTACTCACCTCGGCCGGAAAAAAAAATACGAGACCAGGTCTCACGGTTAGCAGGTGAGACCCGCCCTGATGGATGACACGTGACATTCACAAATCACAAAACATCTAATCTCTTCCCCCCTGATTTCAAGTGGGGGTGGGATAGATGTTTTGTGATTTGTAAATGCCACGTGTCATCCATCAGGACGGATCTCGCGTGAGTCCTGGTCTCATAGAATTCTTTTACACCTCGGCCCTCGCCCACCGCGGCCTTTCCCTTCGTCTTCCCCCAACCCTTGGAGATGGCTGTGACCTGCTTCCACGCAGCCACCGCGACCTGGTGCTCCATGCCTTCCGTCGGCCGCTCCGCCGCCTGCCGCACCCCGCGCATCTCCGGTAAACAAACATGACGCAGACAGTGCCTGCAGCGGTGGCTAGGGGCCCTGTATTTGGCCACCATCAGGAGGGACACCATAGATAGGATTTGGAAGGTCAGCCCTCACATCTTAATTTGATTTGACTCGTTCCTTTCTATCATGGTACTGAGATGTGATGGGCTGGATTCGTATAAAGATGCCCTTTTAATCCATTATATTTAATGGGGATTTCTCTTATTGGATTGCTGCTTGATGATATATACTGTCTTGATATATGCTGCCATGATAGCTGATTAAATCTGCAAATTCTTTGCTCATAGGTCAGTGGCCATTTCAATTTCGCGTCGTTGACTACGGTCTTGTCTGCCAACTACAATCATAGTTCCCTCTCCGGCTATGCCCTTCCTGCAAGTCTATCATCTCAGTACCAACTGAAGAAACCCTGCTGAAATCCTATAAAGTTGTTGGAATCATGAAGAAATTGGTTTCTCATGGCTTGCTTGTGTGACACAGCTCTTGGCAGTGGCTTGCTTTCAAATATGAGTTTCTGTAGTTACTTTTCTTTGTTCTGTCAAATAGTAAGATAGATACTGCATCATCTCAATTTGAGAGGTGTAAATGATCATGTCATCTAATAATGGTATCAATTTTTGGCTTCGTTTGGCGACTGGAATTTTCTATTGCAAAAAATTACTGGTGATGGTACATTAGAATCGCCAAACTGAACAGGTGGTACTAAAAAGTACTAAAAAAATTCGATGCCTAGATGGTATGATGTTCCATGTTCATCATCGCTGGGAATACTTTGATAGGGCTAAATCAATAACAGAACCCTTTGTGCTCTATATGATTTTCTGGGGGGCTGTTTGGAAGAGAGGGATCAGGCTAGGAGTTTGTTTAATTTGAAAAGTTAGGACAAAGATGATTCGGTGATGAAACTACTGTTGCCAATTCAGTAGAGATATCCTACTTAATGTACACATCAACATTCTTATAGAGCTATTTAATAACTCCTATCTTATTCAATGTTATTTCTGCTGAAGATTATTTGAAATTATCAGGCACTGGCCCTCTTAAGTCCTACTTTGATGCAACATTTGATGAAGATACTATCAGGAATAACTTGGTTATATACGAATTTCTTGATGGTAAGGGCACATCCAATTTTGGACTTTGCTTGCTGCTTCAGTTTTCACCACAGATTATTTTTTTTGTTTGCAGCAGTGACTGACTGTGCGAAGACTATGGACTTCGGTTATCCTCAGAATCTCAATACATAAATTTTTAAGTTAAATATAACTCAGGAAGGCGTGCGGTCACCATTTTACTCCAACGTCAGAAATATATGAAAAATGAAGTCTGCTTTATTGGATATAAAAAAAATGTTCCTATTTATTGTCTAGGTAAGTAACTAAATCATATTTCCTTTTCCCTGTACTAATAGACTTTAGCTAAGCCTGTCTGAAATGCGACCCTGTTTGAAATGGTCATGGCATTGCTATGGTCTAGTGCAGCCCGCGACGCTTATAGAATACCATCACGCCCAAACAACAACACTTGACGAGAGTAAATCCAAACGTCAACAAAGACCCCCACGACACCTTGCAACCAAGACTGGAATGTGTAAGACCATGAGAGTTCCACACCGGACAACACCCTCCTCCTCATGCCTTTCTATTTTTCTGAGATTGCCCCTCGTGTTTACATACTGCATTGAATGGACGCGAATGACGCAACAAATGCAAAGGAAAATAAGAACTCATCCGACCTAACTAAAGCCTAGTTCAACACAACTAACCCTGTAACACAACACCAAAAAACAATACTCTTGGGAAAGGGAAAAATGCGAACGCCACAACAGAAGAATGTCACAGCAAAGCGCGCGTTAGCCTCTAGTTGTTCCTGATGTTCTCTAAGATATGGACGGCTTTTAGGATCCATCCCATCAAGATGATTTCTACAATATTGACAGATTTTCGAAAAGGGGCGTTTTTTATTGCTTAAAAGATTTAAGTATTACACCCGGTCAACTTTTTTTTAGAAAAGGAGGATGACCCCCGGCCTCTGCATCTGGGAGATGCATACGGCCATTTTATTGATTATTCTCGAGGACCTTACAAAGTAGTACAACAATATGCCTGAATCCGCCATCCTGGCAACATCTGCCGCTACTCCAATCCATATGATGAAGGGATGCAAGCTGGGCCAAATACCCAGACCTCTCGCCTAAGCCTAACATCTAAAGCCGGAGGCCCCGACCGAGCCACATACCGGGTCCGAGCACAAACCGGTCTGACGCACTCACATGTGTCGTCGCCGCCATCTTCCACTAGTCCATTTTCAGAGCAGATTGAGGTGCCAACCTTGGTAGGTGCCTCCGCCATCAACGCCACTTTGACGCCAAACGACGACCTCCACCTACGGGAGTCTATCTCCAAGCAACGGACGCAGATCCATGCTAGGATAGGTCCGCACCACCGCTGTCGCCCACCACCCACAAGCGCCACCCAGCCCCAAGGTTCCCAAAGCGGCGCCTTCAAAAAGGGAACGGCGCCGTGAGCGCCGTCGCCGCCCAACAAAGTTAGGGCTTTCGCCCGGGAGACCTAGGGGAAGGGGAAGTGAGGAGATCAGTCCATACCGAGGCCTTCAAGGAGGTGAACGGCGCCCTTAGGCGTCGCCGTCGGCGCGCCCGGCGATGGCCGACCAGGGATTTCTCCCGAACTAGATCCTCGCCACCAGCAGCGCCTCATGTACAGAACCGGTGACCCAAGGAAGCGCGGCCCGACGAGGTTGGCCCACACGCCAAACAGGGAAGGAGGGGAGGCACCAGATCGCGCGCACCGGCCACCGCAGAAATCGCCGCCGGCCGCCAACGACCACCGGATCCGCCCGCCATGCTGCCGGGACGCCAGATCCACCGCCAAGACGGTTGCTAGCTGGCTGTGCCTTGCCAATGAAGCCACCGCTCCAGATCCGGGGTTCCCCACGCAGAGACAGGGCAACCGAGGCCCCGCCGCCACCATCCTTGGCGCCCCGGGCTTGCCCGGCGGCTGCCTCAGGCGGCGGCGAGGAAGGGAAGAGGAGGAGGGGCGGCTAGGGTTGGGAGGGAAGATCTCTGCATAACTAAGATGTACACAGCCAAATAAAGTCCTCTCACACAAAAGGAAAATTAAAAAGGTGAAATACAAAGAGACATGTAGAGTCTGTATAACGCCTAAAGCGTGGGGGGGCAATCCTAAGATCATGCTACCACCCATGTTGGGTAAAAGTATCCCTCGCCGTAGCCTCCAATCGTGTACACACCTCCGTAAACAGGTCTCAATTCTCCATGCGTTGTAGAGAGGATCATAAACGAAGAGTCCCGGTACATCTGTAGATACCCTGCATCAGAGAAGTACTTTTATCATTAAAAACCTTATCATTTCTATATAGCCAAAGTGACCAAATAACGGCAAGCGCTCCCACCCTGAGAAGAGTTCTAAACCTATGATCAATCTCATGTTACCAATTGCCAAATACATTAGCAACACTATGAGGAGGATACAAGCCAGAAGCTATTTGGATGATTGACCATATAGAACGAGCCAATTTGCATTGAAAGAATAAATGTTTTATTGTCTCATCATGGTGACAAGACACATTGCGTATTTCCATATCAATTCCTCTTAATAAGGTTATCTTTAGTAAGAATGACTCCACGACGAAGATATCATGCAAATATTTTATTCTTAAGAGGTATCTTCATCTTTCAGATCTTGTTATTATCAACTGGCACATCAGGCTGGATTAACGCTCTATACATCAGACCGGATTAACGCCTACACATTGATTACATCCATATATTGGGTTCCCGTTATGTTAGCTAATTCAGGTGTATACTTTTTTGTAGAAGTGCATGCTCTAGCCAATGCAACCAAAAGACTGATCTGATGAAAAAGACTAGAGAACACATTATACGTCAACACTTCCCCTCACGTGTGGCTCCCTCAGGCCTAAACGTGAACCGAAAGTGGGCTGCAATTTAATTGTGCCAGCCGGGTCTTGAACTCAAAACCTCTTGGCTCCGATACCATGTAGAAGTGCATGCTCTAGGCAATGCAACCAAAAAACCAATCTAATGGAAGAGACTAGACAGCACATTATACGTCAACACTTTTTTCTCATTGATCTCCATACAAGAGCCAAATGAAAGTTCACATGAAGTGTTAGTGTTGGATCACATAAGAAGTAAACGTAGAAGAAAATAATGCCATATAAATCATGGATACAACTATTGACCACATGTGATAAGATAAGTCATGCCTTGCACGCTGAGAAAGTTAGGAACCCAGTGGCAGCAAATCTGGCCATTCTTCCACTCAACAACCCCAACCCGCATTTTCCTCCAATATGTTGCCATAAAGCTCCAATATTTTTTTTGCGGGGGCATAAAGCTCCAAATTCTACTAGGTGTATAAAAAAAATCTCATCTTCTCACATGATTGCTGACTGCAAATAAAAACAAAATTTTAACAAGCATGATCTCGATCCACACATACACAAAATAAAGGTTTACTTGAAGTTCTAGTGTTAGATCACATGAGTCTTTTATCGTACATGATGAACAACAAATTCTGTTATCAAAAAGATTAATTA
Source organism: Aegilops longissima (assembly GCA_021605205.1). Lineage (NCBI taxonomy): Eukaryota > Viridiplantae > Streptophyta > Magnoliopsida > Poales > Poaceae > Aegilops > Aegilops longissima. The sequence goes on along the minus strand of CM038679.1, from coordinate 553,166,360 downwards.
GTTAGCCTTTTATCGTACATGACATCCAAGTTTCCATCACGCGGGACTCCAACGAGAGCAAAAAGTGCAAAAATCACATGAGTGCCCACTATGCAAAGATTATCGTTCTTCCTTTCTCTCAGTATATATACATGCAATACATCCAGCCAAGATCCAACAACACCACATCTACTTGAAAAGGACGAGCTGAGAATGGCGTTCAAGCACCAGCTCATCCTCTCCACCGCCATCCTGCTCGCCGTGCTCGCCGCGGCCTCGGCCAGCTTCAGGGACCAATGCGTTCCAGGGCGGGAGATCACATACGAGTCGCTTAATGCCTGCCGCGAGTACGCGGTCAGACAAACATGCGGCTACTACCTCTCCGCCGAGAGGCAGAAGAGGCAGTGCTGCGACGAACTGTCGAAGGTCCCGGAGTTGTGCCGGTGCGAGGTGCTGCACATCCTCATGGATGGGAGAGTAACTAAGGAGGGTGTGGTTAAGGGCAGCCTCCTCCAGGACATGTCGTCCAGATGCAAAACGTTGACAAGGGAGTTCATCGCGGGCATCGTCGGGCGGGAGGAGTGCAACTTAGAGACCGTCTTCGGGCGGTACCATTACTGCCCGACCGAATACCGATCCTGAAGTGGCCGTGTAACTTTATAAATAAATAGCTCGAGCGTGAATAAGCGTGTTGCTCGATCGATGGACTAATCGCATATGTGTATCTATGCGCATGTGCGAAAAGTATGGCAACAAAGAGCATCCGAGAGGATAATGTTAATCTTCTGTTAAGATGTGCGGTGGTTATACTAGTGCAGAAAAGCTTATGGTGTGTTTGATTGCCGTGCTATTTTTTGTGTTTCCCCATAGAGTGTCTCGGTTGAGTGTGTATGGGGTAACACGACCTCTAGTCCATGTTGTGCAGGTTGTTTGGTTGCCCAGAAAGTCACATGTTCCATGAGAGAAGAAACACAAGCACCGCATTTGTTTACATGTTTGTGCTCCCTAGATGATTACTCCCACCTCTTTTTCACATGGTGAACTTATCTTATTAAAAAAGGCTTTAACGCCCGAACAACATAGTACAAAGGTAGCTCACACACACCAACCCAGCTGGGGATTCCAGCTTTACAGTATAAGTACAAAGGGGCCAAGTAGGAAACCTAATAAATAAAAAGCAAGCAATGCTATCTTTTTTTAAAGAAAAGGTACACGCCCAACTTTATAAATAAAGCCACCAGTCAGAGTCACGACACAACCATCCAAACAGCACAGAAGCAGAGCAAAGTTTAAGAAGTATGAATACATGGCAACCAGCCAACACATGGCACGCAGGCTAGCCTAGAGATCAAAAGAACAGGAGATTAAGCCATCCTCCTAGATCGCCGCAGCAGGGAAGAAGCCGTAGATCTCATCTTAGATAGCATGTCGTCGAACGCCTCTAGGTCCACCTCCTTAGTCAATAATCTCCGCTGGTGCAAAAAGACATTGGCTTTAAATAAGCAATTCATAGGGTTAGCCGGAAAGATGTGCTCGATAGTGAACTTGTTCCTAGTAGTCCACAGCGACCAACAGATCGCTGCCCACCCAACCCAGAATACCCTCTTAGACCGGACGGATAAAGTATTGACACAGAGCCGCAGGTCCTCAAAGGAAGATGGATTCCAATTAACATGAAGCCAATGTCTAATGCAACTCCAAAGGAATTTAGCCAACGAACAATGAAAAAAATATGTGCTCGGTGTTTTCAAAAGCCCCACATAAAGCGCATCTATATGTGCCCGGACCGTTCCTCTTCCTAATTTGATCAGCCGCAGGAAGTTTACGCCGGAAGGCTTGCCACATGAAAATTTTGATCTTGGGAGGAATACGGGCCGACCAAATATCCTTGAATTTCACTGTACGTGCACCGAGATGATCTTGGCGTACGCAGACTTAACTGAGAAACGACCCGAAGAAGAGTGAGGCCAGACAACCGAGTCATCTTCCTCCGAGAGCAAGGGGAAGCATGCAGTAAGACGTTGCCAATCATCCAACTCCGCGGGGGAAAGGGAACGCTGGAAGTCAAGGTCCCAATTGTGAACCGAGAGCTCAAAGATAGAGATCTCAGGAGCAGAGCAATACAAGAACAAGGTCGGGAAGGCCACCGCGAGAGTGGTATCACCAACCCACCAGTCTAACCAAAAGCGAGTGGACTTACCATTCCTAACTACAAACTTAACAAGGGAGCGAAAAATCGGGCGAACTTTAACAAGCTGACGCCAAAATTGAGAGCCACCTGAGGAAGGAGCGAACATGGGGCTCGAGGAGGGGAAATATTTAGCTTTGAGAAGAGATAGCCAAAGGGGGCGCTCCTCGAGGAACATAATTTTCCACCACCACTTTATCATGAGGCATTTGTTCATGACCACCGTGTTAATGATACCTAAGCCCCCCATGTTCTTAGGCCTACAAATGAGTTCCCACTTAATCATCCTGTATTTGCGCTTATTGTCAGAGGAGTTCCAGTAAAAAGCACCCCTATGCTTGTCGAAGCCAGCGTGAATCCCTCCAGACAGGAGATAGAAGCCCATTAGAAACATCGGAAGGGAGGAGAGGCAGGCATTAGTGAGGGCAACCTTGCCCGCCTGGGAATTATAACGTCCTCTTCACGGCATGACCCTGTTCCCAACTTTGGTGACTGTCGGGGCAAAGTCTTTTGCCAATAGCTTGAGAGGGGAGATTGGGAGGCCCAGGTATTTGAAAGGGAACGAACCAAGGGAGCAGTTTAGAAGATGCGCCACTCTCTGAGCTTCAGAGTCAGTTACCCCAGTCATAATAACTTCGCTCTTCGAAAAGTTAATTTTAAGACCCGATAGTGCTTCAAAGCATAGAAGAAGGAATTTCAGGTGCGTGAGACTAGCCTCATTGAGTTCAACCATAATCATGGTGTCGTCCGCGTATTGAAGGTGAGTGATGCCATTGGGGATCAAGTGAGAACTAACCGGCGTAATGTGTCCAGCACGAGCTGCTCGAGAAAGGATATGAGAGAGAGCATCCGCAACGAAATTAAAGAGGAGGGGGGATGCCGGGTCTCCTTGTCTAAGGCCCCTACCGTTGGCAAAGAAATTACTAATTTGCCCATTATCCGTCACAGCCGTGTGGCCTCCCGAGACCAACTGCATAAGACGGTGAACCACCGCACCCTCGAAACCTTTAGCAAGAAGGACTTGGCAAAGAAAATTCCAGCTCACCGAGTCGTAAGCCTTTTCGAAGTCAAGTTTAAGTACCACTGCCTTAGTGCCCTTGGTTCGCAAGTCATGGACAATCTCATGCAAGCATAGAACACCATCCAAAATAAATCTACCCTTTATAAATGCAGATTGAAAAGGGCTAATGACGCGGTGTGCGGTCGGAGATAGCCTGGTAGCCAGACCCTTAGCCGGGATCTTCGCAAAATTGTTAATTAAGGCAATGGGCCTAAACTGGGATATCAAGTCAGCCCCTTTGACCTTAGGAATGAGAGTGAGCACCACGTAATTCAATCTAGAGATGTCAACAGTTCCCAGCCAAAAACCTTGAATAATTGCCTGAATGAGGCCCTTTAACTGAGGCCAGAACTGCCTAAAGAAAGTGATGGAGAAGCCGTCAGGCCCAGAGGCCGCATTAGAATTGGTAGATCGGATCGCGTCGAAGATCTCCTCTTCAGAAGGGGGAATCATCAATCCCTCGTTTTCATCGTTTTAAATCTGCTCAAGGGGAGACCAAAAGGTAGGAGCCAACCTAAAACCCACCTCGGGTTTAGCAGATAAGTGAGTAGAGAAGAAATGAACCACATGTTGCATAATCACATGTTGATCAGAAACCCTGACACCATCGATAAGGAGGCTATCGATCAAACATCGTCGACGTCTACCATTCGCGATGGCAAAGATAGGCCATGGGTAAGTCGCCCTTTAAAGTCTAGTTAATAGTGCCTCTTTGCTTCCAATACACTTCCTCTTGACGATGGATATCCAGAAGGGCCTCTTCAAGGCCGTACCGGATCTGCCACTCGGTCGGGGAGAGGCCCATGTCGTCCGCGCGAGCATCAAGCACACCAATTTGAGCGGGCAACCTAACTTTATCACGCCTTGACTCTGCAAAGTGATTTTTAGACCAACCCCGAAGGAATCTACGTAGAAAGTAGGACCACTGATGCCAGTCGTCCATCGGACCAAAAGATCGGCGGTTAGAAGACAGGAAAGACGAGATCTTTTGCGCCACCAAGTTAGCAAAACCCTCAACTAGGAGCCAGGAGGCATCGAACTGAAACCTCGGAAAGGAAACCGAACGAGTACCATCATCAAGAATCAGAAGGGAATGGTCCAAGCCCACTATAGCCAGGGCTCTGAGAATGACACGGGGAAACAACGAGTCCCATCTAGGACACAAGAAAACCCGATCAAGGACAGAACGTATGGGGGATGTTTGTCGGTTCGTCCAGGTGTAACGGGCCCCGACCCTAGGGATTTCACGTGTCGCCGTGTCTTTGATGAAAGCATTGAACGCGTCGGCTAGTGGCCACGAAAAGTTAGAGGAGCTCTTATCCGAAGGGTAGCGCATTAGATTAAAGTCTCCCCCAATAAGTAACGGCAGCTCACAAGATTCTATTTTATTTCGAAGTTCATCCAGAAAAATATAGGACATGGAATGGTCAGGCGGACCATATACCACCATGATTTCTAGTAAAGAGTTAAGAGTTTGATGAGAAACCACTACGCTAGCCCAAAAAAATACCATGGTCAAAAGTTACAAAATCAAACAAATATCTCTTTGTGCCAAGGAGGATACCACCCGAATGACCAACAGGAGCTACGAAATTCCAATCAAATCTATTGGTCCCAGCAACGGCTGAGAGCTCATTTGGGGAGAAGGAAGGTTTGAGAGTCTCGACAAGTCCAATGATATCAACATTTTCAGAACGAACCAAGTCTTTTAGCTGGTCCCTGCGCCCCCTAGTGCCGAAACCCCTAATATTCCAGAATAATGCCTTCATCTAAAGGAGAGGTTTTTAATGCGAAGACTCGACCTGCTAGGAGCCTTGCAGGGTTTAGCACGTTTCCCAGCCCCACGTTTAGAAACAGCCGGGGGAGCCTGACTCCTATCAGATCCCCCCTCATCCCCACCGGCCACAACCAGTGGGGCAGTAGATCCCAGCCCATCCTTCTTGGCTTTAGCGATGTCAGCCTATGCTATCTCATTAGCCCTAATAATGGCAAGCAAGGAAGAAGGAGAACCCAAACTAGCATCATAAGAAAAACCAACATCTTCTAAAATACGAAGCAGATGATCATCGATTGCGACGGAAGCACTAAACGAACTGGAGAATGAACAACGGGGTTAGGAGAGGGGGGGGGGCATGGGCGCGAACCTGAAGGAGGCAGATCCTGAGCCGCAGCGCGCTGAGCGGCCCGATCAGCCACACGCTCGCCGATGTTGGAGACGCGACCGCTCTTGCGGGCCATGGACGTCGGCGAGCGCAACGGCGCGGGGCGAGAATGGCAGGGAGACGCCGCAACAGAAGACGGGCCCGAGGTCGTACCCATGTCAGCATCCAGCCTGCGGCAGAGCCCAGCCGTAGACTTCCTTGAGTCACCAGACGCCCTGCTTTTAGCGGAGTATTTCTTGACTGACGACTTCTTCTTCTTCTTGGAGGCCAAGGGGCCGGCCGGGGGCAAGTCTTCAATGCCCGAGAGGGAAGGGGAAGCAGGGCGAGCTGGAAGGTTAGAGCACACCGCCAAAAATGGTGTTCCCTTCGCCCCACCAGAAGCCGCGGCCCCTCCAACCGAGTCCGGCAGCGAATCATTAGCCCCCCCACCAGCCGGAGCATTCTCCTTCAGCAGGTCCTGGTCTTCTGGAGAGAGCCCATTCCACTCTGACTGGGTAAAGCGCTGATCATTGCCATGCATAGAATCCTCCGGAAAGTCGTCACCATCCTTGCTCTTGTCATCGTTGCCGGCAGCAGGAGGCGGGGGAGGGGGCGGAGGTGACACCGGGCCCGAGTCACCCTCCACCCGGACCCTGAGCCGGAAGCCTCCAGTCGAGGGGAAGACGTCGATGGAGCCATGGATACACAGGGGATCAACACACCACACCCGTAGACGGACCGGCCCGAGAATAGCCAACGATTCTTGATCAACCTCAATAGGTTTGCCGATGAGCACCCCGAAAGCCATCAAGAAAGTCATGGAACGCAACACAGGAGGGACATCATCAACTAGCACCCATACATCAGACAGGGAAGAAATAGCCTTGGAGCCATTAGAAGCAGCCTTGACCGAGACTACCAATTGATTCGAAGGCAGCGTGAAGCTAGTACACGAGGAAATCATCCGGAGGCTTTCCTTGGAGGGGAAAGTCACAGCAAACTCAAAATCTGAAAGCTGGCGGATTTGCCAATCCCACCCCCCTCATCCCACAGTCGGAGCTCATCGAGAAGGACCTGGGATGTGATGCGTTTGTACTGGATAGAGATGATGCCGACGTTGGAGAGCGCTGGTATAGGAGCAACAGCAGGAACCTCCCTATCTAAGGCAAAGAAGGAGCACCTAGGGAGGCCAAGACCATAGTGGACAAAAGCATGAGGCTTTGTACGGTTCTGACAGTCCACAGTGAGGTGACCGTCTTCCCTACAGATGAGGCAGAAGGGGGGGGGGTTTGGCAATGAGACTGGAAATGACCAGGGCGGTGACACGCGAAGCAGGTGAGAGTAGGGTTGGCGACCTGAGACTGAGGAGGAACGCAGCCAGATCCACGAGGGGGAGGCGGGAGAATTCCATCACCAGCCGCGCCGGGCCCAGATCCGATGCCCCGCCCAGCAGCAGCCCCAACGGGACGATGGACCGGCGCCCCCGACGCACCCCGCGGGAAGAAGCGCGGCTGGCCCCCACCAGCCACCGCCGGAGCCCGCAGCAGACCGCCACCCTGGGACGCAGCACCATGCGGAGGAGGCGGCGGAACCGGGCTAGAAGAACCAGCCCGACTACCCGCAGCCACCAGCTCCCAAGGGTTGGCAGCAGCCGAAGCAGATCCAGGCAGAGGCAGCGAGGGATCCGTCGGCCCGGAACCGGAGGCACGCGGGGACGAGCCGGCCGCCGCCGCCGCCGACCCAGCCTCCGGAGCGCGCGACGCCTGGAGCTTAGCGCGCAGTGCGACCTCATACTCCAGATCAGCTGCCGCCTCGCCAGATCCGTCACGCCCCCGCTTCTGGCCGGAGACGGCCTCGCTAGAGGACCCATGCGAATGGTCCATCACGACCACCGCAACAAATGAACGGGAGAGGGGAGGGGGAGGAGGAGATCTGGAGAAGAAGCGGATGGGGAAGCGATGCCGGCGTAGGTCAAAAGAGGAGGCAGGGAACCCTAGAAATGGGGGAGCCGAACCCTTCCGGATCCATATATATCCGGACCGAGCCAGGCCCGAGCCAACAGGAAGGGCCGAGGAGGGAGGGGGGGGAGTGGGCCTGGGCCATCCGCGGCCCAGAAGCCATGGAGGGAGGGGAGGAAAAACAGACACGCAATCCAGGGTAGGCACCGACCCAGGCCCACCAGGCCCATCAAGCGGCACAAGGGCCCGTAGCCCAGAAACAGAACCAACCACGGACCCCAGTGCCAGATCTAGGTCAGGCGCTGGCGCCGCCGCCGTCGAAGGAGCCAGAGCCGCCCCCCCAGAGGGCGCAGAGGCGAGGGAGGGCACCGTAAGGGAGGAAGGAGAGGAAGCCGCAGACACCGCCCCCTCATCCCAAACCGGAGACCAGGCCGCGGCATGACGACACCCACGGGAGACACAACGCCAGCCATCCCCCTCCACCATGATGCCGGGGAGCCGCCCACGCCCTCCAAGTGCGAACTTCCGCCGGCGGCCCGGGGCCGAGACGACGGGGAGAACGCCCATAGGCGCCGGACGAGAGGGGGGAGGGAGACCATCGGAGTCCGACCCCGAATCCTCCGAATCGAGAGCCCAGAACCTGTTGGCCCGAGAAGGAGCGGGAAGGACGGAGCGAGGCGAGCGAGCCGGGGCGGAGGAGGGGAAGGAGAGCGTCGCCAGGGGGGAGCGAGGAGGAGTCGACGGGGAAGAGGGGGAGGCCGCACGAGGCGCCGGCACCGCCAGAGGAGAGGAGGGGGAGGGGGCGTCGCCAGGGGAAGGAGAGGAGAGGAGAGAGACATCCGGTCAATGCAATTTGCCTGCAATTCTATCTTCGAAGAGCTCGGGGCACCGTTCCCAAGGAGAACACAAAGCCATGGTCCAGGTTGTACAAGGAGGCAGTAGTTTGAAGGAGGAGGGGCAAATATAACGACATCTCCAAGGAGAAGAACGACGTCCACAAACGTCGTTGTCGATAAGAAAAAGGTTCGGCTAGGCTTTCGCCAATGCCCCAACCTCCAACGCTGGAGATGATTGTAGACAACCACTGATCACACTTGATGGACCTTGGCAACTGGGTGATACCTCCAGCGACCCTTGTGGCATGGCAGCGATCCTAGCAAATCCCCAGATCCCGAGATGGCCTGGCCTTCCCAACCAAGAAGCACATTGTCTAAAAGAAGCCAAGAACACAACGAGAAAAACCGGCGTCATCACTAGGGCCCAAGAGTGAATCTTGGCATCGCTGCACACAGAAAGCACCGCACATGTGGACATGAGAGAGGGCGAGCATAGCAAAAACAAGGTTGTCGGAAGACCTAGAGATGATGGGCATGGAAGCAACGCTTCCGAGGAGGAGAACGACGTCCACAGACTCGTCGTTTCCTGCAATGATGAAGGCCTTGTGCAATTTTTGTTGAAGTCCCACACCTCCATAGGAAAGCATGCCGCTCCTATAAAACACCGATCCTTGCAAGCCCACGGACAGTCATGGGAGTAAACCTGACAATATAATAGGGGGTATGTATGCACGCAAGATCTACGAGTTCAGGCCCTTCGCGGAGGAAGTAACAGCCCTACGTCTCGGTGCCCGGAGGCTCGGTCGATTGGATTATGCGTGAAGTTACAGGGGGTGCGTACCCTTGTCCCAGAGGAGGGGGTGGCTTATATAGAGTGCGCCAGGACCCCAGCCATCCCCCGTTACATAGGGTTCAATTTACATAAAGAGGGGACATTACTGGTAACGTTAGTATTAAAGTCATATAAATGATCATTAAGACTACGGAGTGATCGCCTGACCATTGTCATTCAGAGTGACCTTAGATCTTCTATGCTCCGAGTGGTTTCTGATATGGTCGAGTGAGTATACCCTGGTCGAATGGAATTGGGTTATCCAAGTGGAACTCACAGTCGAGTGGGTTACATCCTACGATGATTTCAGTCGGTAGAATTTGATGTCCTTTGAATGTCATTGACTGTAAGGTAGTGTCGTTAGGAAGGGTGCTTAGATCAGGTGTATTACCCTACCCTAGGTACATGTCATCATCATTAGCCCCCGAATGGTTCTGGGTCCGAGTGGAGATGAAGTTGAAGATGGTTCTGACTCAATTTTCATGCTTTGGAAGCATTTTACTTGGATTGGTGATCCATGCAAAAACTTCAACCTCATTTTCAGTCGCCTTGAGCCATTCATAGGTTGTCGAGTGAACTTCTATTGATAAGCTTTGAATGTTGATACGGCATAAAATCTTCGGCGCGATTGACTGCGCTGTCGTTCCCGGATCTCACGGGTTTCGAAATTTGGGGAAGCTCGCGGGACGGAGAGAGCCGCAGTAAACGGAGCGGATTAGGCAGGAGTGCCTCGATCATCGCGCCACCTTTTTCACCACGTATCGAGCGCGCGACTGTTGCAGGATTTGACAAGATCGCCTGGGCCCACGAGTCAGTCACTCGGGGAATATGACCATATAAGGCGTCCGGGCTGGTGTTTTTTGCACAGTGTGTCCCATTCTCTCCCTTCCTCCTCTGCTTCTCCACTGCATCCACATCCACCCTCGGCGCCGCCGCCTAGCCCGAGCTCAACCCACCACGATGGGGAAGGAGAAGACGACGATTCTGGAGTGCGCGAAGAAGGCGACGGCAAAGGTGAAGGGGAAGAAGACGAGCTGGAGAGGGTCTTCGTGGAGATCTGGCCTGCCGCCCGGCTGGATCCAGGGCGACTGGATTCGGTCGACGATCCGACAGGAGGACCTGGAGGATCTGGTCGAGGGGGGACTGTTCCCCCACGGTTCTTGGTGGCTTCCGGAAGACGAGACCGAGCCACGGCCGCAGGAGGTTGAGTGCGTCCTTCTTGCGACTCACGTCGACCGTGGTTTCTCTTTGCCTCCCCATCCTTTCTTCCGGGGTTTTCTGAACTTTTTTGGAGCCCAACTTTATCACTTTTCCCCCAACACCATCACATACCTTGCTGCATTCGTGTCCATGTGTGAGAATTTTTTGGGGTGTTGACCGCACTGGGGTCTCTTCAAACACATTTTCACTTGTCGTTCTCAGTCTGTAAAAAAAGCTAATCCGAGTGATGAGAGGACACACGTGATCTAGATGTGTGGAGGTCTAGGGATCCAAATGAGGGGTAAAAGCACTTTCCCAGCTATGATTCTTCCCGAGTCAGTCAGAGGGTGGCAGTCGACCTGGTTCTACTTCAGAGACCAGCCGACTCCTGGTCAGTCGACTGGCCTTCCTCCCTTTTCCATGGGTAGAGTCGATAAGCCTTCTTCCTTGATAGTGACTCCGGCGGAGAAAGTGGAGGTGAAAATGTTGGTTGAACGAGTAGTCCAACTTGTCCGTGACGGCGTGACTGGCATTGATCTGCTAGATGTTTTTCTCAGTCGACGCGTCCAGCCGCTTCAAGCTTGCGATCATCCGATGTGGCTGTACTCGAGCATTGACGACACCACTCGGATTCACCCGGAGGAAGTTGACAAGGAGACGGTGGCGTAGTGGCTATAGGGCATCACTGGCAACAAGGACAACCCCAGGGGGTCTAGGAGGGTCCCTCCACCCGATAACACCTTCGAACCAGACAAGGTCTGACTCTTTACTTCTGAGTGTCTTTTTGATCTGACATGTAATTGTTCTCAAAACAGACTGATATCTGTTCAATCTTGTGCCTTGTAGATTTACACTGAGATGTACACAATGCCCAATGGAGAGCAGGTGTAGGATCAGGATCAGGAGGGAGAGGTGAGCGGAGGTGAGAGCGACGACTGGCAATCTGACGGGGGAGAAGACGAAGAGAGTGAAGACTCAAGCAATGGTGAAGAAGTCGAGTCTGCACCTCGCTTGGAAAGACGCTCCAAGCAGAAGCAAGACCCGACGAGTGTTCGCGGCAAGGCGTCAGCTCCGACTGGTCAGTCCTCAAAGAGCACTTGAACATCTTCTCCTGTGCCCACTAAGAAAGCCCTGAAGCAGCCCAAAGTCGCACCGTCAAAGCCCCGGAAGGCCTTGCCCAAGATCAAAGTGGCCATTCCCATCGCTTCTGGGTAAACCTAGAGCTCGACCCCTTAATTTTGCACAACTTGAACTTTGGTCGACTCACTTTACCGAGTGAATTTTTGAAACTTGCAGTGCTGCTACCTCTAGGACTTCTGTTTATAAAGATGGTGACGATGAGGAGATGGAAGACGCCATCACTTCTAACGCGGGTAAAACTCTTGTTGTCTTGTCTTTACTTTATCAGCCATTTTGATGGCCAACTGAACTCTTGCGATTGATTCCTTTGCAGCTCCGCCCAATGTCATTGAACTTCCAGACGACGACGAAGATGCGCCACTGAGGCCCACGGTAAGGAGGAGCAGGACTTCGGGCAAGAAAGTATCAAGTAGCAAGACGCCCTAGTCAACGCCGGCGACGGAACCAGTGATTCAGCAGTCTGGAGACCTCAATCGGACTTTTGTTACTTTTGCGGTTCCATTGTCGAGTGCACTTCCTTCAGCGTCGACTGCACAGGCCCCTGGTTCATCTGCTACTACGGCTGATCCGCCGTCTTCGCTTTTCACCACCCATCATGTCCCAGAGGACCAAGTGAGCGCCGCCAAGGAAGCTATACGCCAGGCGGGCCTTATGATGGAGCAGATGAAAGTGGTGCGCGAGACCAGTCAAGCTGCCTATGACGCCAGCTCAGCACTCCAGGCCAATGTCCAGGTTAGCTGATTTCCGACTGATCTTCTAACTTGTTGCTTGTTCTATTAGGATATGCTACCTGAAAACCTTTGTTGTGCTTCTACTTGTCAATCTGCACCTTGCATCTGTACACCCACTGAGCGTTTTAATTTTTCTCTGAGTAATTCTACCACTTGAGTCGATTGCTTGGTGTCGATTGTATTGTTGAACTAGTGGGGGCACGCAGAGTGCACCCACTGGGTGTAGTCCCTGAGGCCGCCGTCGAATGTGTGATTTGGGGGGTCTTGTTAAAAACTAGATGATACCCCGCGCATTGCAGCGGAATTTCGAGAAATGAATTTGGAAGGAAACAGAATACCAACTATATTTTATACATGTGGTAGAAAATAATGTACTAATGTGGAATCACCAAGTATGCATTATCAGATCAACACATCAAGTGGTTTGGCCATCGAGGGAAAAACAACCAACCCACCTAATTTTTTTGGGACAAATAATAGTTGACTTTTCCTGTCCATACCAGAGGATAGGCTAAAGATTTCTTTTTGCGACATCATCTCAACCATTTAGATATGTTCACATAAGTTCTTAAAATCTAGACTACACTTAGATACAACATCTACAGATTTGCAGACTTACATAATAACAACAAATTTGTTGATATCTTTACATGCATAAGGTGTAAATGGGCAATCACTAAATGTTCTTCCTAAAGTCAATCAGAAACCTCCAAACCTGAAGGACAGACGTAGCCATCAAATAACAAAAAATATGTACTTAGTGTGGCAAGTTTGTTCTCCCCTCCAATTCAGTCTAAATGGTGCCCAAAATATTAGATGGATGTCATATGAAATGAAAAACATAATGTAATCAGTAACTATTTGGGAAATGTGGATCACACTCGAAACCAATACATGGTTAGTATGGCTACTGTGTCTTGTCTTCTTACTTTGTTTATTGTTGCTCCTTATGTCTCTTATAATTTAACACTGCAACACGGGTTCTATGCTGGACTTACAATCAAAGAAAAAATTGTTCTCACAAAGTCTCAATGTTTGCTTGATCAATTTGATATAATCTGATAGGGGGCGACTAACTTGGCCAATAATTGCAGAAATATAACTGATAGAACGAACAAAGATAATGATTGCTAGCTGACAACTATTCTAAATACTATAAAAGGGAGAACCATCTTTATGTTCCCAATCATACAAAATTTAGCAGATATCATGCATTTTTTTCACACGTCATTATCCAATCTAGCAAACTTGACCAACAGTTTTAGATAAGAATGTTGAGCATAAAACCATCAATTACTAAATTTAACAGAACATTCATGTCAGGCTGATGCCCATGTCCAAGCACCAGTAGTGTCATGAGCAGGGAACAAAAATAAATTCAAGGATTAGAAACTCACTGAAGGATAGGAGCAAATACTTAACTTCACAATGAAACCAATGTACCAGTTTCTACATTGATTCAGTATATGATCCAATGAGCCAACATCAGAACTACCAAGCCTGGGTCCTTTCCTCTGATGAGCAGGTAGGCGGATCCATAGGCGCCAGGGGCGGTGGCGCGGTGCCGTCCGCATGTGATGCCTTCTCCTACACATGCATGCGACTGAACTGTTGGCGGACACAGCAGAGGCGCTGCCATCATGAACCTAGATGATAGACTTGTGTTGAGTGCTGCGTTGTGTGCTCTTCCGGGTCGCTGATGGAAACATCAAACATGTGCAAGTGAGTGTGTAGTACTGTAAAAAGGGAGAAAACTGGACTATGTATTAACATCATCAAAGAGCAAAACTGAAATAAACTTGAACTCTCCGCCCTCTCATTCTCTCTGTATAAGTCATCCCCAACTTCTTCCGATTCAAAACTTCTCCCAACTGTTGTTCTTGGGGACATCACACGGCGGGCTTGGGCATGTCTAGGCTATAGGGAACGTAGAGGCGCCCTCCCAACACGGGTGCTGCTTCACTTGTCGGTGGATTTGAAGCCCTGCCAAGCTGAAAAGAAAAACATGTAGTACATATCTAATCTCACCAGCGACCGATCTAATTCCATTGGAACTGATTGGAACCAAGAAAGGCATGTACAGATGGGAGATGAGGAGCTGGAACCGCGCCCGTCATCTCGCCGTTGCAGGGCACCACCTACAGACAGAAACATAGAGCAATACCACGTTGAACAAAACTTACGAACTGGCAATGCCACGTCTGTGGCTGAAGCCTCAATCAGAACCCAAGGTCGACATGGGTGGTATATCAGTATGTTATGCCGATGTGGTATGAGAAATATATATCAGCAGGCAAAGGTCCGATGCAAAGCTCTGTAAGCATACAATATCCAGATCTAGTCAAGTTTTAACATTTCAGAGGATATAATAACCAAATAATGCTTTGAAGCATACAACTACCATATAACAATACCAAATCAAGCCAATCGGATAGCAAATTAAGGGAGAGGGAGAATAAGAAGAGATGCTTACTCTCTTCTCCAGGTTAGGCTTCCCGGCGCTGATGACGGCATTGAGGAGGTGGGGGAGGTGGTCGGATTCAGCGCTACTCACGGCCCTTGCAGTAGAGGAACACGCGGCGCTCGTGAAGACCATAGTCCCGGGGAGATTCTCCTTCCAGAGATCCTCCCATGTGAACCCGAACTCCCTGTCCGGATCGGGGCCGCGCCCGGCGTGTCCGAGGCTGCCGTGGCGCGGGGAGGGCCTGGAGGAGAGCAACGCCGTATGCATAGGATGATTTGCTTGCGCTCCTCGACGAACCGGATGGGCAAGAATGGAACTGCTGCTCGGCCCGCTTCCCATTGCCCTGCAGCCGAGGAGAAGAGGCAGAATCGGGGTGGGCGGGTGTCACGGCCTCACGGGTGAAGCGGGAGATGTGCAAGGGGGTTGGCCGTGAAGATGGGAAAGGTAGAGAAGGCAAAGGTGCCGATGCAACCTTTCCACTGGCGTGATTTAATGGGGATTGGAGAAGATGAAGTGGGAGAGGAGTTTCCATGGAGAAGACACGAAGGAGAAGAGACGCTGGGATAGAAAAAGCTTTGGCCGGGAGAAGAAAAGAAGCCGTCTGTTGCATGCTAGCTAGTCAATGCGATGGAAAAGTACTAATTACATTGGAAAGAGATGTGAGAGAATTGATGAAAAGATATACATGTGGCATGCATGCTGATGTGGACAGTGTGCATGTAGAGAGAATTGGTAGTAGTGGGGAGCAACTTCTTAAGAATGTTAGATGTCTTGTTCTTCAGTTCTTCCACTCGGTCTAGGCGGACCATGTCGAGTGGAACCTGAACCAGTGGGGGCACGCTGAGTGCACCCACTGGGTGTAGTCCCCGAGACTACTGTTGAATGTTTGATTCGGGAGTAGTCTTAGAACTTTTTGAATTTAAACTTTATTGCCTGATAAGCAACCAAACTTTGTATCTGTCGACTGACTGTCTGCTGGCCACAGAGATCTTGTGATCTTGGAGCTCGGTTTGCTGACTTGGAGCAGAAGCAGATCCAACTCAATCTTGATCGCCCAAGGAGAACTTGTGGAAGGCTAAGGATGATGCTGTTGGTACGAAGAACTTGTCGACTGACTCTTTTTTGAACCGAGTGTTATTTCCTTCCTCTAAACCGAGCGTTATTCCTTTCAGAAAAACTGAGCCAGGCCTTGGAGAAGAAGGATCTTGACCTTGCGGCCGCACAAAAATCGGCTAAAGAGAAAACAACACTTGCGGACCAGAAGCTGGCTTCAGTCAGAAAGCTAGAAACAGAAAATGCATAGCTGAAGACTGCCCTTGACGAAGCCAATAAGGAGGTGACTCGGTTGAAGAAGAACAAGGAAGCTTTGACCGACAAGGTTGGTGATTGCAGTAGAAGGAGAGACGAGCTGGAGACTTATCTGGGAGGACTCGCCAAGAAGTTATTCCTTATGCTTGAAGGTATCTTTCCTTGTCCGACTGTTTTGCTATTGTCGATTCGTCATAAAGCCGTCAACTCATTATTTCTTTGTGATTGTAGAATTCTGCCAAAACTTTGAGGAAGAAACTGGGCGAATTGAGACAAGCTTGGACCCCATCAATTCCCCTGTTAAAGATGAAGCTGCCATAAATGTGCTTCGACTAGAATCCCGACTTGCCAGCATTACAGACTACCTCGCTCGACTGAAGGTTGCTGTGTTGCAGATTGACACGGCGCTCTGGCCAAGGGAGACGCTCCAAAATGACCTCGAGTCTTTGATGACTCGACTCAATGAGATCCCAGGTCGAGTGCAGGAATGGAAGAAATCTTCTGCCCGGTGCGGCGCTGACGTAGCTCCGTCCCTTGTTTGCATCCATTGCAAGGAGGCCAAAGAAGAGAAGTTAGAAGGGATCAAGGTTGCCAACACCAAGAGACTCGACTTCCAGTCTTTCATGGAGACCTTCATTGCTGCTTCTACTCGTATTGCAGATGGAATCGACCTGGATGAGTTCGTCGAGCCTGCCAGTTCTCCTCCTGCGGAGTGAACAAACTTTTATGGTCCGATTAAATTTGCCTTGGTATGCCGACTGGTTTTGTAATCGTTAAACTCCTTCGGGCCTACTGCCCGAGTACTTTAATCTGCGGTCCGGAACCTTGTGGGTTTTATCTGAACTTGGTTTTTCCTTAAATATGTTTGTCTTTACTTCTGGGTGGAACTTGTATCTTCACCCGGAACAGACTTTTGTTCTTGTGGGTGTCGCAGACGACCTTCACCTCGTCGTTCTTGCGGATCAGAATGGAGCACACATTGTACTTGTGATACGGCTCTGAGGAGAAGGTCGCAGTCGACCTGTACCTCGCCGTCCTTGCAGATCAGGATGGAGAGTATGACCAAGTCCCCGAGCGAAAGAATCATTCTTCACTCGGAGCGTGTTTTAACTTAGGCAAGTATGGAACTGCAGTTAAGCCCCCGAGTGAGAGGATTGCTCTTCACTCGGTAGGATTTTTGAAACTTAGGTGAGTGCAGTACTGCAGCTAAGCCCCCGAGTGAGAGGGTTGCTCTTCACTCGGTGGGATTTTTGATACTTAGGCGAGTGCGGAACTGCAGCTAAGCCCCCGTGTGAGAGGGTTGCTCTTCACTCGGTGTGATTTTTGAAACTTAGGCGAAAAGGGACTGCAACTAAGCCCCGAGTGAGAGGGTTGCTCTTCACTCGGTGGGATTTTGAAACTTAGGCGAAAAGGGATCAGCTAAGCCCCAGTGAGAGGGTTGCTCTTCACTCGGTGGGATTTTTTCAAACTTAGGCGAGTCTGGAATCTGCAGCTAAGCCCCGAGTGAGAGGGTTGCTCTTCATTCGGTGGGATTTTTGAAACTTAGGCGAGTGCGGGACTGCAGCTAAGCCCCCGAGTGAGAGGGTTGCTCTTCACTCGGTGGGATTTTTTTCAAACTTAGGCGAGTACGGAACTGCAGCTAAGCCCCCGAGTGAGAGGGTTGCTCTTCACTCGGTGAGATTTTTTCAAACTTAGGCGTAGCACGGACTGCAGCTAAGCCCACGAGTGAGAGGCTTGTTCTTCACTCAAGAGGATTTTTCAAACTTAAGTAGTACGGAACTGCAGCTAAGCCCCGAGTGAGAGGTTGCTCTTCACTCGGTGGATTTTTTCAAATTTAGGCGATCTGGGACTGCACTAAGCCCCGAGTGAGAGGGTTGCTCTTCACTCGGTAGGATTTTTTCAAACTTAGGCGAGTACGGGACTGCAGCTAAGCCCCTGAGTGAGAGGCTTGCTCTTCACTCGGTAGGATTTTTTCAAACTTAGGCGAGTACGGGACTGCAGCTAAGCCCCCGAGTGAGAGGGTTGCTCTTCACCGGTGGGATTTTTTCAAACTTAGGCGAGTACTGGACTGCAGCTAAGCCCCTGGGTGAGAGGGTTGCTCTTTACTTGGTAGGATTTTTTCAAACTTAGGCGAATCGGATTCGCAGCTAAGCCCCGAGCGAGAGGCTTGCTCTTCACTCGGTAGGATTTTGTTTTTGAAACTTAGGCGAATCGGATTCACAACTAAGCCACCCACTGGGGGATTTTTAACAATGTATAAGTAACAACAATCATTTAGGAGACTGTAAAACCGTGTATTTGGTAAATAAACTGAAAGGTACTTCTTATTACATCTCAACAGTCTGAATGCTTAAGTATAAAAATGGAGGAGCAGCTCCGCATTCCAAGTGTGTGGCTCGTCTTTCTTGTGTTCTACATCGTACAGGTGGTACACACCATTGTGGAGCACTTTGGTGATGATGAAGGGGCCTTCCTAGGTGGGAGCAATCTTGTGAGGCCGTTGCTGATCCACTCGGAGCACGAGGTCTCCCTCCTGAAATGCTTGACCTCTCGCGTTTCTAGCATGGAATCGACGGAGGTCTTGCTGATAAATGGTCGACCTGATCAGGGCCATCTCTCTTTCCTCTTCCAGAAGATCAACAACATCTTGCCGGGCGTGTTCCGCTTCTGCTTCTGAGAAAAGTTCTACTCGCGGAGCATTGTGGAGTAAATCAAATGGCAGCACAGCTTCAGCTCCATAGACCATGAAGAAGGGAGTCCGATCAGTCGACCGATTCGACGTTGTTCTTAGACCCCACAGTACTGATGGTAACTCGTCCACCCAGGCCCCTGCCGCGTGTTTGAGGTCATGCATCAACCTAGGCTTCAGCCCTTGGAGGATCAAACCATTTGCTCTTTCTGCTTGTCCATTCGACTACGGGTGAGCGACTAAAGCATAGTCGACCCGAGTGCCTTGGGAAGCACAGAAAGCTCTGAACTCATCTGAATCAAAGTTTGAACCATTGTCCATGATGATGCTGTGCGGGACCCCATATCTGAATGTTAACTCTCTGATGAAGCTGACGACAGTACTTGAGTCGAGGTTTTTGATGGGTTTGGCTTCGATCCACTTAGTGAATTTGTCGACTACAACAAGCAGACGAGTGAAGCCACTCCTGCCAGTCCTCAGAGGTCCAACCATATCCAATCCCCAAACTGCAAAAGGCCAGATGAGTGGAATGGTCTTCAGGGCTGATGCAGGCTTGTGAGACATGTTGGAGTAAAACTGACAGCCTTCACACTTGTCGACTATGTCTTTCGCCATTTCATTTGCTTGCGGCCAATAGAATCCCGCTCGGTATGCTTTGGCCACAATGGTCCGAGAGGATGCATGGTGACCACAGGTCCCCGAGTGGATGTCGTTGAGAATCATTCGACCTTCTTCTGGCGTGATGCACCGCTGAGCAACTCCAGTAACACTCTCTCTGTAAAGTTGTCCACCTATTACCGTGAAGGCTTTGGATCAACGGACAATCTTACATGCCTCATCTTCATCTTCTGGAAGCTCCTTCCTGAGAATATATGCGATATACGGCATCGTCCAATCAGGAATGACGACCAAAACCTCCATGATTAGGTCGATTACGGCTGGGATTTCAACTTCAGTCGGATCAGTAGAACTCTTAGGCTGTGGGGACTCTTCTATGAAGGGATCCTCTTGAACTGATGGTGTGTGAAGATGCTCCAAGAACACATTGCTGGGAATGGGCTCCCGCTTGGAACCTATCTTTGCCAGGTCATCAGCTGCTTGGTTCTTTAGTCGGGGAATGTGGTGGAGCTCTAGCCCTTCAAACTTCTTTTCTTAGTTTCTCACTGCATTGCAATAGCCAGTCATAGCTGGGCTCCTGATGTCCCACTCCTTCATCACTTGATTGACCACCAAATCTGAGTCACCGTAGATCATTAGGCATCGGACGCCAAGTGAAATGGCCATACACAACCCATACAGAAGTGCCTCATATTCAGCTTCATTGTTGGAGGAATCAAAGTGAATCTGGAGAACTGTCGGAGTAATGGGCCACGGGTAGGCAAAACCCGAGCCCCCGGACCTTTCAAGACATCGGGGCAGGCTGCACCCCTCAAGACCCCAAGAGGAAGAGCCGCCTTCTTAGAGTCGGCGGCAGAGCCGCCGACTGCCTCTCACAACCGAGTCCCAGAGACGGCTTCGAGATAAGCCGACTCCCAACTGGCGGCTTCCAGAGAAGACGGCTATGGGGAGTCGGCCCGTGACTCCAACCACCTTTCGCCACGCAACCACGGACGGATGGGGTGCGGCGGCCTGGCCCATCCCTCGCCTGCTCACAAAGGGAGCATGGCCAAAGTCGCGCCGTCTCGACGGAGATCTCCGTCCGGCGCTGCATCATTGCTACACCGCCTCGACATCAGCCCGTGGGCAGATCCTCGTGCCTACGACGGCCTGTCTGCATTGACCGAGAGACGGCGGGGCCGCGTCGGCGGGAGGGTGCGTAAGACGGCGAGCGTTGCAAGACGGACCCGCTGGGAGTCGGCCCCAGAGTAGGCCGCCCTCCCACGGGCCCGCACGCCATTAACTGACATAAGAGGAATGTCAACAGATGATCGCGTCCGTCGGCGGCGGCTATTGCCATGACCCCATGACCAAGCTAGCGTCATTAGAGGTGCGGCTACAGTAATCCGCAGCCGGCAAGACCCGCCTGCGGCGGACAGGCCTGTCGGCCCCATGTTGGGGCCGTCGTGAGGCCCACTAGTCGGCGGGCCCCAGCAGTCGGCGGAGAAGACGGCGACCTAAGAGACAGACGGCTGGGACCCGCGCCCAGCCGGATTACCATTGTACCCCCGGGGGGTAGGCCTATATAATCCCCCCGAGGCACCCATGCAAGAGGTTGGACCCTGATAGTTTTAGACACACATAGAGGGAAGAGAAGAGCTAGCCATGCCCTTCTCCTTCCTCACCCCGAATAGCTCAAGGAGCAACCTTGTACCCACTTTGCCATAGTGATCATGGGGAGACCCCGCAGAGCAGCAATAGGGGTATTATCTCCACGGAGAGCCCTGAAGCTGGGTAAGATCCGCCGGCGTGCATGCCTTTGCCTCATCTCGTTTCCAGGCACCGGCGACGTTCTACTTGCCCCCACCATGATAAGCCATCCTTTGGCATATGTCGCACCCAACCCCCGACATTTGGCGCCCACCGTGGGGCTAGGTGCACCGTCTTCCGGAGACCTGCTCTAGACGGGAACCCTTTTTCCTCCCTGGCGAGCGCAGCCAGCCCGGAACGCCAGACGGATTTCATGACGGCCTTTGCGGTCTTTGAGATTACTGCGTGGCAGCTACCTCGCCAACTTGTCGGCGAGGTTCGCCTCTCGACGAGCCCGCATCCGACGCAGCATGGGCGGCCCGAGAGCCTCCTCGCGGGCCTCCTCGACCAACTCCACGCCGCCGCGAAGCCTGCCGCGGACTTGAGTCCATAGGCTCCACCGACCTTTGGTCGACTCCGACACCGCGCCGCCGATGCGCTCCCCACCAACGTGGTGGTCTCGATGGCGAGCCGCTCCCTCGCGGAGAGCGGCGGAAGCACCGTCATGGAAGTGCTCGTCATCGGTCATGGCGAGCGTTCCGGCGAAGGAGCACATGACCCTCTCGACGCGGCTCTGCAAGACCTGACCGCGCCTATTCCGGAAGACGCTGACGCCGAGATGCTGGAGGCATGCCGCCTTCAGCTCCTCGAAGGCGCGAGGAAGCTGGCAAGCATGAGACGCTTGTCAGAAGCTTACCAGCGTGAGATGGATCGCACTGTGGGCGGCTCGCCGGCCACGACTGGGCCTAGCCTCCTAGGCGCGGTCCAGCAGCGCGGCGTAGCCATCGCCAACTGTTCGGGGCCAATCGCCCTGTGTACGCCACGCCCGCGGAGAACATCCGCGCCGCCCAGGCGGCGGCGGACGAGTTGGACAACTTCGAGGGTGAGGAGCGCCGCCTGATGACGGAGCGAGTCCAGCAGCTCCTCGACGCGGATGCCGCGCAGGACGAGGCCGGCTGCCGCACGGAGGCGCCGCAACGACAAAACGACGACTTGCCTCCCCGCCGAGATCAAGGCGCGACGTCTCGGACGCCGACTGGCGGTGTCCGTGGAAGAAAAAACAAGGATCCGGCTGTCAGCCACAGTCGGACTCACATCTCCATCGAGCGCGACCAAGACGACCGCCCAAGAGCAGTGGAGCGGCGGGACGTCTATCTGCCCCCTCCTCCTCGCAGAGAAAGGCGAGTCTCCCCGCCACCCGTCGAGCATCCGACTCTCGGCGACCGCCTTGGCCGTCGAGAGGGAGTCGGAGAAAATGACGCCCGCCACCGGATCGACCGACTCCACCGATCCCTGGCGCTGGAAGAAGAAGACGAGTTGGGTCCGCCCTGTTTCGGACCTCGCATCCGAGACGAGCCTTTCCCGGAGGGTTCACACTCCCCGAGATACACCCAAATACACCGCTCCATGAAGCCGAAGGCAGCGGTCGACTACTCCCACTGACCCGTCAACATAGCGAACGGCAACAAGCGCGTTGCCGTAAAGTATGTTCCCCTCATGCTCCAGGGCACGGCCCGGACATGGTTGAACAGTCTGAAGCCCCGCAGCATCAACAGCTGGGTCAACTTCACCGAGGCCTTCATCCGCAACTTCACAAGCACGTACAAACGACCTCCCAAGCCTCGCCAGCTTTCCTTGTGCGTGCAAGGCCCCAACGAGTCGACTCTCGACTACCTCACGCGCTGGGCTGAGCTTCGGAACTCTTGCGAGGGCGTGCACGAGGTGCAAGCTATCGAGTACTTCACCGCCGGGTGCAGAGAAGGCACCCTCCTCAAGCACAAGCTCCTTTGCGACGAGCCAGAGACCCTCGACGAGCTGCTGATCATAGCAGACAAGTACGCCATAGCCGACTCCTCCATGAAGACGGAGATTGAGGTTAGTGCGACTGGCAAGGTGGCTCCTCAGGCTCCCAGAACTCCGGCTGGAGACACCAGTCAGCGACAACAACAGAACGATCCTGGCGCAGTTCCACAGCCGGCTTCCAAGAGCCGGCAGGTGGCTGATCGAAGACCAGCAGACGGAGGGCAGCCTCCGGCCAAGCGATGAAAAGGCGGCAAGTCCAACTGGTTGCGGCCTTCTCTTCGAAAGAGACTCTAGATGGTCCTGCCAAGTTCCATAGCGGCGCTGAAGCCGTCAAACCACACCACCGAGAAGTGTCACTGGCTCACGGGATCGCCAAGGGAGACGACCTCCTGCCTCCCCCTTTCTTTGGGCGCGCCCGGCAGCAGGCTGTCGAGCCGATCGGCGTGATGCAAGACGAGTACCGAGAAGAGCATGGAGCTTATGTGGTGTTCACCGGTGTGGCCGACGACGACGCAGCAAAGCGGCTGCAGCAGAAGAAGTGAATCTGATAGCATCATATACTCGAAATTCATGCCTTTGGTCCGAGAGGCCTATCGGTTGGGCAGAGCTGATCACCCAGAGGTGATGCGAATTCAGCTCCCCACGCCCTGGTCTTGGGAGCTACCCTTGCAGCGGATAGGCGGGCGCTCGCTTCATGCGAGTCTTGATAGACGGAGGCAGCAGCATCAACATCCTGTACAAGGACACGATGGAGAGTTAGGAATCAAGAAAAGACGACTTGAGCAGCCGGACTGTGTTCCCTGACATTGTACACAGCCTTTCATGCTCACCGATCGGCAAGATCCTGATAGATGTCCTCTTTGGGGACAAAGATCATTTCCGCCGAGAGCCAGTTTGGTTCGAAGTGGTGGACCTCGAAAGTCCGTACCACGCTCTGCTTGGCCGACCTGCTTTGGCCAAGTTCATGGCGATCCCCACCACGCCTACCTCAAGATGAAGATGCCAAGTTCAAAGGGATTCTGACCAGTGGCCGCGACTCTGAGAAGTCGTCAGCTGCTTGCTGGTGAAAGCGATCGGCTAGCCGAGTCCCTAGTGATCGCAGCTGAGAAGCGGCTTCTTGATCGGGTTGTGGCAATGGCCGGCAAGCAGCCCGAGATATCGCCCAACCCCAAGGAGTCGGAAGCTGAGGGCTCGTTCAAGCCGGCCAAAGAAACAAAGAAGATACCCTTGGACCCGGAGCACCGGAGAGGTATCTTGTCATAGGTGCAAACCTTGACAATAAATAGGAAAGCGAGCTCGTCGATTTCCTCCGTGAGAATCGAGACATTTTCGCATGGTCCCTAAAGACATGCCGGGTGTACCGACGGAATTCGCGAGCACAAGTTACATGTCCGATCCGATGTGAAGCCCGTCAGCAGCCCTTGCGCAGCTGTCGGAAGAAGAGAAGACTTGTTGGAGAAGAGATAGCCCGGCTCCTAGCAGCGGTTTCATCATGGAAGTGTTCTTTCTAGAGTGGTTAGCAAACCGGTCTTGTAATGCGAAGAAGAACAAGCGATGGCGGATGTGTATTGACTACACAAGCCTCAACAAAGCTTGCCCCAAGGACCCGTTCGCTCTGCGAGAATTGATCGGTGATAGACACCACGGCGGATGCGAGCTGTTGAGCTTCTTAGATGCATATTCAGGATATCACGGATCAAGCTGAACCCGGCTGACAGACTAAAGACCGCCTTCATCATGCTGTTTGGAGCCTTCGCTGCGACCATGACGTTCGCAGGAATGCGGCGCCACCTCTTAGCGTTGCATGCAGAAGTGCCTCCTCAAGCAACTCGGCGAAACACCCACGTCACGTGGGCGATGTGGTGGTGAAGACGGAAGCGAGGAACACTTCTTGCGGAAGACCTTAAGGAGACCTTTGAGAACCTGCGCCGATTCCAGATCAAGCTCAACCACGAGAAGTGCGTCTTGAATTACCACCGCCAACTCCTTGGTTTCTGGTCTTTGGTAGCGGCATAGAGTGCAACCTGTGAAGATCAAGGCCATCGAGAGGATGGAAGTACCCGCCCATTGCTAGATGTGCAAAATTCACCGGCTACTTGGCGTCCATCACCGATTCATCACCGGTGGTGAGAAAGCTCTTCCTTTAAACCAGCTCATGAAGAAGACCACCTTCTTGAATGGAATCACAAGGCGACGAAGCTTTTCTCCGCTTGAAGAAAATGCTGACTTCTCCCCCCCGTCTTTGCGGCCCCGACTCTAAAGAGCCCATGCTCTGTACATTGCCGCCACCAAAGGTAGTAGTCAAGCCGATCATTGTAGTTGAGCGCAAGGAGGAAGGCAAGGCGCTACATCCAGAGACCGATATATTACCCGAGCGGAAATCTTGTCGACCTCCAAGCGAGAACTACCCCACTACCGTAAGATGTGTTACGGTGTGCACTTTGCCGCCAAGAAGTTGAAGCCTTACTTTCAAGAGCATCCAATCACGTGGTATGCACAGCCCCACTAGCCGAGATCATCGGAAGCCGAGATGCTTCGGCGAGTGGCCAAATGGGCCATAGAGCTGGCCCCTACACCATCTATTACCAGCCCCAAGATCGCCATCAAGTCGCAAGCATGGCTGACTTCCTCGTCACCGGGCCGAGACCGATACTACCGCCAAATACCGACTCCACCCATTGGCGGATGCATTTCTATGGCTCCAAGATGCGCACCGGCTTGGGAGCCGGCATTGTCCTCACTTCCCCCAAAGGCGACAAGCTCAAGTATGCGCTGCAGATCCATTTCGCCGCCTCCAACAATGTCGCCGAATACTAGGCGCTCATTCACGGGCTCCGGCTTGCCAAAGAACTTGGCATTCGCCGGATCCTGTGTTTTGGCGACTCCGACTTGGTGGTCCAACAGTCATCTAGCGATTGGGACGCCAAAGATGCAAACATGGCGAGCTACCGTTTTCTTGTACAGCAACTCAGTGGATATTTTGAGGGGTGCGAGTTCCTTCACGTGCCAAGAAATGACAACGACCAAGCAGACACCCTGGCACGAATTGGCTCCACCCGCCAGGCAATACCACCCGGCGTCGCCCTTGGCGCCTCCTCAAGCCATCATCAAGCCTTCACGAGTCGATTCCATTTTGTGCGGCTCCCCCGAAGAAGTCGGATCCGACTCAAGAGCCTCAGCAGACGGCACGAGAATTCTTGCAGATGGCTCCAAGAATGCCGCAGTCAAAGCCGGCCCAGGGACTTCAGAACCCGGCCCGGGGACTGCACCTGTTGGCCCGAGGACTTCATCAACCCAGCAAGCGGCCGCGGACTCCAGCCCGCCGCCTCCCAGCCCAGCCGCCCTCGTCCAAGTAGCAGTACTGGCAGTTGAAGAAATAGCAGCACCCTCATGGGCCCAGCCCATCCCGAAGTTCCTAGTGAGCAGAGAGCTACCAACCGATGAAATCTTGGCTCGGCAAGTACAGCGCCGAGCGGCAGCCTACACCATAGTCAGCAGAAGGCTGGTCAGCATGGCGTTCTTGGTGTCTACCAGCGTTAAGGTCGAGCCGAGCAAGGCCAGCGATTCTCGAAGACATTCATCAAGGCGTCACGGCCACCATGCGGCCTTAAGAGCACTTGTCGCCAAAGCCTTCCGACCACGGTTTCTTTCGCCAACTGCCCTCGAAGAGGCCAAGGAATTAGTGCAAAATGCAAGGGTGCGGATGTTCCGCTCCAAGGCGATCGGCCGGCTTCCGCACTCAAGACTATCCCCATCGCTTTGGCCCTTTGCTGTTTGGGGCACGGACATGGTGGGACCATTCAAAGCACCGCGAGGTGGCTTGACTCATTTACTTGTCGCGGTGGATAAGTTCACCAAGTGGATAGAAGTAAAGCCCATCAAGAAGTTGAATGGTCCAATTGCAGTGACTTTCATGGCCGACATCACGACTCGGTACGGCGTGCGCACAACATCATCACCGACAATGGCACAAATTTTGCCAAAAGCGCCCCGCCCGTTCTGCGCGACACAAGGCATCCGATTTGGACTTAGCGTCCGTTGCCCATCATGATCAAGCGGCCGTGCAGCGAGCAAACGGTCTCATCTTATGCGGCATCAAGCCTCATTGGTCGAACCATCTGGAGCGTTCAGCCCGCTGTTGGCTTGAGGAGTTGTCAGCCGTCCTCTGGAGTTTGCGCACGACTCCAAACAAGTCAACCGGCTTCACACCTTTCTTCCTCGTCTACGGTGCTGAAGCCGTCATCCAGGGCCGTCCCCAGGAATTCAGGGGCCCGGGGCGAAAGGTGAAATGTGGCCCTAAAATTTGAAAATTCCATATAACTAAAACGTACTCTCGTTTAGCAGTGTGATGTAATATTTTGAAATACATCAGAAATTTGATCCTAATAGAGTAAAGGTGTACAATACAAGTAATAAAAACTAACCCATGTTGTACCCAAAAACAAAACAAAAGTCATAATTCAAACAATACATGCATGAGTTATAAGCTTATCATTTATTATGATATAAGAAAATAAAATTGGATTGTACCTTGAAATTTGAATGAGAAACTATGTTGAAATTTTAGATGAACGAGTGGCTATCTCCAAAAAATAGTTCTTGCAATCCAGGTGAAGTTTGAACTTTTGACTGTGAAGCATAAAAGAATTTGTTATTTATCAATCAGGCCGAAGTACAATAATTAATGCTCAGCTTATTAATTATCAATGTGATCATTTTATCTACCGAAATTTGAGGACAAATAGCATATCTGCATATGTACGATTGTTAGTGGGACTCAAGGAGTGCACACCTTGATTTTTGGATCAGTAAATGCAGAGTCGTTTCCATTTACTGTATCAAAAAAATCAAAATTCAGAACCCTGTCTGAAGCAAATCGAGTTAGATCTGAAACAATTAGGCCTCGGGCACTCACGTGGGGATGCTTGAGGGAATTAGCCAACTAGCATGCACCATCCATGGCGTCTGGCGACGACAAGTGAGATAGGAGGAGAACTAGACGAGAACGGCAACGGGAGGGCGAGCAGCACGAGCGCTCAGATCTGTGGACGGAATCCTGGTCGTAACATATGATCAGGCGAGGCGGCTGCGAGTACTGCGAGATGGGTGTGTACCACGAGAAGACGAGCCGCAGGCGATCGCGGGCTACCAAGCCTTTTACGTTTCCTGTGACTTGGGGGGCCCAAAAAATCGGGGGCCCTGTGCGGTCGGCCAACTTGGCCTGCCTTATCGACGGGCCTGCTGTCATCCCAACGGACATAAAGTTCGACTCCCCGCGAGTCACCATGTACACCGAGGAGGAAGCAGAAGAAGCACATCAAGACGGCGTCGATCTGCTGGAAGAGGGCCAGCTGTTGGCACTCAGCCGGTCTAGCATCTACCAGCAGAGCCTGCGCTGCTACTACAACAGGAAGGTCAAGCCGAGATCTTTCCAAGAGGGCGACCTTGTGCTCCGGCTGATCCAGCGAACAAGCCGCCAGCGATAAGCCGTATCGGCCTTTGGGAAGGCCCCTTCATTATCGACAAAGTGTTGAGCAACGACTCCTACTACCTGATCGACGCTCAGAAGCCCCGAGCACGCAAGAGGGATGACTCCGGCAAAGAGACGGAACGACCATGGAATGCAAATTTTCTCCGAAGATTTTACAATTAATACAGTATGTACCACGCTACCTTTTGTGTTAAAGTACCAAGACTTCGGGGCCCCCGAGACGAGCTCGGGGACTGCCCTTTTTTGTTATCTGTATGATAAGAATTATGCCTTCGAGTATGTTACTCTTTGTTACTCTTGAGTGGTCGGCTTGCCGCTTTCTATCCAATTTGTTAAAAAGACTCTAAAAAATGGCCAAGTCCTTGCCTTCCCAAAAGTAGCCAAGCACTTGATCCAAACGGCAGTCCGCAGAGCGGTTGTCCGACGGGCAAGGCGGCGACTAAGGGAAGGCGGCAAAGGAAAAAGCCATAAGAGCAATGAGCAAGGAATGACAGAATTAGGATAATATTTACATAGTAGAGGCCCTCGGCCGAATCTTCGAGCAGAAGTTCAAAATATACCCCGCGGGTGGAATTGTGCGAATTAACAAGTTTTTCAAAGACTATCAAAGCAGATAAAATAAAGGCAAGACGGCAGCCTAGGAAGTGGCAGACGGGTTTGGAGGGCCGGAGGAGACGGCGGTGTCAGGCGCCGGGGCGGCCGGCTGGGCAGTCTCGGCTTGATCATCTCGGCGACACCGGCTTGAGACGGCGCTGACTCGTTGTTGCAGAACGGTCGAGCTGAGGCTGGTCGCCCGCTCCGTCTTATGGCGCCTCCGTCTCATCTCTATCCTCCGCCTCGCCTTCCTCCTCGGCGCTGGAGCCGATCACCTCCGCCGAGTCCTCGTCGTAATCCGGGTTCATCGAACCACTCCGTGGCGCCTCCCGCCGTCCTCGGCCCGCCAGGACGAAGATCTTTGGTGTCCGTGTAGTCGGCGATCGCCGCCAGACGCCGACGAGGGCGTCTTCCGTAGCCAGCAGCAACCGCTTGGGCCTCGACCGAACGCGGCCAGCCGGTCCAGATCCAGCCCTAGATACCACGCCTTAGCGAATTCCAAGGCCGCGCGCTCCGGCCGGGACGCGGAACCTTCGAGGCCTCAAGACGGCCACCCCGCGACCTCCGACCGGTCGGCGATCCGATTGGGAGTACGCAGAAACGGCATGTCCGCCATAGAACCAACGATCGCTGGCGCCCGACACCTGTTGAAGCGGCGCGACATCCGATGGGCGGCGCAGACGAGCCTCAATGCTCGAAGTTGCTCATCAAGGGTCCGGGCGTTGGCAGCGATCTCCACAACACTTGCCCTCCGCGCCTCGCGATCAGCCTCGATGGCGATTGGCGCTGCGTGTGGCGGGAAGAAATCTGCCAAGGCTAAAAAAAGCAAGTAAAAACCAGGAATCGGCGACCTATAGTCGGCGGCTCAAAGAAGGAAAGTAAAGAAACTCACCGTCGACGATGTTCTCGATTTCATGGAAGCCGGAGGTCAGCTGTGCCTCCTTGTCGGTCCAGGAGGAGCACTCGCTTTCGAACTCGGCCAGGAGAGCACCCTCTCTCTTCTCTGCCTCGTCCTGCGCCGTCTTAAGCAGCTCCCTTTGCTCCGCCAGCTGCACGGCCAGCAGGTCGCGCTCTGCGGCGAGCTTGCTGCACTCCTCCCCCTTGGCCCGCAAGGCGGTGTCGGCCGCGCCCAGCTGCCGTCAGAGAGTGGCGTTGGCCTCTGAAGAATAAAAAGAAAAAGGACGTTAAGTCGTCAACTAAGAAGGTCGCCAGGAAGATCCGGCCCGACTGCTCAGCAGTCGGCCCGAATCTCGTGGACTACAGCCAGCAGTGCGCGCCGCCAAGAAGAAAGAAAACTCACCCCGGCTCCTCGACAAGTCGGTGGTCCGCTTTCCCAGCTCCTCAACATTGCGGTTGAAGGCAGTGTCGCGGAGGTTGTGATACTCCTGTGATAAGCATTTCAGACAAAGGTAAATATTTGGAAATCGTCAGATAGAGTTCCAACCGCCGCTCAACAATGGCTCGAAACTTCGAGGGGACTACACCCAGATGGGTGCCGCGGCGCGAGAGAAGAACAAGAAAAAACTCAAAGAAGAAACGTGCGAGCGGCGGTTCGCGCGCCGCGCGCCTTAGTGCGATTCTGGATGGCATCGCCTTGGCTCGCAGCCGCTGAGCGTCGAGCGCTGGTTCAGCGGGCCCGTGCCGCCTCCTCGCACCCACCCAGCGCGGCGCTTATCGCCTCGGCGTCTGGGATGGCTGAGCTGGCGGCGCCGGTATCCAAAGGGCGTGGCGCCGAAGTCTCTTTCTCAAGACGGCGGCGCGCTGGCGAGGTGACTTGAAGGAGCAGCTTCACCACGGCCTCGTCTTCAGTCGGCGGCACCGCGGTCCGCTTCTTTGTTTACCTCGCAAGCTCTCGGGACGGCGGCGAGGCGGCGAAGCGGCTGCGGCCGTGCCCGACACGGGGGTCTCGCCGCCTTCCCTTTCCATGATAGGGAACTCGCTACCGGCTCCCTCCGTCTGCCCCGTGAACTCTGGCGGCGGCGGCGTGGAGCTCAGCGGGGTGACGAGCAACGTCGATTGGAGGCGCGCGGCCTCCTCGGCCCGCCGCTTAGCCGCGACGGCGGCTTCGGCCTCCTCCAGTTTCCTCTGGGCGGAGGCCGCTGCCTTCTCCAGACGGGCGGCCTCCTCCTCGTCGCACTTCTCCTGCGCGTTCCGCTCCGTCGCCTCCCGGAGGTCGGCGGCGGGGTCAATCCGCTGATTAGTGGCGGACGTCTCTGCCGACCCCATGACGGAGGCGGCGGCGACCCTCTCTAAGGTAAGGGGAGCCCTGATGCGAAGAAGACGTATAAAAGATTTGAACCAGATTCACCAGAAGAAAACAAGACAAAGCAGAAGCACTTACGCGGATACCAGCGGCGGCTTTTTCACTTCCTTGCGGAAGCGGTTGGCCTTCGCGACCGCCTCTTCCCGCTTGGTCGCGGCGGCCGTCCCCTTGAACTTCTTTGACCGGCCGCCTAGCAAGCTCAGCCCGGCCCGGCGCTTCTTCACGCCGCCTCGACCACCCAAGCCGGCGGAGGAACTCGCGCCCGGCTGGTCGACCTTCGGTTGGCGGCGGGGGACGACTTCCCCCTCGCCGTCATCTTCAGGCCAGTCGGCGAAGGTAGCCGAGGGCCTGAAGTCGTCAGCCCCTCCTCCTCCTCCTCCTTCAGCGTCGGCCTCCATCGCCGCTGCCCCCAAGTCAGGGTCGTCGACGTCGCTCTCCGCCCGATCGGGGACGAATTCACGGGCCGGCCCCGTGGTGCCGGCTGAGGGCTGCATAAGGAGGTTCTAACTCGAAAAAACAAAAAAAGATTAGAGGTCGGATTGGCTGAAAAGAAAAGCGAAGATGAAGAGGCGACTTACCACGCGGGGGATGGCGGCAAATCGGCTCCTTGCCGAACTGCCTATCCACTGTGAGATTGCGATTCGCAATGTAGTTCACCATATCCGCCACCTCCCGCGTGGGGCATGTCCTTGAGCACGGCCATTTGGGGTCGGTGGCCACTCATCGGCGGTCGAGATGAATTCGGCCTGAGGCGGGAGGACTCGGCGGCGCTCTCTGGCTGACCAGCAAGTCGGCCCGGTCAAGCCCTCCGACTCGTCGGCCTTTTCGGGTCGCGCCATGGCGGCGCCGGCCGAAGTCGGCGTCTGGCTCGGTGGGACCAGGTAGGAGCCTCCCTTGATCGCGGCCGTAAGCGGCGGATTGACCGATCATATACGGGCGGCGTTCTTCACATAAGTAGGATCGCTGCCACATCTTCACCGACTTAATCAGCGGAATGGCGGAAAGCGGGTTGTCGACCACCGGCCTCCGCATCGCGATGAAGGTGCCGCCTGCGAGCCGCACGCGGCGACATCGTGCGAGCTTGGGCTGGAAGAATTCCCCACAGCTCGATGGTGGGGAAAACGCCGAGAAGCCTTCGCGCCAGGTGGCGAAGGCAGCAATAACACCACGTGTTCGGGTGAGGTGGTGCATTTGGGCCGTGGAACTCAGAAAGCGCGGAAGAAGCCGCTCGCCCGGCAGCCCTAGGCAGCGCGCATGAGGTGTGGCGGAATCGACCGCTCGCCCTTCTCCGGCGCGGTGTTATTTCGCCGCCCGGTATTGTAGTCTGCACTAGGCTCGTCTTTGGGAGGCGGCGCGTCTGCGGAAGAACTCGATGTGTTCATCGTCCACCTGAGGCAATCCCTACGCGGAGCGTCTGGCGCGAGGAAAGTGCGGCGGCGGAGGAAAACTCATCGCCCGGCGTGGCATGGTTGATCGGTCTTGGCGGCAAGAGGAAGAAAAGCGAGAAGGAGAAGAAGCAAAGGCGAAGCGAGGGAGATGGGTGCGCGTGTAGCCGCCCTCCTCCCGCCTACTTATAGGCTCATGGGCTGGGAAGCCGATGGGGCGGCGTGGGATCGCTGCCCGAACCCCCGCCCTCACGATTTAACCCACGAAATTCTTTGCGGCTTGATAACAAGCGTAGAACTAACACCCGCGCGGCCGCAGCAGATCCGTTCGCGTCTTGGCGCTGATGATGGCGAATCCCGCGCGGCGAACTGTCTCAAATCCGCAGCGTGGGTGGCGGACTAACCTGCCGGCGTGGCGTCCGCGGCAGGCCCATAGCGAGCAACTGCCTAGAAGCTTATCGAGCCGCTGCACGGATCCCAGCGACCTTCAAACCCTTTGAGGAGCAAGGCGGCCTCCTGCGAGTCCGACTCCAGCTAGTTGGCCTAGAGGAAGGCGGCGAGCAAAGCGGATTCTTCCACGGAGGATGAAACTGTTGAGGCTCCTCGACATGTTGCCCTCGGTGCCCCACCACCGAGGGACTCTTGTCGGAGTAATGGGCCGCGGGTAGGCAAAACCCGAGCCGGACCTTTGAAGACATCGGGACAGGCTCGCCCTCAAGACCCCAAGAGGAAGAGCCGCCTTCTTAGAGTCGGTGGCAGAACCTCAGCTGCGCCTCACTGGCCAAGAGTCCTAGAGGCGGCTTGAGATCGCCGACTCCCAGCTGGCGGCTTCGGAGAAGCCGGCTATGGGGAGTCGGCCCGACTCAACCACCTCTGCCTACGCAACTATGGGCCGAGATGGGGTGCGGCTGCAGCATGGCCCATCCTGCCCGTTCTAAAAGGCGAGCATAGCCCTGATGCGCCCGTCTTGTGGAGATCTCCGTCCGCGGCACTATTGCCCGCGAGCCTGACATCAGCCCGTGGGAATCCACTGTGCCCGACGGCTGTCTGTCTCGACCCGAGAGATGGCGGGGCCCGCTTTGTCGGCGGGTGCGAAAAACGGCGAGCGCCGCAAAAGCGGACCGTTAGGGTCGGCCCCGAGTCGGCCGGCCCCTCCATGGGCCCATACGCCATTAACTAGACAAGGCGAGGAATAGCAGCGATGATCGCCGTCGGCGGCAGCGCTGTTGCCATGACCCATAAACAAGCTAAGCGTCATTAGGCAGCGCTCACGATAATCCATGATGGCAAGACCCATGCGGCGGACAAAGGCTTGTCGGCCCCATCTTGAGCCGTCGGCGAGGCCCACTGGTCGGCGGGACCCAGCGATCGGTGGAAAGGCGGCGACCTAAAGGAATGGCCGGCTGGGACCAGCGCCCGGCGGATTACCATTTACCCACAGAAGTAGGCCTATATAAACCCGGGGCACCCATGCAAGAGGTTGGACCACGATAGTTTTAGACACACATAGAGGGAAGAGAAAGAGCTAGCCGTGCCCTTCTCCTTCCTCACCCCAAACAACTCAAGGAGCAACCATGTACCCACTTTGCCATAGTGATCATGCGGAGACCCCCTGAGCAGCGGTAGGGTATTATCTCCACGGAGAGCCTGAAGCTAGGTAAGATCCGCCGGCGTGCATGCCTTCGCTTCATCCGGTTTCGAGCACCGTGACGTTCTACGCCCCCACCATGATAAGCCATCCTTTGGCATATATCGCACCAACCCCGACAAGAGCGTGGCGAGTTTATCGCCTCATGAGATACCAAGACTACTCCAGCACCAGAACCATTCAGCATCTTGGATCCATCAAAGAACATAGTCCAATGTTCTGAGTGAATCTGAGTCGGTTGTTGCTGCTCAATCCACTCTACGAGGAAATCTGCTATTGCTTGGGACTTGAGTGCTTTCTTTGCCTCAAACTTGATATCCAACGGAAAGAGTTCAATCGCCCACTTTGCCACTCGACCGGTTGTGTCTCATTGTTCGAAATTTCGACAATGGAGCATCGGTGGCATGTGATCGAATGATCGAGAAATAATGTGCAACCTTCTTCGTGGTCAAGTAAATTCCATAGACAAGCTTCTGATAATGCGGATATCTCTGCTTGGATGGAGTTAAGACTTCAGAAATATAGTACATTGGGCGCTGAACCTTGTAGGCTTTACCTTCTTCTTCCCACTCGAGCATGAGTACTGTACTGACAACTTGTCCAGTGGCTGCAATATAAAGCAGAGGCTCTTTGCTGATTGGAGCAGCGAGCACCGGCTGGGTGGAAAGCAGGGTTTTGAGCTCTGCAAACGCTGTGTCAGTGTCGGTGGTTGGGTGCGACATATGCCAAAGGATGGCTTATCATGGTGGGAGCGAGAAACGTCGCCGGTGCTCGGAGCGGGATGAGGCGTGAACCGAACATTTGGCGCACTTTACCCAGGTTGGGGCTCTCCTGGGAGATAACACCCCTAGTCCTGCTCTGCGGGGTCTCCGCATGATCACTAAGGCACTAGTGAGTACAATGGTGCTCCTCGAGCTGTATGCTAGAGGTGGAAGCAGGCAGGGCTCGCCCTCTCCTTCCTCTAGGTATGAGTCTAGTTCTAACAGGTTGGGAACCCTTTGCATGGGTGCCCTAGGGGTTTATAGCCTCCCCTAGGGGTACAATGGTAATCTGGCAGTGTAGGACCCAAGCATGGTGTCTCAGTGCGTTGGTTTCTCCGGCTGGCTCTGGGCCCGCCCTGGTGGGCCCCGCCGACTAATCTGATGCGGAGCCGATGAGCGCCGCTCACTTGCTCGCGAGTCTTGCGCTTCTTGATTCTGTGGCCGTGATGCTAATGATGCATGCTTGAGTGGGGGCCTTGAGCTGATCCCGCCACAGTGGGAGATCACTTTGTAGCCACCGTGTCCCATCTGGTTAATGGTGCACGGGCCTCGAGGAAGAACGGGCACTTTCTTTGAGCCGGCCTCCCTCGAGTCGGCTGAGTGGGGTGTAACTTGGGATAATTAAGCTACAACAATTCTCTGCTAATAAGGCCACATCACCACTGTTACTGTTGCTAATCTCGTTTAGATTCAAAACGGTTCAAATTCAAATTTAAAACAAAGTTAAAAAATAGAAGTTTTCAAATGTCCAAACTAAATAGTACAAGTTGTGGAAAATAATTTATAAGTAATATTGGTGAAGAAACCACATTTTTATAAAAGGTTTTAATGCACTAAAATATTTAATATAGCAGCTAAAGTAATTATTTAAATGCCTTTTAAGTATTAAAAATGTGCGAAGTATTTTATTATTGCACTAAACTTTTTATGGGAGTAGCATATCTAGTAGATATAATTTAGATGCTATTCTTACATTTTTATAAAACTAAAATAATGGGAAACTTAAATGGAAATCAAATAAACAGAAACTATAAAAAAGGTAGAAGAAAAAGAGAAAACAAAAGGCCTCACCCCTCACCTGGGCAGCAGCCACAGACCCACAGTCGGCCTAGCAGCCGGACTAGCTCCCCCCGCAACAGGTCCTCCATTCTCCTGTTCCTCGGTCTCGAGACCCTTCTGAGCGCTCCGCCTTGCATGTCGGCACCGCACCACCTCATCGACGATGAGGGGTTGGATAAGAGCGCCCCTCCCTGAACCCTAGCTATCCACTCGCCCCACTCCTCTCTGTCCCTCCGCCTCGCCCCTCACCAGATCCCCTTTCCTCTAGCCCTCTCCCTCTCGGTCCCGAGCCGCCCGAGCACTACCACCGCCGTGCCATTGTTGTTCGCCTGCTCCGGCTTCGGAGTTCCCTGCCGCTGGATCGGGCGTCGCGCGCACCGTCAACCACGTCGACCACCGCCACCGCCTCGCCGCGTCCAACTACTCCGGCATCTCCTCGACCTCTCCTGAGCTCCCCATTGGCCGCCGCTGTGAGCTCTCCCTCGATTCCCTTGTTTCCCCCTTTGGTTCGTCGCCTAGATCGCCGTAGCCATCGTAGCCGAGCTCGCCGCCGTTGCTTCCCGTCGGCACCGCACCCATAGCCTGCCAGGCTCGTCCACGAGCATGGCCTCGTGCTCCTTGCCTCCCCCGCGCCCGCCAGCTGGGATGCATCGCACGTCCGCAGCTCTGCACCTGCAACCGTCCGCGTCGGCTCATGCTCCGCGTCCGCGAGCACATGCCCTGCTCCCCATCCCTACTAGCCCGCGCGCACGCCCTTCCGCACCCTGGCCGACCACTGCGACCCCGCTGCCGCCCAACCGCGCGACGACCGACGACCCACTCCGTCGCGGTAGCGTCTTGAACTCGCTTTGACAGCGCCGGCTGCTACCCTCGCCGCGCCTTGCCTTCATCCCACCCGTGCTCGCCTGCTGCTGCTTGCTAGTTGCTACCACGGCGCTGCTGCTGCATCTACTACTGCCGCTGCTAACTGTACTCTGTACTGCTAGCCACTGAAGATGCTACTAGCTAGCTTTTCTCTTTTCACAATGACTAACCCTCTATACAGCCCGTAAACATCGTCTAAACGGTTATTAACATTAGTAAAAATAATATGAGTAGAAAGCATACATGAGAAACTTCATTTTATCCCATTGGAACAAATCCATTTAATGCATGAATTAAATCATATGAAAATCACAAATTGCTATCTTCTGTTAAGAGAGAACATAATTAACCTCATAGCATACCGTGTTGCGTGCTGTGCGTGGTGTGTGCGTGTGTGCACTACCGACCTCACGGTAATGCCACCGAGCCGCCCTTGTTTAGTTTAGTTGGTAATACTTTAGTGCTCAATTAGTATAACAACAAATGACAAGTGGACCCCTCTGTTTATTAGCTTTAATTAGTTGTTCTAAAAAGTCTAAGTCTATGACAAATGGGCCCCGCTGTTAATTAAGCAAGATTTCCTAAACTACTAAACTTAGAGTCAATGACATGCGGACCCACTTCTACTATTCACTCGTTGATTAGTCTCTATTGACCTGGTCAACTGGGCCCTCTGGCCCCATTTGTCAGCCACATGTGCACAATGTTGGATACACTTTTGTGTACCCATAGCATTTACTGTTTATTTCCGAAATAATAACAATTTTAGAAAATCAATTAAACTTTGAAATTCAATATAAAATAATCCGTAACTCGGATGAAAAAGTTTTATACATGAAAGTTGATCAGAACAACAAGACGAATCCGAATACGCTCTCCGTTCAGCTGTCATGTGTCCCTAGCATATCGAACATGCAACCTTTCCCCTTTGTTTCGTCTGTCCGAATATGCCAAACTTCGGGAAAACATTTCCGGATGTTATCCCCCTTCGTCGGTATCATGTAGCATTGCGTTAGAGCACCCCTAGTGCTGCTTATTGTCATGTCATGCATCTGTTTGCTCTGTATTTACTGTTTCTTCCCCCTCTTTTTCTTCGGTAGACCCCGAGACCGCTGCTGATGCCCCTATTTTCGACTACGTCGACGACGACCCTTCTTCCCTTTCAGCGGAGCTTCCAGGCAAGCCCTCCCTTTGATCATCCCGATATCGCTCATTCCAGTCTCTCATGCTTGCATTAGATTTTGCTACTATATTTGATTGCTCCTATTCTGATGCATGGCCTGCTTTTGTACCTGCTATTATTACCTATCTGCTTACCCTAAACTGCTTAGTATAGGTTGGTTAGTGATCCATCAGTGACCTCCACCTTGTCCTTGTTGCCCCTGCTTCATCATCGACGACTCGATCAACGTGATCGACGACCAGATCCCGACACCTCACATCACATCACGCCTCTTTTGTTGCTTGACTCTGCAGAGCTACTATCAAGTGCCGAGGGCGATCCCTCATAACGCACTCCTGGTGATAATTCTGTAGTGTAGCTATTCGGTCGTGGTCATCGAGGGTGATTTCCTCTTTCACCATTCCCGATACGGCTCTGTCGTTCAACACCTCAAGTGTGAACCTCGAGGGTGGTCCCTCTTATGTTCACCTTGACGATTACATTGAGTGGAATCCACCGGGGGTGATTCCTCGGGTTTTCCCCTTGATGTCTGGACACACGGTTACCTTGACTTTACTTGAGACATTGGTGAAATTCGGGCGGGCCCGAAGAGCACCCAGGAGTTGTAACGGTGGCGGCTGGCTGTTTAGCGGTATCACCCAGGAGGGGGTGATAGCTCCGGACTTGTCCCGATAGCCGTCACTTCTTTTAATAATGCACTAACAGGTTTGGGTATTTGTTCTGAGTTGGCCTCTGGCCTTTACGCACTAACCACCACACGAGAATAGTTATGGGCCTCGACGTCGCAGTATCAACCGAAGCTTTGTCAGACGTCCAGTTCAGCATTGTGGCACGATCGGATCGTGCTGGCCATCCGAGGCGGTGCTGGTATCCACTCTGCACACAACGACCCGGAGTGCTGCGGGCGATGGGCCCAAGACCCTGGAGTGCTTAGGATGTAGACCGGCGGGGACCTCTCTGCTGAGCCTAGGTAGGGCTACGACGTGTTGATCTTCCAAGGCCGGGCATTGACCCCAGAAAGGTTTGTCCGGCCAGAGTGATCGAGCGTGTTGGGTAACGTGGTGCACCCCTGCATGGAAGATATATATTTGAATACCGTGTCCACGGTAATGGACGTTCAGACTTGTATCCTTATCTTATACAACTAGAAATGGATACTTGATATGTGATGGATATGTGGCTCCGAGATTGCTTTCTCGCAGTGAGTCGAGGAAGGATCTCTAGGCATTAATCTTACAACATGCTTGTTAATTATAAACCGCTATTCTTTACTCTTCTACATGCTGCAAGACACTTGGAGCTGCTTGAAGATGCTAGTCTTCGATAAGCTAGGCCTTCCCCTCTATTCTGGCATTCTGCAGTTCAGTCCACAGATACAACCCTTCCATTTGATACCAATGCATACTTAGTATAGATTTGATGCTTGCGAGTACATTGGATGAGTACTCACGGTTGCTTTGCTCCCCCTTTCCCCGTTCTTTCTTCTTTCTGGTTGTCGCAACCAGATGGTGGATCCCTGGAGCCAGATGCCACCATCGACGGATATTACTACATGAAGGCCACCGTAGACCAGGAGTAGTTAGGAGGTCCCAGGCAGGAGGCCTTGCCTCTTCGATCGTTGATGTTTGTGCTAGACTTCTTAAGGCATCCTTGTCTAATTTATGTCTGTACTCAGATATTGTTGCTTCCGCTGACTCTTGTGTATCGAGCTTCTGTATTCGAGCCCTCGAGGCCCCTGGCTTGTAATATGAAGCTTGTATTATTTTAATTTGTGTCTAGAGTTGTGTTGTGATATCTTCCTGTGAGTCCCTGATCTTGATTGTACACATTTGCGTGCATGATTAGTGTACGGTCGAGTCGGGGGCGTCACATCAGGCTTCCGCCGTCTTCCGGGCTCTCACTACCTGGTAGGGCCCGCCGCCTACAGGCCGTCGTGGGGGCTGGGCACCGCCTGACAGGAGTGACGTCAAGGGCGGAGTGGCAACAGTGTCACGCCGTGCGGAGATATCCGCCTGTACGGGGTACTGTGGCCGCGCCTTGCCCTGGACGTGGGGGTGATGGACTACACTGTAGCCACACCCTGTATTGTCTTTTTAATGGGGGCGCAGACTCTAAGGGCGATGTGGGCCGCCTGCTAGGAGCTGGCCTCTCTGGAGGCCGCCTGCAAGGAGTCGGCCCGTCTTGGCGCCGCCTTCTGGCAGCCGGCCGCTTGGGCCAGCCGGCCATCAGAAGGCGGCGCTTCATCTGGATGTCCTGAGGGGTGTAGCCGGCCCCGATGTCTTGAAAGGCTCAGGGACTCGGGTTAGGCTACCCGTGGCCCATTACTTCGACAGTAGTCCCAGAAGCTGGTGAGGCGTCGCGGCTGAGGAGCCGAGGAGCCTCATTAGTTTCCTTCTCCGGTGCTCTGAGCGGAAGCTTCATCCGACTCCCGGCGCGCCGCCTGGTGGGAATCGGCCACGTCCAGACGGATTTGTCTGAAAACTTCGAACGCAAAGGCGGGAACCAGGTGGCGTGCTAGATAAGCCTCCAGGCCCGCTGCCCGTCATGGGCACGCCACGTGGCGTCAACCATGCGGGCCAGCCTGCTAGCCCACACGCGCGATGGGACGCGCCAGCAGGCTAGGCCCGTGATACGTCTCCAACGTATCTATAATGTTTTATTGCTCCATGCTACTTTATCTACTGTTTTGGACTATAATGGGCTTTATTTTCCACTTTTATATTACTTTTAGGACTAACCTATTAACCGGAGGCCCAGCCCAGAATTGTTGTTTTTTGCCTTTTTCAGTATTTCGAAGAAACAGAATATCAAACGGAGTCCAAACGGAATGAAATCTTCGGAAACGTGATTTTCTCATCAGATAAGACCCAGGAGACTTGGACCCTCCGTCAAGAAAGCCACGAGGCGGTCATGAGGTGGAGGCACCCTCCTGTATGCGCCCCGCCTCGTGGGCCCCTCGAAGCTCCACCGACGTACTCTTTCCTCCTATATATACCTACGCACCCCCAAGCGATCGAGCAGAGCCAAAACCTAATTCCACCGCCGCAACTTCCTGTATCCACGAGATCCCATCTTGGGGCATGTTCCGGAGCTCCGCCGGAGGGGGCATCCACCACGGAGGGCTTCTACATCAACACCATAGCCCCTCCAATGAAGTGTGAGTAGTTTACTTCAGACCTTCGGGTCCATAGCTAGTAGCTAGATGTCTTCTTCTCTCTTTTTGGATTTCAATACAATGTTCTCCCCCTCTCTCGTGGAGATCTATTCGGTGTAATCTTCTTTTTGCGGTGTGTTTGTTGAGACCGATGAATTGTGGGTTTATGATCCAGCTTATCTATGAATAATATTTGAATCTTCTCTGAATTCTTTTATGTATGATTGAGTTATCTTTGCAAGTCTCTTCGAATTACCCGTTTGGTTTGGCCAACTAGATTGGTAGTTCTTGCAATGGGAGAAGTGCATTGCTTTGGGTTCAATCTTGCGGTGTCCTTACCCAAAGGATGTAAAGGTTTGCAAGGCACGTATTGTATTGTTGCCATCGAGGATAACAAGATGGGGTATTTATCATATTGCATGAATTTATTCCTCTACATCATGTCATCTTGCTTAAGGCGTTACTCTGTTTTAACTTAATACTCTAGATGCATCTTTGGATAGCGGTCGATGAGTGGAGTAATAGTAGTAGATGCAGAATCATTTCGATCTACTTGTCTCGGACGTGATGCCTATATACATGATCATACCTAGATAACCTCATAACTATGCTCAATTCTATCAATTGCTCAACAGTAATTTGTTCACCCACCGTAGAATATTTATGCTCTTGAGAGAAGCCACTAGTGAAACCTATGGCCCCCGGGTCTATTCTCATCATATCAATCTCCATCACTTTTATACTTGCTTTGTTTTTACTTTGCCTTTACTTTTTACTTTGCATCTATATACCAAAAATACCAAAAATATTATCTCTATCAGATCTCACTCTCGTAAGTGACCGTGAAGGGATTGACAACCCTAATCACCTTGGTTGCGAGTAGCTATCGTTTTGTGCAGGTACGAGGGACTTGCGCGTGGCCTCCTACTGGATTGATACCTTGGTTCTCAAAAACTGAGGGAAATACTTACGCTACTGTGCTGCATCATCCTCTCCTCTTCGGGGAAAACCAACGCAAGCTCAAGACATAGCAAGAAGGATTTCTGGCGCCGTTGCCGGGGAGTCTACGCAAAAGTCAACATACCAAATACCCATCATAATCCCTATCTCTCGCGTTACATTATTTGCCATTTTCCTCTCGTTTTCCTCTCCCTCACTTCACCCTTGCCGTTTTATTCGCCCTCTCTTTCCCAATCTCCTCCTCTTTTTCCCTTTGCCTTTTGTTTGCTCGTGTGTTGGATTGCTTGTTTCTCGCGATTGCTCAAGATGCTACCAAATTGTGTTACTTCACCAATACCAATAATAATGATTTCCTTACCACTCCGATTGCTCCTCTTGCCAATACTGAATCTTGTGAATTCAATACTGCTTTGTTGAATCTTGTTATGAAAGATCAATTCGCCGGCCTTCCTAGTGAAGATGCCGTTACTCATCTGAATAGCTTCGTTGATTTATGTGATATGCAAAAGAAAAAAGATGTCGATAATGATGTCGTTAAATTGAAGCTATTTCCTTTTTCGCTTAGAGATCGTGCTAAAGCGTGGTTTTCATCTTTACCTAAAAATAGTATTGATTCTTGGAAAAAGTGCAAAGATGCTTTTATCTCTAAGTATTTTCCTCCCGCTAAGATTATCTCTCTTAGGAACGATATTATGAATTTTAAGCAACTTGATCATGAACATGTTGCACAAGCTTGGGAGAGAATGAAATTAATGATACATAATTGTCCTACTCATGGTTTGAACTTGTGGATGATTATACAAAAAATTTATGCTGGATTGAATTTTGCTTCTAGAAATCTTTTAGATTCGGCCGCGGGAGGCACTTTTATGGGAATCACTTTAGGAGATGCTACTAAACTCCTAGATAATATTATGGTTAATTATTCTCAATGGCATACTGAAAGATCTATTAATAAAAAAGTGCATGCGATAGAAGAAATTAATGTTTTGAGTGGAAAGATGGATGAACTTATGAAATTATTTGCTACTAAGAGTGTTTCTTCTGATCCGAATGATATGCTTTTGTCTACCTTGATCGAGAATAATAATGAATCTATGGATGTGAATTTTGTTGGTAGGAATAATTTTGGTAACAAGGCGTATAGAGGGAATTTTAATCCTAGGCCTTATCCTAGTAATCCTTCTAATAATTATGGAAATTCCTACAACATCTCTTATGGAAATTTTAATAAGATGCCCTCTGAATTTGAGAGTAGTGTTAAAGAGTTTATGAATTCACAAAAGAATTTTAATGCTTTGCTTGAGGAGAAATTGCTTAAAGTTGATGATTTGGCTAGGAACGTTGATAGAATTTCTCTTGAGGTTGATTCTTTAAAGCTTAGATCTATTCCTCCTAAGCATGATATCAATGAGTCTCTCAAAGCTATAAGAATTTCCATTGATGAGTGCAAAGAAAGAACCGCTAGGATGCGTGCTACAAAAGATGCCTTTATTAAAGCGTGTTCTTCTAATTCCTATGAAAATCAAGATGAAGATCTAAAAGTTATTGATGTGTCCCCTATTAAATCTTTGATTTGCAATATGAATCTTGATGAAACTGAATATGATCTTCCTTTACCTAGAAGGCGTTCTAAGAATTCAGAGTTTTTAGATCTTGATGATGAAATTGATAAAAGCGGGATTGAAAGAAATAAAAATCGAGATGTTGCTAAACCCACTATATTGGATATCAAGGAATTTAATTGTGAATATTGCGCTTTAATTGATTGTATTTCCTTGTTGCAAACCATGCTAAATTCTCGTCATGCTTATAGTCAAAATAAGGCTTTTACCGAACACATTGTTGATGCCTTAATGCAATCTTATGAAGAAAAGCTTGAGTTGAAAGTTTCTATCCCTAGAAAACTCCATGATGAGTGGGAACCTACTATCAAAATTAAAATTAAGATTATGAGTTTCATGCTTTGTGTGATTTGGGTGCTAGTGTCTCTACTATTCCCAAAACTTTGTGTGATTTGCTAGATTTCCGTGACTTTGATGATTGCTCTCTAAACTTGCATCTTGCGGATTCCACTATTAAAAGGCCTATGGGAAGAATTAATGATGTTCTTATTGTTGCAAATAGGAATTATGTGCCCGTAGATTTTATCGTTCTTGATATAGATTGCAATCCTTCATGTCCTATTATTCTTGGTAGACCTTTCCTTAGAACGATTGGTGCAATTATTGATATGAAGGAAGGGAATATTAGATTCAAATTTCTGTTAAAGAAAGGCATGGAACACTTCCCTAGAAATAAAATAAAATTACCATATGAATCTATCATGAGAGCCACTTATGGATTGCCTACCAAAGATGGAAATACCTAGATCTATCCTCACTTTTATGCCTAGCTAGGGGCGTTAAACGATAGCGCTTGTTGGGAGGCAACCCAATTTTATTTTTAGTCTTTTGTTTTTGCTTCTGTTTATGAATAAATAATCCATCTAGTCTTTGATTAGATGTGGTTTTATCTTTTAGTTAGTGTTTGTGCCAAGTTAAACCTATTGGATCTTCTTGGATGATAGTTATTTGATCTTGCTGTAATTTCCAGAAACTTTGCGCTTAGTGCCCGAATTGTTAAAAATCACCAG
Organism: Aegilops longissima; assembly: GCA_021605205.1. Taxonomy (NCBI): domain Eukaryota; kingdom Viridiplantae; phylum Streptophyta; class Magnoliopsida; order Poales; family Poaceae; genus Aegilops; species Aegilops longissima. The sequence goes on along the minus strand of CM038679.1, from coordinate 553,121,628 downwards.
AAGTTTGCTGCTGATCAATAAACAAATTTTCCAGGTCGTCTAATTTTGGTAGAATTTTTTGAGTTCCAGAAGTTTGCGTTAGTTACAGATTACTACAGACTATTCTGTTTTTGACAGATTCTGTTTTTCGTGTGTTGTTTGCTTATTTTTATGAATCTATGGCTAGTAAAATAGTTTATAATCCATAGAGAAGTTGGAATACAGTAGGTTTAACACCAATATAAATAAATAATGAGTTCATTACAGTACCTTAAAGTGGTCTTTTGTTTTCTTTCTCTTACGGAGCTCACGAGATTTCTATTGAGTTTTGTGTTGTGGAGTTTTCAAGTTTTCGGTGAATTCTTTTTGATGGATTATGGAACAAGGAGTGGCAAGAGCCTTATCTTGGGGATGCCCATGGCACCCCTAAGATAATCCAATGACACCAAAAAGTCAAAGCTTGGGGATGCCCCGGAAGGCATCCCCTCTTTCGTCCACTTCCATCGGTAATTTACTTGGAGCTATATTTTTATTCACCACATGATATGTGTTTTGCTTGGAGCGTCTTGTATTATATGCGTCTTTGCTTGTTAGTTTAACACAATCATCCTTGCTGTACACACCTTTTGAGAGAGCCATACATGAATTTAAATTTGATAGAATAATCTATGTGCTTCACTTATATCTTTTGAGCTTGATAGTCTTCTCATAGTGCTTCACTTATATCTTTTGAGCGTGATAATTTTTGCTCTAGTGCTTCACTTAGATCTTTTAGATCACGGTGGTGGATTTGTTTTAAAGAAACTTGATCTCTCATGCTTCGCTTAGATTATTTTGAGAGTCGTTAATAGCATGGTAATTTGCTTAATGTTAATATACTTGGTATTCAAGATATGTGAAACTTTCTTTTGAGTGCGTTGAATACTAAGATAAGTTTGATGCTTGATAATTGTTTTGAGATATGGAGGTGATAATATCAAAGTCGTGCTAGTTGAGTAGTTGTGAATTTGAGAAATGCTTGTGTTGAAGTTTGCAAATCCCGTAGCATGCACGTATGGTTAAAGTTGTGTAACAAATTTGAAACATGAAGTGTACCTGGCTTGTGCATCCTTATGAGTGGCGGTCGGGGACGAGCGATGGTCTTTTCCTACCAATCTATCCCCCTAGAAGCATGCGCGTAGTACTTGATTTTTGATGACTTCTAAATTTTTGCAATAAGTATATGAGTTATTTTGACTAATGTTGAGTCCATGGATTATACGCATTTTTACCCTTCCGCCTTTGCTAGCCTCTTGATGCACTGCATTGCCCTTTCTCACCTTGAGAGTTGGTGCAAACTTAGCGGTGCATCCAAACCCGTGATATGATATGCTCTTTCACACATAAACCTCCTTATATCTTCCTCAAAACAGCCACCATACCTACCTATTATGGCATTTCCATAGCCATTCCGAGATATATTGCCATGCAACTTTCCACCGTTCCGTTCATCATCATCATGACATTTTCTACTTTTGTCATATTTCCATTGCATGATCATGTAGTTGACATCGTATTTGTGGCAAAGCCACCATGCATTATTTTTCATACATGTCACTCTTGATTCATTGCACCATCCCGGTACACCGCCGGAGGCATTCATATAGAGTCATACCTTGTTCTAGTTTCGAGTTGTAATCCTTATGTTGTAATCAATAGAAGTGTGATGATCATCATTATTAGAGCATTGCCCAAATAAAAAAAAGAGAAAGGCCAAAAAGAAAAAAAGAAAGGCCCCAAAAAAAAGGGCAATGCTACTATCTCTTTTTCCACACTTGTGCTTCAAAGTAGCACCTTGTTCTTCATGTAGTGAGTCTCATATATTGTGCTTCAAAGTAGCACCATGTTTTTCATATAGTGAGTCTCATAAGTTGTCTTGTTCATACTAGTGGGAATTCTTTCATTATAGAACTTGGCTTGTATATTCCTACGATGGGTGAGGGAGTCCTGGACTAGGGGGTGTCCGGATAGCCGAACTATCATCTTTGGCCGGACTCCAAGACTATGAAGATACAAGATTGAAGACTTCGTCCCGTGTCCGGATGGGACTTTCCTTGGCGTGGAAGGCAAGCTTGGTGATACGGATATGTAGATCTCCTACCATTGTAACCAACTCTGTGTAACCCTAACCCTATTCGGTGTCTATATAAACCGAAGGGTTTTAGTCCGTAGGACGAAGAACAATCATACCATAGGCTAGCTTCTAGGGTTTAGCCTCTCTGATCTCGTGGTAGATCTACTCTTGTACTACCTATATCATCAATATTAATCAAGCAGGCGTAGGGTATTACCTCCATCGAGAGGGCCCGAACCTGGGTAAAAACATCGTGTCCCTTGTCTCATGTTACCATCCGCCTAGACGCACAGTTCGGGACCCCCTACCCGAGATCCGCCGGTTTTGACACCGACATTGGTGCTTTCATTGAGAGTTCCTCTGTGTCGTCACCTATAGGCCCGATGGCTCCTTCGGTCATCAACAACGACGCGGTCTAGGGTGAGATTTTTCTCCCGGACAGATCTTCGTATTCGGCGGCTTTGCACTACGGGCTAATTCACTTGGCCATCTGGAGCAGATCGAAAGCTACGCCCCTGGCCATCAGGTCAGATTTGGGAGTTTGAACTACACGGCCGACATCCGCGGAGACTTGATCTTCGACGGATTCGAGCCACAGCCAAGCGCGCCGCACTGTCTCGATGGGCACGATCTAGCTCTGCCACGAACCAGTGCCTTGAGGGCGCACCAGCGTTCCGCTCCGACCCTTAGCTCGGAGCCGACTCCCCCGATCGAGGACGAGTGGTTGGACACCTCCTCGGGGGCTACGATCTCAACGGCGATTGAGCCGAACTCCATCCCTGTCCTGCGAAGATCTGTGACTCCAAGGTGCCGGACTCCTCTCCGATTTCGAACCTCCACGCCTGCGCTAATCGAATCCGATTGGGCGCCGGGTCATGGAGTTCATCGCCATGACATCTTTCAGACTCGCCTTTGGCGATATCTTGAATTCACTAAAGTCTCTCTCTTTATCAGAGAGCCCTGGCCGACTACGATCAGAAGGTTGGGATGCGGACGACGAAGAAATTCAACGCCCACCCACCACCCACTTTGTAGCCATTGCCGATGATTTAACCGACATGCTCGACTTTGACTCAAGACATCGACGGTATGGACGACGATGCCGAGATTTATCAAGAACCAGCGCCTACAGGGCACCGAAGGCCACCTCGTCATACGACATATACATGGTGGACATCCCAAAAGATGGGAATGGCGATGGAACGGCGGAGGATGACCCTCCAAGAAACAACCCAAGCGCCGACGTCGCCGGGCGCCGTTTCTAAATCACGCCACAAGAAAACGGTGATTCCGCACGGAGATAATAATACTCGGACAAGGTCAAGACGACACCTCCAGCAGGACTCAACGCAGAGAAGGAGAAGCAAGACCGCACGACGGGCGGCAGTAAAGAGAGGTAGAGGACGACAATTATGCGCCCCTCCGAAGATGAGGCAAGCCTCGATAACGATGAATTTGTCGTGGCTCGAGGATCCTGCCAACAGGAGCGTTTCAAACGCAGCTTATGGCCATGGCAAGCAGCCTCAAGAAAAGCAGCAGCAGCTTAGAGCTGACTAAGACTTGCTAGTCGGACGGATGGATCAAGTCCTTGCAGCCGAAGAGTACGAACTTGAACGCCCTCCAAGAGATACCTGAACGCAGGCTGCTACCCCAATTAGAGGAAGCAGCACCCAAAACTACATCACCAAAGGCATGATGCGGCCGACCGCCACCCTGCGGGTCAGCGATGAGAGGCCTCTAGACCTCCATTCAAGCCGCACCGGCGCCGCCGACCAAGGCACGGGAAACGCGCCAGACCTGCAAGACATATTGGAGGACAAGGCAAGGCAAACAAGATTGATCTACGGATCGCGTGGGCGCCCCACGACACGTGAAGATAACCGTCACGCCGGATACAGCAACTCCGGCCGGGCCAAACACAGTAGACAAAGCTCATATGAGCTACGTCGTGATATAGCCCAATACAGTAGGCGCCAAGACACCCACTATGCTTCACAGATGAAGTAGTGGATCATCAAATCCCAGAGGGCTTCAAACCCGTAAACATCGAATCATACGATGGTACAACAGATCCTGCGGTCTGGATCGAGGACTATCTCCTCCATATCCACATGGCCCGCGGTGATGATCTACATGCCATCAAATACCTCCCACCAAGCTTAAAGGACCAGCTCGACATCGCTCAACAGCTTGCCGCCAGAATCAATTGGTTGCCGGAGGACTCGGAAGCCGCATTCCTTGATAACTTCCAGGGCACATATGTGCGACCACCAGACGCCGATGACCTCAGCCACATTGTCGGTGTCAAAACCGGCGGATCTCGGTAGGGGTCCCGAATCTGTGCGCCTAGGCGGATGGTAACAGGAGATAAGGGACACGATGTTTTACCTGTGTTCGGGCCCTCTTGATGGAGGTAAAACCCCACGCCCTGCTCGATTGATATTGATATTGTGGATGTTTACAAGAGTGGATCTACCACGAGATCAAGGAGGCTAAACCTAGAAGCTAGCCTATGGTATGATTGTAAGGGTTGTTGTTGTCCTCACGGACTAGAGCCATCCGGTTTATATAGACACCGGAGAGGGCTAGGGTTACATAGAGTCGGTTACAATGGTAGGAGATCTACATATCCAGATCGCCAAGCTTGCCTTCCACGCCAAGGAAAGTCCCATCCGGACACGGGCTAAGTCTTCAATCTTGTATCTTCATAGTCTTGGAGTCCGGTTGATGATGATAGTTCGCCGATGATAGTCCGCCGATGATGGTAGTCCGCCATCCGGACACCCCCTAATCCGGACTCCTCAAGAGTCCCTTAACCAGGCTTCAATGACGATAAGTCCAGATGCGTAGTCTTCGCGCTGCAAGGCGGGTTCTCCTTCGTTCTACGACACCAACAACAGTGTCCAGCTTCCTCATCAATGTTATGCTGCCTTGGCTTTTACGCCCAATAATGGCCTTCTTCCACGCTGTCGCAGCTAACGTGAAAAGCCAAGGTGTCTTTTATGTTTTACCCCTAGTTGTGCGAATAATCTGCCTATAAGGGAGGCAAGAATCCAGATCCAAATCACCATCTTCCTCTCGCAAATACTCATCGGAGCGCCGACCAAGAATCCATTCCATCATGGACCGCCAACGCTCCTCTTCTCGCGCCCCGCCCTTTGCCAGAGATTGGAGGAGATGCTCGCTCGCACAACGAGCTGGTGAAGCTCCAAGTGGGGGATATCTCCTCCGCCTTCATGGTTCCGGTTCGAGCCGGCTGGCCACCTACAAAGGTGGGAAGCAAGCGGAGGTTACCCCAAATCCCAACAAAGGGAGCGGGTATGTTTCATCCCCTATCCGATAAGGGGCTCGGATTTCCAGACATCCATTCCTCCGCTGGCTCCTGGAGTTCTACTTGACTCCAGCTTCATCACCTCACGCCCGCCTCAATCCTGCATATTGCGGGTTATGTAGCTCTTTGCGCAGCTTTTCCGGGCGCCGAGCCCCACTTCGCGCTGTGGAAGAGGTTGTTCGCCTTGTACCCCGCTCTCACGAGGGGTCCATATATCAAGTGGGCGGCGCCAAATATGGCGATTGCCGGACCGGATATCCATCCGAACCCCTAAGAAGGCGCTCAAGACCGGCCTTCGAATGGTTTTATATAGAAGACGCCCGCTGCCGGACCTGTTCGGTCGGCCTCCGGAGTTCAGCAATGCTCCTCTGAAGAAACGCCTTAGTTGGCGTCCGCGGAGCCCCCATCTCGAGGAAGACAAGAGCGTCCATTATTTGATGGGCCGAATAAGGTTACTGGCCCATGCCGGGTTGACCATGATTGGAGTCATGGCAACATGCATTATGCGGGGGGTGCAGCCACTACAATACAGGGGCCACCCCATGTGGGATTTCAACGGGGAGGACGATGCCACCCGTCATGGCCGCAAGGCATGGATTCGGCCAAGATCCGTGACGATCCTGTCCGCCTGTATAAGGGGAGAAGGAGGATTTCTTCTGACGAACCCGCTAAATGGGTTCTCCATGAAAAATCCCCGCCTTGGGTAAGTTTAACACTCACGTGTCCGACCCATGCCTTTCAAACTTAAGTTTTTATATTGTGTTCTTCTTTTCGACGCAGAACTGCACCGACCGTGGAGGGCATGCTAAGTCCGCTCCGCAGCCCGAGGATCCGAGAGATCCCGGATCCGCCTCCAAGAGGATCCGACATAAAGGTGGAGCTAATCGACGGGTGTTCCACCAGCTCAGCATGGACAATGCTTTAGTCGCCATCACGGCCGACTATCCCGGACTATATCCGCTTCCTGTGTGATTGCGGCCAAGCCCCGACACCGCTATTCCTTCCTTGCTTATTTCTCGACCACCGATATGATGGCGCTTGCAGGAGGCGCCTTAGGGCGAGAAGCCGAGCAGCGGTGGCTGACCAACAAGGGCCGCCGGACCAAGAGGCGGAAGAGGAGCGCGGCGCGATCGAAACGTCGCCGCAAAGGTGTAGCTCACAATTCATTATTTAGAGCAACGCTCCTAGGAAGCGCTTGAGTGCTCATGACTTTTATAGGGAAAAAGCATCCGCCGGATCAGGGGTGGAGGTTGTCAATCCAACCTCTACCAGCCAGGCCCCGCACCTGGTCGAGGGGGAGGCGAGCGCAAAGCGCGAGCCGGACGCTCCGACGGAGGATGCCGACAGACTGTCCGCCACCAAGTCGAGGTGGAGAGTGCCTCAATCACAGCGCCGCGGACAGTATTTCGTGACGCGTGCTTCTCCCCGAGGTGTTGAATGCCTTTAACATGGGGGACGCGACCTTCGCTACTCAAGATGGTTTTATCAGAGCTACGGAGCAGATGTAAAAGACATACGGGTAAGAGAATTTAATAGTTATATATGCCAAGAGTCCCCGAGACTTAAAGTAGTTATATTAACTGATTTAAGGATCATATGAAACGAGGATCTTACCGAGAAGAATACCCAACTGTCTCAGAGCTGCAAGAGTGCAAGGCCCAACTTGAGGCCGCATTTTCGGGCGCAGGAGGAAACGCAAGGACCTCTCCCGGTAACGCATTATTTTAGAAAGATAAGTAGTGTTTGGCCTTTGCGCAAGTCTGAAAGAAAAAAAATGACGTTAGGTGCTGCCGACAAGATCCGGACAGTAAGAACTTCTGCGCCAACTAAAGGTCGGCGAGAGGGTGCTGCATAAGGTGCAACATGAAAGGAACAAGCTCCAGGATGCCCATGCCCAGCTTGGAGAAGAGCTGAAGGCGCTCGGGCCGAGCTGTCGGGCTCCGTTAAGGAGAATCAGCGGCTTCGCGCTGCATATATAGTAAGTGCTTGAGCGAACTCCTTTGAAAAGAAGAGTTTGGCGAGGAAGTCAATTTGATAATCCGCAGGTATGCTCACAGTCGCCTCATGGAGGAGATGCCCAGATCAACGGGTGATCAACTTCCGAATTGTTGCAACCGATCGAACGAGTTTGGAAGGCAATGAGCAGCGCCATCCAGCGTTATGGCCAGCCTTCTCCTTACCCGAGGGTCTTGGGGAGCTTATGGAGAAGCTGCAGGAGGCGGCAGCGCTTCCATTTATGGAAGATTTCGCCTGCCGCCAAGGTGCTGTGGAGGCTCGGGCCATGGTAAAGACGCTGTACAAGAAGGCGGATCCCAACCACATGGTCAAGTCGGACTGTGGGGCCCGATGGGAAGGAGATCCTGTGAGTTTAGTATACGCCAAGTGGAGTTGGCGCTAAATTTTCCCAACAGACTATAAATTAGACAACCTGTTAGACGGGATTGAGGAAGAATACAATCACCGATTTGACAATGTATTATAAAATGACATACAAAATGCCTTCTAGCCGGATTGTAGATCGCTTGTCTTTGCCGACCTTTTCGCTTCATCCTCGGGACCCTAGAGTCCGGAGTGTGTCCGAATACCTTCTCGGTTATGAAACAACCGGGTATGCATGGAGACCAAAGCGAGGGGTCATCGTGCTTTATCGACAAGTGCCCAACTAGTTATGTTATATTACATGGGTAGTAAGAAACATCTTCCAGGAGAATAGTTCCGTTAAGGGTTCCTTTCCTCTGGGGTGGTATGCCCTAAAGTGCATGTCCGGACTCATGAAAAAAGCAGTAAAAACATCCGGGGCAGATAAATAAGTGGATAAAAATCATCTTTTAAGTCACCGATCAATATTCCCTTAAGAACGCTTAGCTTTCGGCTTCACCCACCTGAGGTACACATCCGCTGACCCGCAAGAATAATCGCAGAGGTGCTCCTTTACCTCCTAGCCGAACAATCGGGAACGAGGGGTAAGCACAGAGCCAGCAACCCAGCTTGGCCAAAACTTAAGTCATATCGATGCATATAATGGTGAATAAAAGGTACATGTGGAGGCTTGACATGTGCCGGGCATGAAGCCCAGATAATTAAGCTTCCGTAAAGAAGCCCTGTGTATAATGAGTGCGGATAGCACATCAATTGCGCGCTAACGCTATGCGCAAGTAGGCCCTTTAAGGCTTGGATGAATAGGGTTGAGAAAAAAAGATAAACAAAAGGCAGCTGAAGTAAAAAAATTTGGACGGGGAAAGGGACGAACTCTTAGTCCGGCGCTAGGCATAGAATCGCTTGAGGCGGGCTGCGCTCCATGGGTTCGCTCGAGTCGGTTATCCGATGCATTTCAGAGACGGTACGCCTACCGGTCAGGACTTGATCGATGATGAAGGGGCCTTCCCATTTGGGCTTGAGCTTGTCCTTTTTCTTGTCCGCAGCGAGAACCAGTTCGCCAACGTTGTAAGTCTTGGCCCGCATTTCTCGCTTTGATATCTTCGAGCCTGCTGCTGATAGAATGCGGAACGAGCCTTGGCGACGTCGCGCTTTTCCTCCAATGTGTCCAAGCTGTCCCGCCGATCCAACTCGCTTTCTTTCTTCGTACATGCGCACTGAGGTGAGTCATGAATGATGTCGCAGGCAAAACTGCTTCGCGCCAGATACCATAAAAATGGTGTGAATCCGTAGTACGGTTAGGCGTTGTCCGCAGCCCCCAGAGTACGGAGTCGAGCTCCTCTACCCAAAGGCGTGTCGATTTCGTAAGGGACCGCACTAGTCCGGGTTTGATGCCGCCATTATTAGACCATTTGCTCGTTCCACTTGACCGTTGGTTTGAGGATGATAGATCAAGCGTAATCGAGCTTGATGCCCATATTTTGCACCATGATTTAACCTCATCGGCGGTGAAGTTCGTGCTGTTATCGGTGATGATGCTGTGGGGACACCATAACGGTGTACTACCCCGGATATAAAGTCTATCACTGGTCCGACTCGCCGCTTTAACTGGCTTGGCCTCTATCCATTTGGTGAATTTATCCACCATGACCAATAGGTACCTTTGCTTGTGGGTTCCCCTTTAAGTGGTCCAACCATGTCAAGCCCTGCACCATGAACGCCGTGTAATGGGTATAGTTTTGAGGGCGGTGGGTGGCATATGGCTCGATTAGCAAAGAGTCGACAACCGACGATCTTTGGACTAAGTCCCGAGCATCCGCTCGGGCCGTCGGCCAATAAAATCCTGACGGAATGCCTTTCCTACAAGGGCCCGAGCTGCGGCGTGGTGTCCGCCTAGTCCGCATGAATTTCAGCCAGAGGTTTCGCCCTTCCTCTTCGGAGATACACCTTTGAAGGACTCCGTTGTACTTTTCTTATAAAGTTCTCCTCATAGACCTTGTAGGCTTTAGATCACGGACAATGCAGCGGGCCTCATTTTGGTCTTCGGAAGCTCTTGCCTAAGCAAGTAGGCGAGGAATGGTTCTGTCCACGGGCAATTACTGCCATTATGTCGGGCGGAAGGTGTTATATCATCGGCTGAATCGCCGTTGGTGCGGCTTGTTCCGGTTTGTTAGTTCCGACTCCTCTTCCCATAGTACGGATGGCTTGAAGAGCCGCTCCAGAAGATGTTAGAGGGACAGCGCTGCTTTTGCGCCAATGCGTACAAGACGTCGGCTGCTTGGTTATTATCCCGGCCACGTGATGGAATTCAAGTCCTTCGAACCGGCTGACATTTTAGGACAGCGCTGCGATATGCTGCCATTTTGGATCTTTGGCCAAAGTCTCCGCTTATTTGGGATATTGCGAGGTTTGAATCCTCGCGCACCTCTAGGCGTTGAATGCCCATGGAGATTGCCATCCGGAGACCATGTAAAAGGGCCTCGATTCGCTGCGTTGTTGGAGTCCGTGTACATTATCCGGCACGATTGACTGTGTCCCCGGTCGGGGACGTCAATACGACGCCAGCCCCAATCCGCTAACATTTTAGAGCCGTCAAAGTGCATAATCCAATTGGAGTATGCGCCGATTCTTTAGGGAGTTCGGCTTGGTCCATTCAGCGACAAAGTCAGCCAAAACTTGTGACTTTATAGCTCACGAGGTTTGTAAGATATATCAAATGGTAAGAGCTCAATGGCCCATTTTGCAATCCTCGCCTGTCGCGTCATGTTGTTTATAATGTCGTTAATGGTACTTCAGAGGCCATCTGTTATCGAACACTCTTGAAAGTAGTGTCGAGCTTCCGGATGCCATGAACACCGCGATGCTATCTTCTCGATAGTGCGGGTAACGGACTTGCGTGGGGTTAACACAAAGGATACGAGTATACTGGTTTTTGAAGAGGGAATTTATGCCCTTCTTTTCTCGCTCGACGACGAGTACCGCGCTTACAACTTGATGCGTAGCTGCGATGTATAACAACATTGGTTCGCCCAGGTTGGGCGCAGCCAGACCGGATTTGTTGCCAATATGGCCTTTATTTCTTCGAGTCCGGCGGTGGCAGCATCCGTCCACTGGTGTTCGGCGCCTAAGGAGGCGATAGAGGGTAATGCCTTTTCTCCTAGATGGGAGATAAAGCGGCTTAGAGCCGCCACGCATCCCGTCAATTTTGTATTTGCTTGAGGTCTTTGGGATATCTAGCTGTGACAGAGCTCGGATCTTGGCTGGGTTTGCTTCAATTCCTCTACGGATACGATGAAGCCCAAAGAGCTTTCCGGTGGTACGCCAAAACGCATTTTTCCGGATTCAGCTTGATGTCATATGTTCCGAGGTTGTCGAATGTGAGCCTCAAGTCATCTACTAGAGTTTCGACGAGTTTAGTTTTGACGACTACGTTGTCACGATGCCTCTACTGCTTTTGCCGATCCGTAGCCGACATGTCTGAATCATGCGCCGATATGTTGCGCCGGCGCTTTTAAGTCCAAGGGCATCGTGTTGAAGCAGTAATGGTCCATATGGAGTAATGAATGCCGCTATGCTTGATCCGCTTCGCCATCTTGATTTGATGATAGCCGAGTATGCGCCCGTGAAGCACAATGAATCGTGTTCGCAGTGGCATCGATGATTTGGTCGATGCGGGAGGGGGAAGGGATCCTTTGGGCAGGCTTTATTTAGGTCTTTGAAATCGACACATAGGCGCCAGGATTTGTCCTTCTTGGTACCATTACCAGTTTGCTAGCCAATCCGGTGCTTGATGTCTTTGATGAATCCGCCCAATAGTTTGGCTAGCTCTTCTCCCATTGCCTGTCTTTTGGGTTCGAAAATCGTCAAGAGCCTGTTTGACTCGCTTAAACTTTTAGGATGTTTAGGCTGTGTTCTCGCCAATCTGCGTGGGATTCCGGCATATCCGAGGGGTGCAGCAAAATGTCCCAATTTTCCCAAGGAATTTCGCAGGCGGCGCCTACATCAGGGTTCAATTGTGCCCGATGGAGGCCGTCTTTGTCGGGTCCGCTGGGTGGACCTGGAATTTTACTATTTCATCTGCTGGTTTAAAGGAGGTGGACTTGGATCTCTTATCGAGTATCACATCGTCCCTATTCACCGAGAGCGCAGTGGTGGTGAGTTCCTCGCCGCTAGGGCTTCGGATAGTGCCTCTAAGGCTAATGCGGCTGTCTTGTTTTTGGCGCGGAGTGATATGTCCGGATCACTAACGAGAGTGATTATTCCGCCGGGCCCAGGCATTGCATTTTGAACTTCATGTACCCGTAATGGGGTACGGCTTGAAAAATTGTGAATGCCTCTCGCCCTAATATAGCGTGATATCCGCTGTTGAACGGGCCACTTGGAACGTGACTTCTTCGGATCTGTAATTGTCCGCAAGTCGAATACCACATCGAGTGTGATTTTTCCTCAGGCAGCGCCTCCGGCTAGGGATTATTCCTCTAAAGGTTGTGCTGCTTCGCTCAATACGGTTCCATCTATTTCCATTTTTTGAAGGGTTTCTCGTAGATGAGGTTTAATCCGCTGCCGCCATCCATGAGGACTTTTGTAAGTCGAAGCCGCTCACTATTGGACTAAGTACCAGTGCGCCGGAGCTCGGGCTGTCCGAATTTAGGTTCGCCGCTGGCGTTGAAGGTGATGGCTGTGTCGCCCATGGATTGGTTGTTGCTACTTGGTAGACTTCGCGAGGCTGCGGATTGTTCGCTTCGCATATTATTTGATGCGAAGTCTCAAGACTGTTGATACTGCATCGATGTTGTTGGGGTGGTTTTCCGGGCTAGAAGCTCCTCTCCACTTTTGGCCACCTGCCGTAATATCCAACATGCTCAAGGCTATGTGTTGGGGCGGCACCTTCAGATTGCGGAATTTTACAGGTCCGCCGAGCCATCCCTCTAGTACGGTTCCGCGTCTTTATGGGGTTTTTGCTTTTTGGTTTTGTATCCGGTGCCCGAGTGTAATGCACCCTTTTGTTGCGGACTAGGGTTGTATTCGGGGCCGGATTGTCCCAAAACTTATTTTCGGTTGTCCGAAACTCTCCATCGCACAAGACTTTCAGATTATGGACGCCAGTCGGCGGTTGCGTGTAATTTCGCGACGGCCGACGGCGCTCAAGATTCCTCGTCCGTGCAATTATTGCAAAAATTGAGATTATGCTTTTCCTCTCGGCATCCTTTATCCTGTCCATAACCAGGAGGAATCTGGCCCAAGAATGATGTACCGCCTCGGTGGGCTCTTGCCGGATTAGAGATAGATAGCATATGTCCGGGCGGTGGGTGGAATTAAGTCCGAACCCTACCCATCTCAAGGCTCAAGGCCGAGAAGTTTCCAATTTGAAGCTTGGATTGCTGGACGTTGTCCAACGAGTCCTGGTCCGATGCCCGACTTTAAGTTCAGTGCTTGATCAAGTCCGCCCCTCCGCGGAAATCCGCATGGGGGTTCGGGAGCCCGACATGACTAGTTTTCAATATAGGAGAAGGCCGCCGATTGTTCCTCTACCATCGCAACATGGTGGGTGACCGGGAGAGTTAATCTCTCGATCGGTTTTAAGCCCAATCTGATTGTAGTCTCAGAAGCGACTCAGTGGCGGCGATGCGATCCAAGAGCTCGCTTACTTGACGAGAGCTCTATTGATCCAGCCGCCGGGCGAATTCCGAGCTGACGTGAAAATTGCTTTTGACGACTTGAGAGGTCATTGTCGGCGGTGGCCGGACGGGCGGTCATAAGAAAACCACCTAGCCGATAGTTTGGCGGCGGCCAAGGCTCCTTTGATAAAATACCGCCCTTGAAGACGGAGGAGGCATCCTTCCTATCGGTGACGGCACGAGGAACTCTCAATGAAAGCACCAATGTCGGTGTCAAACCGCGGATCTCGGTAGGGGGTCCCGAACTGTGCGCCTAGGCGGATGGTAACAGGAGACAAGGGACACGATGTTTTACCCAGGTTCGGGCCCTCTTGATGGAGGTAAAACCCTACGTCCTGCTCGATTGATATTGATATTGTGGATGTTTACAAGAGTGGATCTACCACGAGATCAAGGAGGCTAAACCTAGAAGCTAGCCTATGGTATGATTGTAAGGGTTGTTGTTGTCCCACGGACTAGAGCCATCCGGTTTATATAGACACCGGAGAGGGCTAGGGTTACATAGAGTCGGTTACAATGGTAGGAGATCTACATATCCAGATCGCCAAGCTTGCCTTCCACGCCAAGGAAAGTCCCATCCGGACACGGGCTAAGTCTTCAATCTTGTATCTTCATAGTCTTGGAGTCCGGTTGATGATGATAGTTCGCGATGATAGTCCGCCGATGATGGTAGTCCGCCATCCGGACACCCCTAATCCGGACTCCTCAAGAGTCCCGAACCAGGCTTCAATGACGATAAGTCCAAAGATGCGTAGTAGTCTCGGCGTTGCAAGGCGGGTTCTCCTTCAAGTTCTACGCACCTGCCGAGCAAGTGTCCAGCTTCCTCATCAATGTTGCGCTGCCTTGGCTTTTTACGCCCAATAATGGCCTTCTTCCACGCTGCCGCATCTAACGTGAAAAGCCAAGGTGTCTTTTATGTTTTACCCCTAGTTGTGCGAATAATCTGCCTATAAGGGAGGCAAGAATCCAGATCCAAATCACCATCTTCCTCTCGCAAATACTCATCGGAGCGCTTTCGACCAAGAATCTATTCCATCATGGACCGTCAACGCTGCCTCTTATCGCGCTCCCGCCCTTTGCCGTGAGATTGAGGAGATGCTGTTCGCAGAAGCAGCCTGGTGAAGCTCCAAGTGGGAGGATATCTCCTCCGCCTTCATGGTTCCGGTTCGAGCGGGCTGGCCACCTACAAAGGTGGGAAGCAAGCGGAGGTTACCCCAAATCCCAACAAAGGGGAGCGGGTATGTTTCATCCCTATCTCGATAAGGGGCTCTGGATTTCCCATACATCCATTCCTCCGCTGGGCTCTCGGAGTTCTACGGACTCCAGACTTCATAACCTCACGCCTGCCTCAATCCTGCATATTGCGGGTTATGTAGATCTTTGAGCTCTTCCTCAAGGCGTCGAGCCCCACTTCGTGCTGTGGAAGAGGTTGTTCTGCCTTGTACCCCGCTCTCACGAGGAGTCCATATATCAAGTGGGCGGCGCTGAAATATGGCGCATTGCGGGACCGGATATCCATCCGGAACCCCTAAGAAGGCGCCCGGAGACTGGCCTTCGGAATGGTTTTATATAGAAGACGCTCCGCTGTCGGACCCTGTTCGGATCGGCCTCCCGGAGTTCAGCAATGCTCCTCTGAAGAAATGCCTTAGTTGGCGCCCCCGAGAGCCCCCATCCGAGGAAGATAAGAGCGCCCATTATTTGATGGGCCGAATAAGGTTATCGCCCATGCCGGGTTGACCATGATTGAGTCATGGCAACATGCATTACGCGGGGGTGCAGCCACTACAATACAGGGCCACCCCATGTGGGATTTCAACGGGAGGACGATGCCACCCGCCATGGCCGAAGAGGCGGATTCGGCCAAGATCCGTGACGATCCTGTCCGGCTGTATAAGGGGAGAAGGAGGATTTCTTCGGACGAACCCGTTAAATGGGTTCTCCATGAATAATCCCCTGCCTTGGGTAGCGAACACTCTGCATGTCCGACCCGTGCCTTTCAAATTTAAGTTTTTATATTGTGTTCTTCTTTCGACGCAGAACTGCGCCGGACCGTGGAGGGCATGCTAAGTCCGGCCCGCAGCCCGAGGATCCAGAGATCCTGGATCCGCCTCAAGAGGATCCGGACATAAAGGTGGAGCTAATCGACGGGTGTTCCACCAGCTCAGCATGGACAATGCTTTAGTCGCCATCACGGCCGACTATCCCGGACTATATCCGCTTCCCGGTGATTGCGGCCAAGCCCTCGACACCGTCATTCCTTCCTTGCTTATTTCTGACCACCAGATATGATGGCGCTAGTGCAGGAGGCGCCTAGGGCGAGAAGCCGAGCTCAGCGGTGGCTGACCAACATGGGCCATTCGACCAAGAGGCGGAAGAGGAGCACGGCGCGGTCCAAACGCCGCCGCAAAGGTGTAGCTCACATTCATTATTTAGAGCAACGCTCCTAGGAAGCGTTTGAGTGCTCATGACTTTTATAGGGAAAAAGCATCCGCCGGATCATGGGCGTGGAGGTTGTCAATCCAACCTCTACCAGCCAGGCTCCCGCACTGGTCGGAGAGGGGGAGGCGAGCAAGGCGCGAGCCGGACGTTCCTCCGACGGAGGATGCCGACAGACCGTCCGCCACCAAGTCCGAGGTGGAGAGTGGCTCAATCACAGCGCCGCCGACAGTATTTCGTGACGTGCTTCTCCCCGAGGCGCTGAATGCCTTTAACACGGGGACGCGCACCTTCGTGCTACTCAAGATGGTTTTATCAGAGCCACGGAGCAGTATGTAAAAGACATACGGGTAAGAGAATTTAATAGTTATATATATGCCAGTAGCCCCCGAGACTTAAAGTAGTTATATTAACTGATTTAAGGATCATATGAAACGTAGGATCTTAGTGAGAAGAATACCCAACTGTCTCAGGAGCTGCAAGAGTGCAAGGCCCAACTTGAGGCCGCACTCTCTGGCGCAGGAGGAAACGCAAGGACCTCTCCTGGTAACGCATTATTTTAGAAAGATAAGTAGTGTTTGGCCTTTGCGCAAGCCTTAAAGAAAAAAATGACGTTGCAGGTGCTGCCGGACAAGATCCGGACAGGCAAGAACTTCTGTGCCGACTAAAGGCCGGCGAGAGGGTGCTGCATAAGGTGCAGCATGAAAGGAACAAGCTCCAGGGTGCCCATGCCCAGCTTGGACAAGAGCTGAAAGGCGTTCGGGCCGAGCTGTCGGGCTCCGTTAAGGAGAATCAGCGCTTCGCTGCATATATAGTAAGTGCTTGAGCGAACTCCTTTGAAAAGAAGAGTTTGGCGAGGAAGTCAATTTGACAGCTGCAGGTATGCTCACAGTGTCGCCTCGCTGGAGGAGATGCCCGTATCAACGGGTGATCAACTTCCCCAATTGTTGCAACCGATCGAACGAGTTCGGCGGGCAATGAGCAGCGCCATCCAGCGTTATGGCCAGCCTTCTCCTTACCCGAGGGTCTTGGGAGCTTATGGAGAAGCTGCAGCAAGGCGGCAGCGCTTCCATTTATGGAAGATTTCGCCCGCCGCTAAGGTGCTGTGGAGGCCCGGGCCATGGTAAAGACGCGGTACAAGAAGGCGGATCCCAACCACATGGTCAAGTCGGACTGTGGGGTCCGATGGGAAGGAGATCCCTGTGAGTTTAGTATACGGCCAAGTGGAGTTGGCCGCTATATTTTCCCAACAGGACTATAAATTAGACAACCTGTTAGACGGGATTGAGGAAGAATACAATCAGTCGATTTGACAATGTATTATAAAATGACATACAAAATGCCTTCTAGCCGGATTGTAGATCGTTTGTCTTTGCCGACCTTTTCGCTTCAATCTCGGGACCCTAGAGTCCGGAGTATGTCCGAATACCTTCTCGGTTATGAAACAACCGGGGTATGCATGGAGAGCAGGCGTAGGGGTCATCTGTGCTTTATCAGACAAGTGCCCAACTAGTTATGTTATATTACATGGGTAGTAAGAAACATCTTCCAGGAGAATAGTTCCGTTAGGGTTCTTTTTTCTCGGGGTGGCATGCCCTAAAGTGCATGTCCGGACTCATAAAAAAGCAGAAAACATCTGGGGCAGATAAATAAGTGGATAAAAATCATCTTTTAAGTCACCGATCAATATTCCCTTAAGAACGCTTAGCTTTCGGCTTCACCTACCGAGGTACACATCCGCTGACCCGCAGTAACAATCGCAGAGGTGCTCCTTTACCTCCTAGCCGAACAATCGGGAACGAGGGTAAGCACAGAGCCAGGCAACCCAGTTTGGCCAAACTTAAGTCATATTGATGCATATAATGGTGACTAAAAGGTACATGTGGAGGCTTGACACATGTGCTGGGCATGAAGCCCGTATAATTAAGCTTCTGGTAAAGAAGCCCCTAGGTATAATGAGTGCGGATAGCACATCAATTGCGCGCGAACATTGCGCAAGTAGGCCCTTTAAGGCTTGGATGAATAGGGTTGAGAATAAAAAGATAAATAAAAGGCAGCTGAAGTAAAAAAAAAATTTGGACGGGGGGAAATGGACGAACTCTTAGTCCGGCGCTAGGCATAGAATCGTCGGAGGCGGGCTGCGTTCCATGGGTTCGGCTCGAGTCGGTTATCCTATGCATTTCAGAGACGGTACGCCTCACCGTCGACTTGATCGATGATGAAGGGGCCTTCCCATTTGGGCTTGAGCTTGTCCTTTTCTTGTCCGGCAGCGAGAACCAGTTCGCCAACGTTGTAAGTCTTGGCCCGCATTTCTCGCTTTGATATCTTCGAGCCTGCTGCTGACAAAATGCGGAACGAGCCTTGGCGACGTCGCGCTCTTCCTCCAATGTGTCCAAGCTGTCCTGCCGATCCATCCAATGAGGCACCTAGGACAGGAAAAGCCGAAATCCATGGCAGCCCTCACCACACTCATGACCCGCCTTTGTGCGGGAGAGGACAGCTGGCTAGCTCGTTGTAACAACTTGACCAAAAACCCTGGTAGTTCGAACACCAAGGACAGCAAATGGCAGGTCGCGTCGCAACAAGAACAAGCGCCGCATTAACGGCGATAATGATGAAGATACGGCAGTCAATGCCGGATTCAGAGGCTCTAAACCCGGTCAGCGGAAGAAGCCATTCAAAAGAAATACCCAGGGCCCGTCCAACTTGGACCGAATACTCGATCGCTTGTGCGATACATGGCACCCCAAAAACTAGCCAATCACACCAACAGGACTGTTGGGTGTTCAAGCAAGCGAGCAAGCTAAGTGCGAACTCAATGACAAGGGGCTGCATAGCGATGACGAGGAAGAGCCCCGGCCGCCAAACAATAGAGGACAGAAGGGCTTTCCCACACAAGTGTGGACGGTGAACATGATATACGCAACCCATATACCCAAAAGGGAGCGGAAGCATGCACTAAGGGACGTATATGCGATGGAGCCACGCCAAGTTCAACCCATGGTCTTCCTGCCCGATCACCTTTGATCGAAGGACCACCCACTAGCATCCGTCACGGCGGTTTCGCGCATTGGTTCTTGACCCAATTATTGACGGATTTCACCTCACTAGAGTCCACGATGGACGGCGGCAGCAGCCTGAACCTGCTTTATCGGGATACTGATCAGCAAAATGGGCATAGACCCTCAAGGATTAAACCCACAAAGACAAACTTTAAAGGCCAATTGTACAGGCTCAGTTACACTCGAAGTGGTCTTCGGATCCCCGGATAACTTCCGAAGCGAAGAGTTAATCTTCGACATAGTCTCGTTCCGCAGCGGCTATCACGCACTGCTCGGACGAACCGCATTCGCAAAATTCAATGCGGTGCCGCACTACGCGTACCTCAAGCTCAAGATGCCAGGTCCTCGAGGAGTAATCACGGTCAATGGAAACACCGAACGCTCTCTCCGAACGGAGGAGCACACGGCGACCCTCGCGGGCGGAGGTGCAAAGCAGCCTCTCACAGCAATTCTCGAGTCCGCCATTAAACGCCTGACACCGCTGCCAAGCCGCGCCGTAGTAACCTACAACAAGACCGCTGGCACGATCCAAGCATCGCCAGTAGCAATCTGCCCCAACCCCAGCCCTCGCAAAATTGCGAAGCCCGATTACGCGCACATAACTACGCTCCGAGATACCATGGGCATAAGGGAGGGCACGACCACGCACACCTGCACGCGCTCAACCGCACCAGGGGCTCCCGATTGTGTCATTCTTTTTCTTTTCTTCTTTTTTTCTTACTTTCAGGACTCCGTCTTCCAGAAGTCCTGTCCGGCACCAGAATTGCCGAACTCACGATGCAACAGCCAGGGAAGCAGAAAGCTACGTCGAATGTCCAGGTGGTCTCTACTACGAGCATTATACCTGTTTTACATACCATCCCGTAGCTCACCCCTGGAGGGGGACATGTTAAATAGTCCCATCCCTTGCTTATCGCACTATTTGTATCGTTCTGCTTTCATTGCAGTACCTTTTTGAATAAACAATACATAGCTTTTGCCTATTATTGCACTCCCTTCTTTATCTATATATATGTTCATTTCATGACATGTTGCACCCGTACACTTTGGTACGACCAATACACCATGGGCTTAAGGACCCCAAAATTATGGTGTGATAAGTCCGAACACTTTCACAAGTGCGGCACCCTGAACTTATAGCATTATATGCATCGGCTCCGAATCATGTCTTCGGTCAATAGTTGGGTTTGCCCGGCTCCTATGTTTTGGTACCTTACGTTCCGTTATATCGGCTAAGGTAGCACTTTGGGAGAACCATCGCGATTGTGCCCGGTTGAGCTGGGTTGAGCACCTCGGTGGAGAAAGCTAAAACTGACCGTCATGATAGGGCGAGAGCCGGTCATTGTTCGAGAGGTTTTTTCGGGTCCCTAAATACCTATGCCGCTTAGAGCGAGGAACCGGCATTGTCCGGCCAAGGCGTGGATAGCGCCCCGAACTCGGTCTTCCGAATACTAGGGGCTTCACCGAAATTTAAAATTATAGAATTCTGTGGCTAAGTGAGAGTGTTCAAGCACTATAAGTCCGGTTGCCTTGTTCGTTCGTTGGCGCCTCCTCGATGGACCCAAGAATGGGAACAAGCGCTCAAGTTTATCCCGAACACCCCAAAGACTCGTGGCATGGGGGCTGAAGCCAACGACTTGCCATCTCTCAAATTTGATAAGCGGCCGCCTGAAGGTAATATTTTAAAATAACAAGCGTTGCTTAGCGATATGAACAGGTTTTCAGCGTGCGGGATAACAAATGCGAGTCTATTCAAAATTACATCTTTGGAGCACTCATCCGCTATCTGGCGGGAACCCTTCAGACGCCCTCATAGTACATTTCGGCTTGCGATGATCTTTGCCCTTGGTGGCCCGTCCGTCACAAGCTTCTCCGCACCCAGCTTGCCCGGTGCACTTTAGCACGGGCAAGGCCCGACAGGCACCTTCAATGCAGACGGAGCGCTTGATGACTTCAATCCATGGAAAGGCGTCCACCAGCCGCTGCACTAACCCGAAGTAGCTCCGTGCATGGCTTCCAATGGCCACAGCCAGAACTATGAGGCCCTTCATGGCCTGTTCGGCGACCTTGTGGAGCTCGACCAGCTGCTTCAGCTGGTCGCTCAGTACACGGATGTTCGGCCTCAGCATCCGAGACCGAGAACACCTTCTCCGTCGAGCTCCCCTCCTTGGCGAGGTAGAATGCGGCAGCATCAGACACACTACAGGGCAGATCTGCGAACGCTCCTGGAGAGCTCCGGATTCGGGTAAGTACTAGATAATTGACTTTTACATTCTTGCTTTGCATAAAGAATGCCTTACCTGCCGCGATCTTCTTTATTGCCTCAATCTCCTGGAGGGCTTTTTGGGCCTCGGCCTTAGCAGCTTTGGCACTCTCAAGAGCCGAGGCAAGCTCGGACTCTCGGGTCTTCGAGTCACGCTCCAAACCCTCGTGTTTTTTCACGAGAGCGTGGAGCTCTTTCCGTACCTCCGCTAGCTGTGCCTCCCCCTTCTCTCGCTCGGTGCGCTCCGCAGCCGCTTTGTTTTCGGCCGCGGACACCGCCTCCTTCGTGGTCGCCACTCGCTTCGTGGGCCCTGCAGTACCCATGTTATTCCTGTTATCTTTTGCAACCAAATCCTTTCTATAAGGTATTTCTTTAATAAGGTATTACTTACCTTCCTTGTCCTCGAGCTGCTTCTTGGCAAGGCCGAGCTCGTTCTCGGACCGCCGAGGCTCGCTTCAATGCATTGACCTCCATGATCGGTGTGGTAGAGGTCAAGCAGCAGCCTGCATTCCCATATTGACATACTTATGTTAGACTCCTGCGTATATCTTTTTAGATCCTTAGTCCGGCTTTTCTTTCCAACACCGAACTAAGCATCAGAGCTACTATCTATGCGGTAATATTTTTACATATTCTAAAGTTACCTCAAAGCCTGTTAGAAGGCTGGTACAGGCTTCAGTCAGCCCGCTCTTGGCGGACCGAACTTTCTGGATCACCACACTCATAACAGTGCGGTGCTCCTCCTTGATGGAGGCGCTGTTAAGCGCCTCCAGTAAGCTATCCGGTGCCTCCGGTTGGACGGAGGACACCGACGTCTTACCCTTCCTACAAAGGGACCACTTGCCGGACTTCGGAACCGTTGAAGGTTTCGGTATGGAGTCCGGACGAGGGTCGGGCTTAGAGCCCCTGGGGGTCTCGCCCCCCATGCGCCTGGAGTCCGGGAGGTTGCCTTGCGGTGCCTCCTGCGCCACCTCCTCTTGATCAGGCCCCCCTTGGGTCCCCACCTCGGCGTCGTCCGCAGCGTGAGGTGAGGAGGCGGCCGGAAGTGAGGTACTCTCCATTTCCGACGAACTCAGGGACCCGCTCGACGAAGCGGCGAGCTCGCCCTTGGGCGGGCTGCATGATTGTTCGGCATTAGAACACTATGCAATGAACAAAAAGCCATGGGTATCCGGACACTTACGATCTCGCCAGGGGCTTGGCCCTTGTTGGCCACTCCTCCTCGTCGTTGTCGGCGTTGGTGGAGAAGTCCGGATGAAGGGTCCTTCCCTTCTTGGACCCTCCGGCCTCCCTAGTTGGGGCGGCCTTCCTTTTCTTCTCTCCCCCCGCTGGGAGAGAAGCTTCTTTTTCCTCCTCCTCTTCCTCAGAGGAGGATTCCGCCTCAGGGTTGTCGGGTGACGAGTCCGACAGCCCCTGGCGTCGGGAGCTCCTTCGAGTCCCCGTGGCCTCCTTCTTGGCCTTCTTCTCCGGCACCACATGAGGTACCGGAGCCAGCAGCCCCGTCAATCGGGCGTCCGCTGGGTCCTCTGGCAAAGGGGCCGGACAGTTAATCTGTCCGGACGTCTTCAGCCAGTCTTGTTAAAGGTTAGGGAGTTTTAGATCCCGCATAGAGTCAAACTATGAAAAAAGAGTCCCATAAAGGGTAAAATAACTTACCTCGCTGGTGTGGGAGCCTCGGCGCCCTTGAACAGCACCTTCCAGGCATCTTCGTACGTAGTGTCGAAGAGCCTTTTCAGAGTTGAGTGCTATGCCGGATCGAACTCCCACAATTTGAAGGCCCGTTGTTGGCATGGGAGAATCCGGCGGATGAGCATCACCTGGATTACGTTGACAATCCCGAGATTCTTGTCCACCAGGTTTCGGACGCAGGTTTGGAGTCCGGATTGCTCGTCCGAATCCCCCCACGTCAGGCCCGTCTCTTTCCATGATGAGAGCCGTGTGGGGGAAGCCAGATCGGAATTCGGGGGCCGCCACCCATTGAGAGTCGCGCGGCTCAGTGATGTAGAACCACCCCGATTGCCACCCCTTTATGGTCTCCACAAAGGAGCCCTTGAGCCATAGGACTTTGGCCATCTTGCCAACCATGGCGCCTCCGCACTCCGCTTGGCGGCCGCCCACTACCTTCGGCTTGACATTGAAGATCTTAAGCCATAAGCCGAAGTGGGGCTGGATGCAGAGGAAGGCCTCGCACACGACGATAAATGCCGAGATGTTGAGGATGAAGTTCGGGGCCAGATCGTGGAAATCCAGGCCATAATAGAACATGAGCCCCCGGACAAAGGGGTGAAGTGGAAAACCTAGTCCGCGGAGGAAGTGGGGGAGAAACACAACCCTCTCATGGGGCCTGGGGGTTGGAATGAGCTGCCCCTCGCCGGGTAGCCGGTGCGCGATGTTGCTGGACAAGTATCCGGCCTCCCGCAGCTTTTCGATGTGCCCCTCCGTGACGGAGGAGGCCATCCACCTGCCTCCCGCTCCGGACATAGTTGGAGAAGGTTGAGGTGGGATGTGCGGACTTGGGCGCTGGAGCTCGAGTGCGCAGAAATGGGTGAGCAAAGGAGGAAGTAGGCGTAGGTGAAAAGGTGGATCCTTATCCCCTTATATGGACGGACGAAGCTATGCGTCCCCCGCCAGCCTGGTAAAACTCGCTTATCTCCCAAGTGCAGTAATCAATGGCGCGGAGGGGTTACCCACGTACGTATTGATGAGAAACCCGGAATAAGGGGGCACGATCTCCGCTTTGATAAGACGTGCCAAGGAGACGGCCTCGCTAAACGCGCTAAGGTGGAACAGTAAAAAACGATTTGTATAAAAACTTGGCCGTGGTGTGGTGTCACGCCGCGGAATACGCCAGCAGATCTGTGTAAAAATTATTCTCTCTACGGTGGTATGTGGAACTTGTTTTGCAGAGCCGGACACTATCCTTGTGTTCAAAACCTTCTATGAAGTATTCGGAGGAGGAACCCGCCTTGCAATGTCGAAGACAATATGCACGCCGGACTCGTCGTCATTGAAGCCTGGTTCAGGGGCTACTGAGGGAGTCCTGGACTAGGGGGTGTCCGAATAGCCGAACTATCATCTTTGGCCGGACTCCAAGACTATGAAGATACAAGATTGAAGACTTCGTCCCGTGTCCGGATGGGACTTTCCTTGGCGTGGAAGGCAAGCTTGGCGATACGGATATGTAGATCTCCTACCATTGTAACCGACTCTATGTAACCCTAACCCTATTCGGTGTCTATATAAACCGAAGGGTTTTAGTCCGTAGAACGAAGAACAATCATACCATAGGCTAGCTTCTAGGGTTTAGCCTCTCTGATCTCATGGTAGATCTACTCTTGTACTACCTGTTGGTGAACGTTGCAGAAAATCAAAATTTTTCCTACGGTTTCACCAAGATCCATCTATGAGTTCATCTAAGCAACGAGTCACAGGAGAGAGATTGCATCTACATACCACTTGTAGATCGCGTGCGAAAGCGTTCACTAGAACGTGGATGATGGAGTCGCATCGCCGTGATCCAAATCACCGATGACCGAAAGTGCCGAACGGACGGCACCTCCGCGCTCAACACACGCACGGAGCGGATGACGTCTCCTCCTTCTTGATCCAGCAAGGGGAAGGAGAGGTTGAGGAAGATGGTTCCAAGCAAGACGACGGCGTGGTGTTGGTGGAGAAGCAACACTCGGCGAGGCTTCGCCAAGCACGTGACGGAGGAGGAAGAGGTGTAGCAGGGAAGGGGCGCCAGAGCTTCAGGTGCGGCTGCCCCTCTCCCTCCCTTTATATAGGCCCCAGGGGGTGCCGCCCTGAGATCCAATCTCCCAAGGGGCGGCCAAGGGGGTGGAGTGCCCCAAGGCAGTGGGGCGCCCCACCCTAGGGTTTCAACCCTAGGCACAGGGTGGGCTATAGGCGCACCAGCCCACTATGGGCTGGTTCCTCCCCACTTCAGCCCATGGGGCCCTCCGGGATGGGTGGCCCCACCGGTGGACCCAGGACCCTTCCGGTGGTCCGGTACAATCTGGGTGACCTCAAACTTTCCGATGGCGAAACCACACTTCCTATATATAATTCTTTACCCCGGACCATTCCGAACTCCTCGTGATGTCCGGGATCTCATCCGGACTCAACAACATTCGGTTTACTGCATACTCATATTCATACAACCCTAAGCGCCACCGAACCTTATGTGTAGACCCTACGGGTTCGGAGACACGAGACATGACCGAGGCGGCTCTGGGCAAGAACCAACAGCGGGATCTGGATACCCATGTTGGCTCCTACATGCTCCTCGATGATCTCATCGGATGAACCACGATGTCGAGGATTCAAACAACCCCGTATTCAATTCCCTTTGTCAATCGGTATGTTACTTGCCCGAGATTCGATCGTCGGTATCCCAATACCTCGTTCAATCTCGTTACGGCAAGTCACTTTACTCGTACCATAATGCATGATCCGTGACGCACACTTGGTCACTTTGAGCTCATTATGATGATGCACTACCGAGTGGGCCCAAGTGATACCTCTCCGCTATACGGAGTGACAAATCCATCTCGATCCGTGTCAACCCAACAGACACTTTCGGAGATACCGTAGTGTACCTTTATAGTCACCCGATTCGTTGTGACGTTTGGTACACCAAAGCACTCCTACGGTATCTGGGAGTTACACGATCTCATGGTCTAATGAAGAGATACTTGACATTGGAAAAGCTCTAGCAAAACGAACTACACGATCTTGTGCTATGCTTAGGATTGGGTCTTGTCCATCACATATTCTCCTAATGATGTGATCCCGTTATCAACGACATCCAATGTCCATAGTCAGGAAACCATGACTATCTGTTGATCAACGAGCTAGTCAACTAGAGGCTCACTAGGGACATATTGTGGTCTATGTATTCACATGTGTATTACGATTTCCGGATAATACAATTATAGCATGAATGAAAGACAATTATCGTGAACAAGGAAATATAATAATAATCCTTTTATTATTGCCTCTAGGGCATATTTCCAACACTACCTATATCATCAATATTAATCAAGCAGGAGTAGGGTATTACCTCCATCGAGAGGGCCCGAACCTGGGTAAAAACATCGTGTCCCTTGTCTCCTGTTACCATCCGCCTAGACGCACAGTTCGGGACCCCCTACCCGAGATCCGCCGGTTTTGACACCGACAATGGGCTTCCTCAAAATGCCCTAGGTCTTCATGAGCAAGCAAGTTGATGCACACCCACTAGTTTTCTTTTGTTGAGCATTCATAGCTCTAGTGCATCCGTTGCATGGCAATCCCTACTCCTCATGTTGACATCAATTGATGGGCATCTCCATAGCCCGTTGATTATCCTCGTCAATGTGAGACTTTCTCCTTTTTTGTCTTCTCCACACAATCCCCATCATCATATTCTATTCCACCCATAGTGCTATATCCATGGCTCACGCTCATGTATTGCGTGAAGGTTGAAAAAGGTTGAGATTATTTAAGTATGAAACAATTGCTTGGCTTGTCATCCGGGGTATAGAAGTTGGGAACATCTTTGTGTGACGAAAATGAAGCATAGCCTAACTATATGATTTTGTAGGGATGAACTTTCTTTTGCCATGCTATTTTGAGAAGACATGATTACTTTGATTAGTATGCTTGAAGTATTATTATTTTTATGTCAATATGAACTTTTGTCTTGAATCTTTCGGATCTGAATATACATACCATGATTAAGAAGATTTACATTGAAATTATGCCAAAGTATCACTCCACATCAAAAATTCTCTTTTTATCATATACCTACTCGAGGACGAGCAGGAATTAAGCTTGGGGATGCCTGATACGTCCCCAGGACAAGTAGCCAGCTGACACCCGCGGGTGTCACTAGCCGGAGACGAGATGGTGACGGGCCCGACTCCTGGGGCCCTCACACCAACGCGTCGTCGCTTTGCAAAGGCAGCCTCAGCGCCACGGCCGCTGGAAGCCAGTGCCGCGAGCTCATCAATCCCCAATGCCGAGGCGACCAGCGCCGCGCCCACTGACTGGGTGCGGGGAGGTGGGACGGGCCCTTTCAATCAGGCGATCCTGGAAGTCCAAGGAAAACTCCGAGCCGAGGCCGACGCTCTGAAGCGGTGCAATAAGGCCTTCTTGGATGTAACGCCCC
The DNA here is from genome assembly GCA_021605205.1 of Aegilops longissima. Lineage (NCBI taxonomy): Eukaryota > Viridiplantae > Streptophyta > Magnoliopsida > Poales > Poaceae > Aegilops > Aegilops longissima. Next base: position 553,094,239 of record CM038679.1, on the reverse strand, counting down.
GGATTCGATGCGCCATGTGTCCGCCAGTTATTCGTCGGTGTTGCCATGTCATTTGCTTGCGTGTTGCACTTTGCCATGTCAGCATCTGCATTTCATATCATGTCATCATGTGCATCGCATTGGCATACGTGTTCTAATCATGCATCCGAGCATTTTCTCCGTTGTCCGTTTTGCAATCCCGCACTCCTATGTCATCCGGCGCCCCCTTTTGCCTCTTTTCGTGTATGGGTGTTAAAAGTTCTCGGAATGGCCCAAGGTTTGCCAAGTGGCCTTGGTACACCACCGGTAGACCGCCTGTCAAGTTTCGTGCCATTTGGAGGTCGTTTGATACTCCAACGGTTAACCGGGTAACCGTAAAGCCTCTTTGTCTTGCAGCCCAACACCCCTTCAAAGTGGCCCAAAAACCCATCCTAACACCCTCCATGCTGTCGGTCGTTCGATCACGATCGTGTGGGCAAAAACCGCTCCTACTTTGGAGCTTCCTAGCTCTCTCTACCTATATAAACTCCCTCTTCCCCGAAATTTCGGATCAAATCCACCCTAACCCTAGTCTTCTTCTTCCTCCGCACGCCGGACACGTCCGCCCGGAGCCGGACATGTCCAGCCGCCCCCCTCCCAGACGAATCAGCGCCGCCCGTCGCCAAGGCGCCTCCCACCTCGCATGTCGCTGAGCCGAGGCCTTGGGCTGGCGGCCAGCGGCCCCCTCCCGGCCCGGTCGGTCGCGCCGCCCTTGACCATCGATGCTCATCCCAGCTGCCCGCGCCGCCGCTTGGCTCCCTCGCCGCCCGGTGCGCCGCCCCGCCGCCTCCAGCGCCGGCGCCCGCCCGCTGGCCGGCCGCCATCTGCCCGGCCTCCGCGCCCGGCGCGCGGACCCGCCGCCCTGCGCCCGCCCTCGCCTCGCGGCGGCTGAATCAGGCGGGATCCGGCGCCCCGGCCTCGACTCCGGTGACCCCTCCCTCGCCCTCTCCGGCGCCGTCTCAGGCGAGCCCGGCCCTGCCTCGATTTCCGCGCCCAATCCAGATCTCGGAGAGGTTGACTTCTCTCCTCCCCCGTTTTCTGCTAAGTCCCGAAATTCTATCATTATGTGCCGATGTTCAACATGCCGTAACTCCATGCATACTGCTCCGTTTCGTGCGTGTAATATGTCAAAATGTTCGTCATGGGATGCTCTTCATTTCGTTCCATTGCATCATGTTCATTTTGGTCCATCTTGATTCCCTAATCATCATTGCAAGAGTGCTATATGATGTTAATCTGCTGAAACTGTTATAACATTCTCATTTGTCATTTTTGCCATGGTTGATGTATGCATCCTATGAGGTTGATGTCTACATGAGTTTTGATCTATGTCATGCCATCTTTAAAGGGGTGCTATCCATGTATTTTTGTGATTCCTGTAGTGAGTGTATCAAGCTTGTTAAGTAGGGTACTTGATGTTGCTGTTTTGCTAGGCTGATTCTGTTATTTCGTGATGTTATGTAAACCTGCTGCTACAAGTCATTCTAGGCATAATCTGGAGATGTTCACTAAGGATGATTTGTTATACATGGCATGCCCTATCCATTCATGCCCCTGGTTGCATTTATAGCCTGCTGTAACATGTTGTAATCTTGCTCCAAACTTGCTAAATAATGTTCCTGTCAGCCTGTTAACGTTAAGTTCAATGTTGCCATGATTGTTGTTATGGATCCATGCACCCTATGAACTTGTTCTTGCCATTCTTAGCTTCATAAACATGCCTCCTTACTGTGAGTTTCCTTGCCATGCCATGTATTGCTCTGTGGTGAGTGGCTCAAGCTCACCAACATGCCTACTTATTGTTGTTCCTGCCATGTATAAATCTGTCATATCATTTGCCATGTTTACATGGGTGCCATCATATCTTCTGATCCTTTTTGGCTCATGGTCAGTAAAGGACTTTGGTTCTATACAATTAGTAGATTCATGCCATGCCTTTGTTTGCCATGATAAGTTCATGTAGCATGCTGTTTGATAGCTCTAAACATTGCAACCTGATGTTATTTCTGCAAGGTCCGAAACTGTTATTATTTGCAATCTTGCCATGTCCTTTTGAGCATGTTCTAGTGATTTCTGGAGATAGCTCAGTGTTCATGTTTTGTCATGCTTTACCTGTACTTTATGACCATGCCTTTTTTTTTACTTTGAGATGCTGTAGCATAGTGTTTTGATGCTTGCAATATGCCTAGTTGCTGTTTTGGACAGATTGTTGTTATGTCTTGTATAGAGTGTATGTGTTGATCCGTTGCTCCGTTTTGAGTGTGCTCTATATGAAACTTGATTGATTTTGCATGTAGTTTAATTTTATCATGTTGCATCCTTGTTTTGAGGTGTTTGCTTGATGTTTGTATGCATTTTGCATCAATGCCATGTTTAACTTGTTTTGCTCATATCTTCTAGACCGTAGCTCCGAATCTAATGAACTTTATATGTAACTTGACTAGAATTTAGTGTAGATCATCTTGGTGCATCTTAAATTGCTGTTTAACAACTTGAACTTAAGGTTTAATCAGATCTGGACCAATTTCGAAATTTGCATATGGGGACTTACCGGAGTTGTTCTATGTTGTTTCCGGCCTCATTTAAACTTGCTTTGATGTGTTGGTCTTGTATGCATCATCTTTTACCATGAGTAGCTTCATGTAGCCTTGTCATGCATCATGCTTGGTTGAGCATCATGGCTTGTTCATGTGTGGTGTGTTTACTTTGTTGTGTGCTTCTTCTCGATAGTTCCCGTTTCGTTGCGATCGTGAGGATTCGTTCGTCTACGCTTGGTTCGTCTTCATGGCTTCATCTTCTTCATGGACTCGTTCTTCTTCCTTGCGGGATTTCAGGCAAGATGACCGTCACCTTGGATCTCATTACTATTATTGCTATGCTAGTTGCTTCGTTCTATCGCTATGTTGCGTTACCTACCACTTGCTGCTTAAGCCTCGCAAATTGCCATGAACCTCTAACCTTTGTCACCCTTCCTAGCAAACCGTTGTTTGGCTATTTACCGCTTTTGCTCAGCCCCTCTTATAGCGTTGCTAGTTGCAGGTGAAGATGAAGATTGCTCCAGGTTGGATTATGTTTATGTTGGGATATCACAATATCTCTTATATTATTAATGCATCTATATACTTGGTAAAGGGTGGAAGGCTCGGCCTTATGCCTGGTGTTTTGTTCCACTCTTGCCGCCCTAGTTTCCGTCATATCGGTGTTATGTTCCCGGATTTTGCGTCCCTAACGCGGTTGGGTGATTTATGGGACCCCCTTGACAGTTCGCTTTGAATAAGACTCCTCCAGCAAGGCCCAACCTTGGTTTTACCATTTGCCTCACCACCACCTACCTTTCCCTTGGGTCGGCCAGCCCGAGGGTCATCTTTATTTTAGCCCCCGGGCTAGTGCTTCTCTAAGTGCTGGTCCAAACCGAGCGATGTCCGGCGCCCCCTGGGCAACCAGGGTCTATGCCAACCCATCGTCTTGCTCTTCCGGTGTGCCCCGAGAACGAGATATGTGCAGCTCCTATCGGGATTTGTCGGCACATTCGGGCGGTCTTGCTGGTCTTGTTTTATTACTGTCGAAATGTCTTGTAGCCGGGATTCCGAGACTGATCTGGTCTTCCCGGGGAGAAGGAATATCCTTCGTTGATCGCGAGAGCTTATAATGGGCTAAGTTGGGACACCCCTGCAGGGTTTGAACTTTCGAAAGCCGTGCCCGCGGTTATGTGGCAGATGGGAATTTGTTAATATCCGGTTGTAGTAAACTCGAAGTAAACTCTTCTAAAATACACCAACCGTGTGCGTAACCGTGAGTGTCTCTTTTCGGGGTTGATCGAGAGGAGAACACGGTTTCTGGGTTATGTCTGACATAAGTAGGAGTTCAGGATCACTTCTTGATCATTACTAGTTGACGACCGTTCCGCTTGCTCTCTTCTCGCTCTTATTTGTGTTGGTTAGCCACCATATATGCTTAGTCGCTGCTGCAACCTCACCACTTTACCCCTTCCTTTCCCTTTAAGCTTTGCTAGTCTTGATACCCATGGTAATGGGATTGCTGAGTCCTCGTGGCTCACAGATTACTACACCAACAGTTGCAGGTACAGGTTTGCGATGATCATGACGCGAGAGCGTTGTTTGCTTGTTTTGGAGTTCTTCTTCTTCCTCGTCAATCAGGGGATAGGTTCCAGGTCGGCAGCCTGGGCTAGCAGGGTGGATATTGTTTGAGTTTCTGTTTATGATTCATCCGTAGTCGGATGTTGATCTTGTATGTTGTGTTGTTGTATTCATGTGACATTGTATGTATTGGATGTATCCCCACTATTATGTAATGTTGATGTAATGATATCCACCTTGCAAAAGCGTCTTCAAGATGCGCTTCTATCCTTGGTGGGACCTTCGAGTTCCTTTAGGATAGGGTCGCATCTTGGGCGTGACAAGTTGGTATCAGAGCCTCGACCGACCCTAGGAGCCCCCTTGATTGGTCGTGTAGTTTGGCCGTTGTTGAGTCTAGAAGAAAACTGATTTCAGAGTCTAGTTATATCGGAGAGTAGGAATTATTTTTACTCCTCAGTCCCTTCGTCGCTCTGGTGAGGAATCTTGACGTAGGTGTTTTGAATTACTCCTCTTCCCCTTCAAATTTTTTCTTTAGGATCACGCAGTTGGTTTTCCGATCGTTGGTTCTCATCACTTTTCATCCGGTGCATTTTCTCGTCAAGGCGATTCGACTCTCTTCATCTTTGCCAAGTTCAATCCTCAGTTGTCTTCTTTTCCCACCTGCCCACCCTTTTTCTTCTCGGAGCCGGAGTCCGTAATCGAGTATCCATCCTACTTGTGTGAAGTCTTTGCTTTCTTTCCTTAATGTTTTCAACAAGTGTTTTCTCTTCAACATATTCGTTGGTTCCCCCCTTCCAAGTTGCCTTTGTTTTCCCGCCCTCCCACCCTCTTCTTCCCGGAGTCTGAGTCTCCTTCGACCATCAATTTTATTCGTGCGTACCCTCTTCAGTCTTCCCTCAATTATTTCAACCAGTGAATTCTCGTCTCGTTCGTCATTCTTCGTCCCTTTCTTTTTCCGGTGCACTCAATTCAAGTTTGTGGGTTGATCATATTCTTTTCCTTGGATCAAGTGTTTTCCCTGCCCGTTCGCCTCTCGCCAGTTTATCCTTCCGGAGTGTTCAAGATATCTCAGGAGATTTGTCTGTGTTTGAATTAATTCGAGGTTGTCACCTCATTCAAATATTTCAATTGTTCTGGTGCATCATCTATCTATTCAACATCCTTTTTCAACGATGTTATCTCTTCAGTGGGCCCTAACCCACAGGTTTTTTTCCCCAGGATCTTACCTGACTCTTCTAATTCCCCCGGATTTATTCCAAATTCTTTTCAGAGTTTGACGTAAGTATGAATTTCATCAGTCAGATGCCATCTCCAGGATCGCTTTCAAATTATTTTCATCTTGGGTTCTACCTTTCCTCTTTTTCATTATTCCGGAGTTTCTCAACAATTTCGGTGGAGTTTCTCATCGTCTTTCTCAGCTTTGAAGATCGAAGAAGAGTTCCTCTTAAACCTTGTCCATTCTCTCGAAGTTTCGTGGTTCTAGCTTCATATTATCCTCTCAAATTATTCCATTTGTCAGATATTCCTTTTCTCAACCATCCGGAGTTTGTCAGGAGTTGTTTTTTCCATTTCTTTTCACCGGAGGCCATCGTTACAGAAGAATTCTTCATCCTCAGTTTCAGCTACCGTTATCCAATTATCCCGGTGCTTCATTCAAGTGTTCTTTAATCATCTCACGATCTCTTTATTGTTTTGCATCTAAATTTCCTCTAGCATATTTGCCTTCTAATTCTTCCGGTGATTATTTCTCTTTCGTCAGTTATTTCCGAATTCTAACGGTGGTTCCTTCAGATTCTTTTCCTTAATTATCATTTCAATCCATTCGTTTTTTTCAATCCTTCCGGTGGTTCAGTAAGACCTTCTCAAGTTTGCGATATGTCACTTCTAAATCCTATTTCAAGAAGAATAAGTAGTATGCTAAATCCATTGCTTGTCATCAATTTAATTTGATGAAGGATAAGCATACAATAAATCTTATTCTTATTTCATCCAAGTGGGTAATCCTTTTCCTTCGGAGTTTGTTCTTGATGAATAAATTATAGTTCCTAGTGTTTTCATCTTTTCTTTTCCGGAGTTCAAATTTTCCTCGACTATTTCGTCGGAACCTCCATCTAAATCATCGCAACGCTCATCTATTCTTTCATCCTTCATTTTATCTCGTCATCCTTTTGTTACCGGAGTTCTTCATGGTGGTTCTTCATGATGTAATTCATTTTTTCAAGAGTTCATCAAGTGCCATTCCATCCTCTCAAGTTCATGTTCTAATCCTTCCATTTTCAGCAGGAGTGCTGCCTAAATCCTTTCAGTCTTATTCGTTTCTCATCTCGTTCTAACCGGAGTGCTTTCAGAGTCTATCGTGTTTCCATGAGAATTTGATTCTCGTCATTCTCGTCGTTCCTCTCTTCTTCTTGAGTGCTCTCGATTCTTTGCTTCTTCTCTTGAGTTCTTGTTTCACCTCATCCTTTTCCCCTTCCGTCTCGGTCCTAAGATCTCGGGACGAGATCTCTTGTTAGTGGAGGAGAGTTGTAACGCCCCGGATTCGATGCGCCAGGTGTCCGCCAGTTATTCGTCGGTGTTGCCATGTCATTTGCTTGCGTGTTGCACTTTGCCATGTCATCATCTGCATTTCATATCATGTCGTCATGTGCATCGCATTGGCATACGTGTTCTTCTCATGCATCCGAGCATTTTCTCCGTTGTCCGTTTTGCAATCCGGCACTCCTATGTCATCCGGCGCCCCCTTTTGCCTCTTTTCGTGTGCGGGTGTTAAACGTTCTCGGAATGGCCCAAGGTTTGCCAAGTGGCCTTGGTACACCACCGGTAGACCGCCTGTCAAGTTTCGTGCCATTTGGAGGTCGTTTGATACTCCAACGGTTAACCGGGTAACCGTAAAGTCTCTTTGTCTTGCAGCCCAACACCCCTTCAAAGTGGCCCAAAAACCCATCCTAACACCCTCCATGCTGTCGGTCGTTCGATCACGATCGTGTGGGCGAAAACCGCTCCTCATTTGGAGCTTCCTAGCTCTCTCTACCTATATAAATTCCCTCTTCCCCGAAATTTCGGATCAAATCCACCCTAACCCTAGTCTTCTTCTTCCTCCGCACGCCGGACACGTCCGCCCGGAGACGGACATGTCCAGCCGCCGCCCCCCCCCCCACCGACGAATCAGGCGCCGCCACGTCGCCTTCGCGCCTCCCACCTCGCGCCGCTTGCCGAGGTCCGGCTGGCCCAGCCGCGACCCTCCGGCCCGGTCGTCGCCGCCGCCCGCCCGCGGATGCAGCTCATCCCGAGCTGCCAGCGCGCCGCAGCTATTCTCGCCCGGTCGCCGCGCCCGCCGCAGCCCGAGCCGCAAGGCTGCCTCGCCGCCCGTCCTCCAGCGCCCGCCCGGCGGATCTCCCGCCGCCCTGCGTCGCCCTCGCCTCCGGGCGCCGGATCCGGCGGATCCGGCCCGGATCCATCCGGCGCCCCGGCCTCGACTCCGGTGACCCCTCCCTCGCCCTCTCCGGCGCCGTCTCAGGCGAGCCCGGCCCTGCCTCGATTTCCGCGCCCGATCCAGATCTCGGAGAGGTTGACTTCTCTCGTCCCTCGTTTTCTGCTAAGTCCCGAAATTCTATCATTATGTGCCTATGTTCAACATGCCATAACTCCATGCATACTGCTCAGTTTCGTGCGTGTAATATGTCAAATTGTTCGCAATGAGATGCTCTTAATTTCGATCCATTGCATCATGTTCATTTGGGTCCATCTTGATGCCCTAATCATCATTGCAAGAGTGCTATATGATGTTAATCTGCTGAAACTGTTATAACATGCTCATTTGTCATTTTTGCCATGATTGATGTATGCATCCTATGAGGTTGATGTCTACATGAGTTTTGATCTATGTCATGCCATCTTTAAAGGGGTGCTATCCATGTATTTTTGTGATTCCTGTAGTGAGTGTATCAAGCTTGTTAAGTAGGGTACTTGATGTTGCTGTTTTGCTAGGCTGATTCTGTTATTTCGTGATGTTATGTAAACCTGCTGCTACAAGTCATTCTAGGCATAATCTGGAGATGTTCACTAAGGATGATTTGTTATACATGGCATGCCCTATCCATTCATGCCCCTGGTTGCATTTATAGCCTGCTGTAACATGTTGTAATCTTGCTCCAAACTTGCTAAATAATGTTCCTGTCAGCCTGTTAACGTTAAGTTCAATGTTGCCATGATTGTTGTTATTGATCCATGCACCCTATGAACTTGTTCTTGCCATTCTTAGCTTCATAAACATGCCTCCTTACTGTGAGTTTCCTTGCCATGCCATGTATTGCTCTGTGGTGAGTGGCTCAAGCTCACCAACATGCCTACTTATTGTTGTTCCTGCCATGTATAAATCTGTCATATCATTTGCCATGTTTACATGGGTGCCATCATATCTTCTGATCCTTTTTGGCTCATGGTCAGTAAAGGACTTTGGTTCTATACAATTAGTAGATTCATGCCATGCCTTTGTTTGCCATGATAAGTTCCTGTAGCATGCTGTTTGATAGCTCTAAACATTGCAACCTCATGTTATTTCTGCAAGGTCCGAAACTGTTATTATTTGCAATCTTGCCATGTCCTTTTGAGCATGTTCTAGTGATTTCTGGAGATAGCTCAGTGTTCATGTTTTGTCATGCTTTACCTGTACTTTATGACCATGCCTTTTGTTTTTACGTTGAGATGCTGTAGCATAGTGTTTTGATGCTTGCAATATGCCTAGTTGCTGTTTTGGACAGATTGTTGTTATGTCTTGTATAGAGTGTATGTGTTGATCCGTTGCTCCGTTTTGAGTGTGCTCTATATGAAACTTGATTGATTTTGCATGTAGTTTAATTTTATCATGTTGCATCCTTGTTTTGAGGTGTTTGCTTGATGTTTGTATGCATTTTGCATCAATGCCATGTTTAACTTGTTTTGCTCATATCTTCTAGACCGTAGCTCCGAATCTAATGAACTTTATATGTAACTTGACTAGAATTTAGTGTAGATCATCTTGGTGCATCTTAAATTGCTGTTTAACAACTTGAACTTAAGGTTTAATCAGATCTGGACCAATTTCGAAATTTGCATATGGGGACTTAGGAGTTGTTCTATGTTGTTTCCGGCCTCATTTAAACTTGCTTTGATGTGTTGGTCTTGTATGCATCATCTTTTGCCATGAGTAGCTTCATGTAGCCTTGTCATGCATCATGCTTGGTTGAGCATCATGGCTTGTTCATGTGTGGTGTGTTTACTTTGTTGTGTGCTTCTTCTCGATAGTTCCCGTTTCGTTGCGATCGTGAGGATTCGTTCGTCTACGCTTGGTTCGTCTTCATGGCTTCATCTTCTTCATGGACTCGTTCTTCTTCCTTGCGGGATTTCAGGCAAGATGACCGTCACCTTGGATCTCATTACTATCATTGCTATGCTAGTTGCTTCGTTCTATCGCTATGTTGCGTTACCTACCACTTGCTGCTTAAGCCTCGCAAATTGCCATGAACCTCTAACCTTTGTCACCCTTCCTAGCAAACCGTTGTTTGGCTATTTACCGCTTTTGCTCAGCCCCTCTTATAGCGTTGCTAGTTGCAGGTGAAGATGAAGATTGCTCCAGGTTGGATTATGTTTATGTTGGGATATCACAATATCTCTTATATTATTAATGCATCTATATACTTGGTAAAGGGTGGAAGGCTCGGCCTTATGCCTGGTGTTTTGTTCCACTCTTGCCGCCCTAGTTTCCGTCATATCGGTGTTATGTTCCCGGATTTTGCGTCCCTAACGCGGTTGGGTGATTTATGGGACCCCCTTGACAGTTCGCTTTGAATAAGACTCCTCCAGCAAGGCCCAACCTTGGTTTTACCATTTGCCTCACCACCACCTACCTTTCCCTTGGGTCGGCCAGCCCGAGGGTCATCTTTATTTTAGCCCCCCGGGCCAGTGCTTCTCTAAGTGCTGGTCCAAACCGAGCGATGTCCGGCGCCCCCTGGGCAACCAGGGTCTATGCCAACCCGTCGTCTTGCTCATCCGGTGTGCCCCGAGAACGAGATATGTGCAGCTCCTATCGGGATTTGTCGGCACATTCGGGCTGCTTGCTGGTCTTGTTTTATTACTGTCGAAATGTCTTGTAGCCGGGATTCCGAGACTGATCGGGTCTTCCCGGGGAGAAGGAATATCCTTCGTTGATCGCGAGAGCTTATAATGGGCTAAGTTGGGACACCCCTGCAGGGTTTGAACTTTCGAAAGCCGTGCCCGCGGTTATGTGGCAGATGGGAATTTGTTAATATCCGGTTGTAGTAAACTCGAAGTAAACTCTTCTAAAATACACCAACCGTGTGCGTAACCGTGAGTGTGTCTTTTCGGGGTTGATCGAGAGGAGAACACGGTTTCTGGGTTATGTCTGACATAAGTAGGAGTTCATGATCACTTCTTGATCATTACTAGTTGACGACCGTTCCGCTTGCTCTCTTCTCGCTCTTATTTGCGTTGGTTAGCCACCATATATGCTTATTCGCTGCTGCAACCTCACCACTTTACCCCTTCCTTTCCCTTTAAGCTTTGCTAGTCTTGATACCCATGGTAATGGGATTGCTGAGTCCTCGTGGCTCACAGATTACTACACCAACAGTTGCAGGTACAGGTTTGCGATGATCATGACGCGAGAGCGTTGTTTGCTTGTTTTGGAGTTCTTCTTCTTGCTCGTCGATCAGGGGATAGGTTCCAGGTCGGCAGCCTGGGCTAGCAGGGTGGATATTGTTTGAGTTTCTGTTTATGATTCATCCGTAGTCGGATGTTGATCTTGTATGTTGTGTTGTTGTATTCATGTGACATTGTATGTATTGGATGTATCCCCACTATTATGTAATGTTGATGTAATGATATCCACCTTGCAAAAGCGTCTTCAAGATGCGCTTCTATCCTTGGTGGGACCTTCGAGTTCCTTTAGGATAGGGTCGCATCTTGGGCGTGACATTGGAATCGCGTGCAGCCATCCGGGTATGCTTCTCACTTCTTCATCTTTGATTTTTTTGTACTTCTCTGTGGGGGTGCGCCAGCGCACCCCCTGGGTGTAGTCTCCGAGTTTCGGGGGCTCGGGACTTTAACTGGCAAGCTCCGAGTACTAACATTGTATGATATCTTCATTACACGACTATCATAACCTCCGCGCGGTCGCCTTCAACTCTAAGGTCCGAGATCTGGACAAATGGACCGCTGACCTGTCGGAGAGCTGGAGTAAGTCCTTGTTTTCTTTCTCTTCGGGGGCACGCTAGCGCACCCGCGGGCTGTAGTCCCCGAGATTTGGGCCGACTACTGAGCAGTCGGGCTGGATCTCCCCGGCAACTGTTCTTCTTCTTTGTTGATATTGATAACTTCTTTCTCTGCGGGGGCACGCTGGCGCACCCACGGGCTGTAGTCCCCGAGATTCGGACCTACTGCTAAGCAGTCGGGCTGGATCTCCCCGGCGACTGTACTTCTTCTCTGTTGGTTGTTGATGCCTTTTTCTTTCTCCCTTCTTGCAGAGGCCAACGTTGCCCTGCGGCAGCAGCTGGGTGAAGCCAACACCGCCTTGCACGCCAAGGAGGTGGAGTGCAACGAGCTAGCCCAAGAGCGTGACCGGCCGACCACGCAACTGGCGGAGCAGGCGGAGCTTCTCAAGAAAGCCCAGCAGGAGGCGGAGGTGAAGGAGTCCAATCTCCTTGCTGAGTTCGAGACCGAACGCTCCGCCTGGACCAATAAGGAGGCATTGCTGACTGCCGGCTTTGGCGAGATTGAAGACATGGTTGACGGTAAGCTTCCTTTTTATTCTTTCTTCAAGCCGCCGGCTGCTGATCGAGTCGGCTTCTTGTCTCTAACTTTGGCTCTTTTGCTTTCGGTTTGAGCAGATTTCTTCCCTGGTCACTCTGGTGCTGCCAATCAGGCCTCGAGGCTGATCGCGAAGGGCGGAGGGCGGAAGGTGCGCAGATTGCTGCCGACGCCCCCCGGACCCTTAGCGAACAGCTTCTCAGCATCCAGGCCCGTCTTCGGCCGGCTCATCAGATGTTGCGCCCTCTTCAGCGTGTCGGCGCCCAGGCGAACTCCGCCCTATGGCCAGACATGCCGACTCCGTGCACTCCTAGTCGGACTGCCGACTGGATGGAGGTGGCGGCCGACCGTCTTGAGGCTTGGAAGGGTTCCTCGGCCCAGGCTGGAGTACGCCGGGCCTTGGAGTTCGTCAAGGCATGGTACCCTGGGCTAAATCTAGCCCAATTGACCACGTTTCGACAGGAGGCCCAGGAGGAGCTGGTGACGGTGGAGCGTGATCTTATCAAGCGGGCGGTGGCGATCGCCGAGTACACCAACACCAGCATCTTCATCTCGAAGCTGGCTGAGAATGGTGCCCAGGCGCCACCAGAGTGGTTCGGGCTGAACCCGGAGGATGGCGAGGACTCGGCCGAAGTGATCGACTCCAGCGACGAGGGAGAAGACGAGGAGGACGAGGAAGGTGAAGAGGAGGCGCCAGAGGTTGAAGCGGACGGCCAGCCTCAGCTCGACCGCGCCTCCAGCAATGAGCCACGCCCGAGCGAGCCGACTGCTGCTGAAGGCGATCAAGCGGAAACTGACCAGCCAGCCGCTCCACCAACCGGCACCATCGACTCCACCGTTCCGCTGAACCCGTCTGCCGCTCCCTAGGATGCCAATTTATCTTTTGTTTTTTCCTGCTTATCAGTCTCGACAAACTTTGTTAACTTCACACAATTCCACCCGCGCAGTGTATTTCAAACTTCTGTTGAATGTTGGCCAAGGGCCTTTTGATACGTAAATATGCTTGCCGAGTTCTATCTTTCCTTGCTTCCTGCTCCTTGGCTTTTTTCCTTTGCCGCCCTCCCTGAGCTGCCGTCTTGCCAGCCAAACAGCTGCTCTGCGGACTGCGGCTGGGTCAAGTACTTGGCTGCTTTGGGAGGGTAAGTACTTAGCCGCTTAGAGCTTTTAGCAATTTAAGTAGAAGCCGGACGGCCGGCTGCTCAACAGCCGGTCGGTGAGGCGGGGAGCCGGCTTGAACTATGTACATGCTTTTGGGTCCTTAGCCATTTTTCATGTGGGCACCTTTTTTGCCTTTGACTCGCCTCTGGGCAGCCGCTCTGAGCTCGGCTTAAGCGGCAGAGAAGGCTTAAGTGCCAACACATTACTTGTCCGGCTGCAGGAAGCATTACATAGTACAAGGCGGCGAGCCCCCGGGTCGACTGGTCGACCCCGGTGCCAGGCGGACTAATGAAATAACATATTCATAGGCATAATTGGAAGTGCATTATATCGACTAGAGGGGGGTGAATAGGCAATTTTTATGAATTCTTCACTGAGGGATTTCAGGGTGAGGAAATTCCTAAGCGAAGAACTACTTGCAGGGGAATAAGTGCTCAGATGTAAACATAAGAGAACACAAGCATGGTCATCATGATGAAATGAATACAAGCACAGAGTACAGAAAGCGTAAACACAGGATAAAACAGGATGAAGACAAACAGACTAAAGAAATTGAACTCAGGAAATTGAGAAAGTCTTCAGTCAAAGTCTTCAAACAGATATGAACAAGCACACAACAACTGTAATGAGGAAATGAAAGAGTTGAGGAAATAGAACCAGTGGGCTTGGTGAAGACAATGATTTGGTAGACCAGTTCCAACTGCTGTGACAGTTGTACCACTGGTTGGAGTGGCTAGGTATTTAAACCTGAGAACACACAGTCCCGGACACACAGTCCTCACCGTATTCTCCTTGAGCTAAGGTCACACAGACCTCGCCCAATCACTCGTGGTAAGTCTTCAGGTGACTTCCAAACCTTCACAAACTCAGTCACTCGGCGATCCACAATTTCCTCTTGGATGCTCTAGACCATAACGCCTAACCATCTGGAAGATGCACCGTCTTCAAAGGTAACAAGCGTCGGATCCATGCAGGATCAATCTCTTCAGTGATGCTCAATCACTTTGGGTTTGTAGGTGTTTGGGTTTAGGTTTCCTCACTTGATGATTTTCGCTCAAAGTCCTCGGAGGATGGGATGCTCTCAATTGACAAGTGTTAGTTTCTCTCAGAGCAGCCAACCAGCTAGTGGTTGTAGGGGGCGACTATTTATAGCCTAGGGAGCAGCCCGACATGATAAGACATAAATGCCCTTCAATGATATGACCGTTAGGTGGGTAGATATTTTGGGACAGTTGGCGCGTAGCACAGCAACGGCCGGATATTTGAGGCTAAAATTCCTCAGGGCTATCATGTTCCTCACGGTGTAGGCAATTCGCACTGGTGAATTCCTAACTCCTCACTCAGAACAAATTCCTCGTGACGGAAGAACTTCGTCTCATCACATGAAGAAATTGACTGAAGCTGTATGAGATTTCAATGGCTTCACTCGAAGGGATTGGTAGGTGTAGGATTTTGAGTGGAGCATCACATGGAAATTTTTCCTTAGTATTTCCTCGACCCCCTTTAACAGTACGGTGTTTCCTATGACTCAAGAAAGAGAAAATGAAACTACGAAAACAGAAGTCTTCACGCTCCTTGTTCCTCGAATGAATACCAAGTCTTCAAGGTCACACCAATTTCTTCACTTTCAAAGTCTTCAGAAAGTCTTCAGAAAACCAAAATCTTCAGTCGTAGAACTTCATTTTTAGGGGTCAACTTTCTCTGTAAATATCAAACTCCTCATAGACTTATAGACATGTGTACACTTATAAACACATTAGTCCCTTAACCTATAAGTCTTCAATACACCAAAATCACTAAGGGGCACTAGATGCACTTACAATCTCCCCCTTTTTGGTGATTGATGACAATATAGGTTAAGTTTTCAACGGGGATAAACATATGAAGTGTAAATACTGATAGTGAGGAATTTGATTACAAGATATAGAAGAACTCCCCCTGAAGATGTGCATAGTGAGGAATTTTCTTTTGAAGGTATGCACACTTGAAGAGTAGAATCATGGAGACCTCCCCCTATATCTTGTAATTCATACACGTATTTGACATAAAATATGAAGAATTTGAAATGCATGATGAAATATGGTGACTGATGTAATTCAGCATGCGTGCATTAACATTAATGAGGAATAAGCATGCAGTAAAACACGGCAAATGTATCAGGACACCATAGAGTTTAAGTTTACAACTTGATCCAGCAAAGTCATCAGAAGAACGAGAGTTGCAACTTCGCAAAAAAACGCCCATATAGGATAGACTCGCTTGAAGACTAACTCAAATTTCTCCCCCTTTGTCATCGAATGACCAAAAGGATCGAAAATGAGGACTAACGCCCCTGAAGAATATCATGTTGATGGAGGCGCTTGACGTTAGGGGTCGTTTGTCGTAGTAGGAACTGTCGCGATGTCGTCCAAGTCTTCATGCTCGTCGGTTTCGCGCGATGAAGAATATGAGCTGGCCACCAAGGAAGGAACCTTGGCCTTCTTGTATTTCTTAAGTGGAGGTGCAGACCAGTCAAAGTCCTCCTTGAGACCAATTTGCTTGAGATCTTCTTCACCATATACATGTGACAGAATAGCCCAGGTGCGACCGAAGACTTCATGGAGGTAGTAATGGTTTTTCTTCACTGCATTATGTGTAGCAGTCATGTTGTGAAGAATAGAACCAAACTGACGCTTAACCCATTTATGGTTTCGATCCACCTTCTGGTGAAGACTAAGGAGAAGCTCACGGTCAGTCATCACTCTTGGAGTTGTGGCTTCAGGATTTGGCTTGGATGCATTAGCAGCAGAATCATGAGTGGCAGAGTCATCAATGGTGGAATAAGATGCAACTTTGCGAAACTGACCATCCAATGGACGAATGCCTTCATCAATGACAGCAGGTGCTTTGCCCTTTTCATCAGCTGAGGAATATGTCTGCTTGAGGACTTCAATTGGGGGCAAGTAGCTGAGGTGATTCTGAAAATCAGCTTTGTAGTTGAGTGAAGACCTTGTTCTGAGGAATCTCATAATCCAAGGAGCATAAGGCTTCAGCCCAAACGGAGAGAGTGCACGTTTTCCAGAGTCCTCATGAAAAAATCGTGATAGTTGACAGGGATGCCATGCATGATGTTGAATAGCAGATTCTTTATGATGCCAACGACTTCTTCATCAGACGAGTGGTGGCCTTTGATAGGACTCATTGTCTTTGTCAGAATGCGATAGACAGTTCTGGGCACATAGAGCAATTCCCTCACGAGGAATTTGGTCCTTGAGGCTTGACCAGGCTTCAGAGGCTTCATAAGAACTTGCATATAATGGGCAGTCAGTTCAGGCTCTTGGTACATGCAACGAGCTCCTTCAGGTGGAGGACTGATTGGCAGGGCATGAAGCAATTCAGAGGCCGGTGCTTTATAATGAGTGTTTTCGGTCATCCAGTCCAGAACCCAAGTATTCACATCGTTAGCATCTCCTGTGATGTGCAGCGTTGCGTAGAACTGAAGAATAAGTTCTTCATTCCAATCAACAATGTCAGAGCAAAAGTTGAGGAAGCCTGCGTCATGAAGCACACTAAGGACAGGGGTGAAGCAAGGCAGTGATTCCGTGTCCACATGAGGAATATGCTCGTGGTCGAAGACTTTGTCCTTGTTGAAGAGCAGTGAAGAATAGAAATTGGCCTGGCTCGCAGTCCAAAAGCACTTCCTTCTAAGACGAGCAGAGTCATAAGGATTATAATCAGTGAAGAACACGTGCTTGCTGAAGAAGTCATCAGCCTTGAATTTTTATTTCTTCGAGACTGGATCCTTTGGCTTGGGCCGAGGAGCATCAGTTAATTGCATTACTACCTCAGGAATCGCAATCTCAGGTTCCACAGTGAGAATTTCAGCTTCTTCTTGATGGCAGCTGGGTCTTCAATTCTTCATTTACATTTTCTTCAGCACTAGTGGCTGGAATCTCTTCATGTACAGAAGGAGTTGTATGAGGTTCTTCAGATCCCATTTGTACTTCAGTGTTGACAGGGGACTGAGGAATTTATTGAAGTGGTGTGAACAGAGGAGAGTTGGGGTGCTGACTTTCCCAAAAGTCATCATTCAGCATTGGTGTTGTACACCCAATGTCCACATCTTCATCTTCATCTTGTTCTTCAATGCCAGCCTCTTCAGCAGTGAACTGAGGCATCGGCAATGAGACTTGTGGGGTTGAAGGGATTGCATCCGCTTCAATTTCTTCATCCAACTGCTCTGACGAAGCAGCAGAAGGAATGACATCATCGGATTCACTTGAAATCACATATTCTTCATCAAAAGGAACAAGGTCCTTTGATGGCATGGTTGTGATAGGAACGACATCAATTGGGTTGTCGAATGAGCTAGTCAATGGCTTCATCTTCTTCGGACCTGAAGAATCTGATTAAGTTGATGCCTTCCTTTTCTCCACCGCTGCATGCTCTGCAGCCTTGGTTTTCTTCACATCTGATGCAGATGGAAGGATTGGAGTTGGGGTAGGTGCAGGAGGAGCATAGGAATTTGGTTCAATTTCTTCAGGCACAACTGATGCAGTTGCCCTGACTCCTTCATTTTCTTCAGGCACAGCCATTGAAGCTTCAGCTGTCCTGACATTTTCTTCAGATGCAACACTAGTGGTTGCCCTGGCAATTTCTTCAGCGGCTGGAATGCAGTCGTCAGCCCTGGTACTTTGAGTTTCTTCAGCAGCCTGAATGTCATCAGCGGTACTGGCATTTTCTTCAGTCGGCTGAGCAGATGCTTCAGCCTAAGGATTTTCTTGTTGCGTTGGAGCTGCAACATTGGAAGTGAACTTTTCAGTCAATTTCACAAACCTGACTTTGGCTCCAAGCCAGTCAGCACGGTATACGTCAAATTCATCATTGAGTTTCTTGATCTCTGATTGAATAGTGACAAGTTCTTCTGTTGTCATAGAGACAATGTTTTTCTTCAGGAAGCGCTCCTTCTTGTACTGCGCTTTCTTGATCTGCCTGGCCTTTTCAAACTTCCATTTTTCTTATTGAATGAAGGCAGTCAGCATATGACTTTGGCCAGGAGTCAGCTTGAAATCAGGCATAGGAGTGTTGGGGTCCTTGTGCCAGAGATCAATGTAGTCAAGGATCAACTTTTGGATCCAAAAGTATAGGCACATATGTGCCTTTGGCTCTAGCGGCCCTGAGCTGTCTGTCTCTGATGATTTTGGCAAGTTCCTCATCACCATCTTTGTCTTCATCAGACGTCACTTGGAAGGCGACCTGCTTCTTATGAGGACTTGGGCGAGAGCCACGTCCAGCAGTGGCCTTTGTCTTCAGCAGAGAGGGGCCAGTTGAAGAATTTGGTGCAGCTGAGGAACTAGCAAAATCTCCTGAGGCAATAGAGATGCCTGTTTTCCATTGGCACGTGGCGAGATTCACAGGTGCAGAGGATTTGGTCGGAGCAGTTGAGGACTTTGGAGGAGCGGGAGCAACTTGAGGAGTTGGCCGTGAGGGCTTTAAAGAATCTGGCCGTGAGGGCATTGCTGAGGAACTTGGCCGTGAGGGCATTGAGGGTGAAGCACTTGGCTTATGAGCAGGCTTCTTTGCCATGGACTTCTTCGGCTTGCTTGCAGAGGCCTCAGCAGTGGTAGCAGCAGCAGCAGTGTCTTCATTAAGTTTCCTCACTGCTTCTTTTGCATGTTTGGCCAGTTTGGCCTGGCGCTTGGCCCATTCTTCAGGATAGTCCTCACCGCGCTTGAGGCTGGTGGGATCAGCTACTTGGCCAGGTGCCAATGGAGGTCTTGAGCATGGAGGGGTAACAGCGAATTTCTTCATGTATTTGGGAGTAACATATTTGTACTCCCTCCACTCTCTTGCCCATCTCCTCTCAATCTTTTGAATGCGCATCTTGCGCTGATTTTTGTCCTCCTCTGGGGGTGTGCAGTACCCAGCATAAATGTCATCAGGGATTTCAAACGCTGTGTTGACCTCAGGCCTCTTTCCTCCTTTCTGTGGCTTCTTACCGTCAGCCATTTTCTTCAGATGAGGAATATGAACAACTGAATTTTCTGAAGAGGTGTGCAACTTTTCTTCGAGGAATGCTGCAAATGAGTTAAGTTGATGAGAACCTAGTGATTCAGCAGCGGACATATGTACCTGTGAACAGAGTATAGTTGCGAGGAATTTGGAGAGGTCATATGCATTCTCAGAGGTTTTTCAAAAAGAACAAGTTTGAGGAATTTGACCAGATGAGTCTTGAAGAATTTCACTAAGCGTTCTTTGTCTTAGGTTCCAGAGTTGTACAGATATAAAATCCACACAACTGAGGAATCTTGAAGAAAAATATTGCTTAGAGAAACAGATCAAGAACATATGACATGTGAGGTGTTTTAGTGTGTGAGAATTTGAATAAAAACACCTTTGAAGATTTTGTAGAAATCATTCAAATCAAAGAGGGCAGTAAAAGTAACTTTTAATTACCCTTGATGAAGAACACGACGAACTAGGAAGTGTAGAAGTGAAGTTCGTCAGTTCAGATCTTCCACGCCCAAACTCGGCAGAGGAAGACACAACTACGTTGGTGGCGACGAGGTAGAGGCAGTGAAGCACTTCCTCACCGGCGACGATGAAGTAGCGGTGGCGCTAGGGTTTGAGAAGCTCGAGCGGGAGAGAGATCGAGCGGAGTAGAAGTGAAATGAGGAAGGGGAGGGGTATATATGGCCACGGTGAAAAACTGTTCGCCCGAAAAATTGGACGAACGTGCCCCTGACCCTTCTCATTCGCTTGACATGTTTCACCCACGTACTAAGAGGTGGCGATCGTGTGGGATCGTGGGTGAATAGATAAGTATTTTCGTGGGATGCGGAACGGTTTGAGCGGCAAAGCCGAAAATTTAGATAAGATAAGTTAAAAGTTTCGTTTGCAGATTCTTCAGCTGACAAGGACACAATGAAGATTTTGAAAGAGTTTAAAATAGAACGCACATGAAGAATTTGCGAATAGATTGGGTTGAGTTTAGCATAGAGGGGGAAGGGTTCGATCACATTCACTTACCAAAAAAAGCAACTTGAAGAAATAGCAATAAGTGAATGTTGTAGAGGACATAAACTCATATATATATATATATATATATATATATATATATATATATATATATATATATATATATATATATATATATATATATATATATATATATATATATATATATATATATAGCCAATGAAGAAAATGAAGGAAGCAGTGAAGACAATGCAAAGTTGAAGAAAATTGAACAACTGAGGAATTTCAAAAATGAGGAAAAACTCAAATTGAAGATTTTCAACTTCTGTTGGTGGCGTGACCCACCGTATAAGGATGATGATTTCAGACACCGCGTACAATGGTCATAGGGCTCTGAGAATCAAATTCTTCGTTAATTTCTTCACACTTAGAGTGTTAGCCTTCATTGATTGAAGAAAAACGTTTCTTCATGTGTTGAACATCTAAGTCATCAATTTTGCATAAGTGTTAGGATGAGTGTCCTTTTCAAAGAACATTCGAATATTCTAAGATATTTAGCTCACACCGCAACTTGCTAAATCTCTTCTCATCCAAGGGCTTTGTGAAGATATCGGCTAGCTGTTCTTCAGTCTTCACATGCTCAATATAAATGTCGCCCTTCAACACATGATCACGAAGAAAATGATGACGAATCTGAATGTGCTTTGTCTTCGAGTGCTGAACTGGGTTGTGAGCAATCTTGATTGCACTCTCATTGTCACAGTAGAGAGGCACATTCTTCATGTTGACGCCGTAGTCCTTGAGTGTTTGCTTCATCCACGACAATTGAGCACAAGAAGAACCAGCAGCAATGTACTCGGCTTTGATGAAGCGGTGATACGCAGTTCTATTTCTTCGAGGACCAACAGACCAAAGATCGCCCAAGGAAATGGCATGTGCGGATGTTGACTTATGTCCACACGATCACCAAAGATAGTCGAGTCTGAATATCCAATGAGATAAAAAGCCGAGCCCTTAGGATACCATAATCCAAGTGTTGGTGTGTGAGCAAGATATCGAAGAATATGCTTCACAGCCTTATGGTGTGATTCCTTCGGTGTAGCGTGAAATTGGGCACACATGCAAACACTAAGCATAATGTATGGCCTAGATGCGCATAAATACAATAAAGAGCCAATCATGGAGTGATACGTCTCCAACGTATCTACAATTTTTTATTGCTCCATGCTATATTATCATCTGTTTTGGACATTATTGGGATTTATTATACACTTTTATATTATTTTTGGGACTAACCTATTAACCGGAGGCCCAGCCTGAATTGCTGTTTTTGCCTATTTGAGTTTCGCAGAAAAGAATATCAAACGGAGTCCAAACGGAATGAAACCTTCGGGAACGTGATTTTCGGAACAAACGTGATCCAGAGGACTTGGACCCTATGTCAAGAAATCTACCAGGAAGCCACGAGGTAGGGGGTGCTCCTACCCCCCTGGGCACGCCCTCCACCCTCGTGGGCCCCATGTTGCTCCACCGATGTACTCCTTCCTCCTATATATACCTACGTACCCCCAAACTACCAGATACGGAGCCAAAAACCTAATTCCACCGCCGCAACCTTACATGCCGTGAGATCCCATCTTGGGGCCTGTTAGGAGCTCACGAGGGGGCATCGATCACAGAGGGCTTCTACATCAACACCATAGCCTCTCCGATGAAGTGTGAGTAGTTTACCTCAGACCTTCGGGTCCATAGTTATTAGCTAGATGGATTCTTCTCTCTTTTTGGATCTCAATACAATGTTATCCCCCTCTCTTGTGGAGACTGAGGGAGTCCTGGGTTAGGGGGTGTCCGGATAGCCGAACTATCACCGTTGGCCGGACTCCTGGACTATGAAGATACAAGATTGAAGACTTCGTCCCGTGTCCGGATGGGACTTTCCTTGGCGTGGAAGGCAAGCTTGGCGATCTGGATATGTAGATCTCCTGCCATTGTAACCGACTACTGTAACCCTAACCCTATCCGTGTCTATATAAACCGGAGAGTTTTAGTCCCAGAGGACTAACAACAATCATACCATAGGCTAGCTTCTAGGGTTTGGCCTCTCGATCTCGTGGTAGATCCACTCTTGTACTACCCATATCATCAATATTAATCAAGCAGAGTAGGGTATTACCTCCATCGAGAGGGCCCGAACACTGGGTAAAACATCGTGTCCCTTGTCTCCTGTTACCATCCGCCTAGACGCACGTTCGGGACCCCTACCGAGATCCGCCGGTTTTGACACCGACATTGGTGCTTTCATTGAGAGTTCCTCTGTGCCGTCGCTGTCAGGAAGGATGCCTCATCCCGTCTTTAAAGACGGCACCGTTGCTAAAGGAGCTTTGGCCACCGGCCAAACTCTCCGGCTAGGCAGTTTTCTTATGACCGCCTGTTCGGCCACCGCGCCGACGATGACTTCTCGGGTCATCGAAAGCAATCTTCACGTTAACTCGGAACTCGCCGAGCAGTTAGATCCGATGAAGCTCTCTTACTTGAACGAGCTCTTGGATCGCATCGCCGCCCTGGGAGTCGCTACAGACTACAATCAGATTGGGCCTAAAACCGATCTGAGAGAGATCAACTCTCCCCAGGCTACCCACCACGTTGTTGTGGTAGAGGAACAATACGGAGACTCTTCTCCTACCTTAAGGACTAGCTATGTCCGTATTCCTGACCCCTCCATGCTGGATTCCCGCGGAGGGGAGGACACTACTCAAGCCCTGAACTTAAAGTCAGGCAGCGGGCTAGATTCATTGGGCAACCTCCAAGAACCCAAGCTTCCAAGTTCGAAACTTCTTGGCCCTGAATCTTAGATCGGACGGGGTTGAATTTAATTCCACCGCCCACCCAAACACAAGCGATCTATCCCAAATCCGCAAGAGCCGGTGAAACAAGACATCATTCTTGGGCAGATTCCTCCTGGTTATGGACAGGATAAAGGACTGCCGCGAGGAGGACATAATCTCATTCTTCGCAATAATTGCACGGACAAGGGAATCCTAAACGCCATAAGTCATCGTGAAATTACACGCCACTGACTTGGCGCCCAAAGTGAAAATCTTCGCGATGGAGAGCGCTGGAAAACTGAAATCAAATTTTGGGATAATCGGGCCCGAATCGACCCTAGTCCGAAATAAAGGGTGCATCATCACCAGCACCTGGTTATATACCAAAAGCAAAAAAACCCCAAAGGCGTGGAACCGTCTTTGGAGGGATGGCTCAATGGACCCTGCAAAATTCATAGCACAGAGGGCGCCACTCCAACTCATAGCCTTAGAGCATGTTGGATACTACGGCAGGGGCCAAAAGTGGCGAAGAGCTCCTAGCTCCAGAGCACCAGCCCAGCAATACCAAGACGGTATTAATAGTCTTGAGACTTTCACATCAAATAATATGCGAAACGAACACCGCAGCCTTGCGAAGTCTACCAGATAGCAACAATAAATCCATGGAGTGACACGGCTATTACCTTTAATGCCAGTGACGAACCTAAATTCCGAACAGACCGAGCACCAGCCGCATTGGTCCTCAGTCCAATAGTGGACGGCTTTCACCTTACCAAGGTACTCATGGACAGCGGCAGCGGATTAAACCTCATCTACGAGGAAACCCTTCGAAAAATGGAAATAGACTGGAGCCGCATTGAGCGAAGCAGCACAACCTTTAGAGGAATAATCCCCAGTCGGAAAGCATGTTGTACAGGAAAGATCACACTAGATGTGGTGTTCGGCACGCCGGACAATTATAGGTCCAAGGAGGTCACATTCCAAGTGGCCCCGTTCAGCAGCGGATATCACGCTCTATTAGGGCGAGAGGCATTCACAATTTTTCAAGCTATACCCCATTACGGGTATATGAAGCTCAAAATGCCCGGACCCAGAATTATCAATCTCACTAGTGACCCGGACATAGCGCTCCACGGCGAAAATAAAACAGCCGCACTTGCCCTTGAAGCACTATCCGAAGCCCCAGCAACAGAGGAACTCACTGCGCTGCGCTCCACGGTGAACAGGGACGATGTGATACTCGATAAGAGATCCAAGTCCACCTCTTTTAAACCGGCAGACGAAATAGTCAAATTCCAAGTCCATCCAACGGACCCTACAAAAACGGCCTCCATCGGGGCACAACTAAACCCTGATGTGGACGCCGCACTACGAGAATTCCTACGCGAAAATTGGGACATTTTTTCCTGGCACCCTTCAGACATGCCAGGAATCCCATGCAGGCTGGCAGAGCACAGCCTAAATATCCTAAAAGGATTCAAGCCAGTCAAGCAAGCTCTTCGGCGTTTCTCCGAACCCAAGAGACAGGCCATGGGAGTGGAGCTAGCTAAACTATTGGAGGCCGGATTCATCAGAGGTATTAAACATCCGGACTGGCTAGCAAACCTGGTAATGGTACCAAAGAAGGACAAATCCTGGCGCCTATGTGTCGACTTTAAGGACCTTAACAAGGCTTGCCCAAAGGATCCCTTCCCCCTCCCCCGCATCGATCAAATCATCGACGCTACCGCAGGACACGATTCATTGTGTTTCCTCGACGCATACTCCGGCTACCACCAAAATTAAGATGGCAGAGCCAGACCAAGCCGCAACAGCATTCATCACTCCATACGCCCATTCGCTTCAACACAATGCCCTTTGGGCTCAAAACGCCGGCGCAACATATCAGCGCATGATTCGGACATGTCCGCAAACCGGATCGGCAAAACGGTGGAGGCATCGTGAGACGATGTGGTCGTCAAATCCAAGCATGTCGAAACCCTAGTCGACGACTTGAGGCGCACATTCGATAATCTCCGAACAAATGACATCAAGCTCAACCCGGAAAAATGCGTTTTTGGCGTACCAACCGGAAAGCTCTTGGGCTTCATTGTATCCGGTAGAGGAATTGAAGCAAACCCAGCCAAGATCCGAGCTTTGTCACAATTGGATATCCCCAAAGACCTCAAACAAATACAAAAATTGACTGGATGCATGGCGGCTTTAAGCCGCTTTATCTGCCGCTTAGGAGAAAAGGCATTACCCCTTTATCGCCTCCTCCGGCGCACCGAACACTTCAAGTGGACGGATGCCGCCACGACCGGACTCAAAGAAATCAAAGCCATATTGGCAACAAATCCGGTCCTGGCCGCGCCCAACATGGGCGAACCAATGCTATTATACATCACAGCAACCCATCAAGTTGTAAGCGCGGTGCTCGTTGTCGAACGAGAAACGGACGGATACAAATTCCCTCTCCAAAAACCAGTTTACTATGTGTCCACTGTCCTAACTCCATGCAAGTCACGGTACCCGCATTATCAAAAGATAGCATACGCGGTGTTCATGGCATCCCGGAAGCTGCGACACTACTTTAAAGAGTGTTCGATAACGGTAGCCTCCAAGTACCTCTTAATGACATTATAAACAATCGTGGACGCAACGGGCGGATTGCTAAATGGGCCATTGAGCTCCTCCGTTGAAATAACTTACAAGCCACGGCGAGCTATTAAGTCGCAAGTTTTGGCTGACTTCATCGCCGAATGGATGAAGCGAACTCCCTAAAGAGTACGGCGCATATTCCAACTGGATCATGCACTTCGACGGCTCCAAAATGTTGGCGGCACTGGGGCTGGCGTCGTTCGACGCCCCAACCGGAGATACTGATCCAATCGTACTTCAAATAATGCACACGGACTCCAACAACGCATCCGAATCGAGGCCCTTCTACATGGTCTCCGGATGGCAGTCTCCATGGGCATTCAACGCCTAGAGGTCTTGCGAGGATTGAACCTCGCGATATCCCAAATAAATGGGGACTTTGATGCCAAGGATCCAAAATGGTAGCTTATCGCAATGCCGTCCTAAAATGTCAGCTCGGTTTGAGGGGCTCGAATTTCACCATATAGCCGGGATAACAACCAGGCAGCAGGCGTGTTAGCACGCATAGGCATAAGCGTGATGCCGCCCCCCAACATATTCCTAGAGAGGCTTTTCAAGCCATCCGTACTATGGGAGGGAGAGTCCGGAAATAATAACCCGGACCCAACCACACTGCCCCACACCGAACATTCCGACATAGTTGGTGGTCCCGGCAACGAAATAACACCGTCAGCCCACGCAATAATGGAAGTCATTGCCCCGTGGACAGAACCATTCCTAGCCTACCTAACTAGGCAGGAACTTCCCGAGGACCAAAAAGAGGCCCGCTGCATAGTGTAGCGGTCTAAAGCCTATAAGGTCCATGAGGGAGAGCTTTATAAGAAAAGCACAACCGGAGTCCTTCAAAGGTGTATCTCCGAAGAGGAAGGGCGGAATCTCCTGGCTGAAATTCATGCCGGACTCGGTGGGCACCACGCCGCAGCCCGGGCCCTTGTAGGCAAGGCCTTCCGTACAGGATTTTATTGGCCGACGGCCCGGGCGGATGCTCAGACTTAGTCCAAAGATCGCGGTTGCCGCTCTTTGCTAATCAAAGCCATATGCCACCCACCGCCCTCAAAACTATACCCATCACCTGGCCCTTCGCGGTCTGGGGGCTTGACATGGTTGGACCCCTTAAAGGAGGAACCCACAAACAAAAATACCTATTGGTCATGGTGGATAAATTCACCAAATGGATAGAGGCCAAGCCTGTAAAGACAGCCGAATCCGGACCGGTGATAGACTTCATATCAGGGGTAGTACACCATTACGGCGTCCCCCATAGAATCATCACTGATAACGGCACGAACTTCACGGCCGACGAGGTCAAACTCTGGTGCAAAAACATGGGCATCAAGCTCGACTACGCTTCAGTCTATCACCCCCAAACTAACGGTCAAGTCGAGCGAGCAAACGGTCTAATCATGAGCGGCATTAAACCCAGGCTAGTGCGCTCCCTCAAGGAATCTAACACGCACTGGGTAGAGGAGCTCGACTCCGTACTCTGGGGGCTGCGGACCACGCCGAATCGCACCACCGGATTCACACCATTTTTATGGTATACGGCGCAGAGGCAGTTTTGCCCTGCGACATAATTCATGACTCACCTCGCGTGCGCATGTACGAAGAAAGAGAAGCTGAGCTCGATCGGCAGGACAGCTTGGACGCCTTGGAGGAGGAGCGTGACGTGGCAAAAGCTCGTTCCGCATTCTATCAATAGCAGGCTCGAAGATATCAAAGCAGGGAAGTACGGGCCAAAGCTTACAATGTTGGCGAACTAGTTCTACGCCCGCCGTACAAGAAAAAAGGACAAACTCAAGCCCAAATGGGAGGGTCCCTTCATCATTGACCAAGTCCTAACCGGCGGAGCGTACCGTCTGCGAAACGCATCGGATAACCGACTCGAGCTGAACCCATGGAACACAGCCCGTCTCCGAAGATTCTACCACCTAGCGCCGGATTCTGAGTTTGTCTCCTTCCTCCGTCTATATTTTATACTTTAAGCTGTCTTTTATTTCTCTCCTTCTCCCTCCTTTTTTCCGAAGCCGTTAAAGGCTCGTTTGCACATTGTTCACACACACTTGACGCGCTATCCGCACTCATTATACCTGGGGGCTTCTTTAACAGAAGCTTATTTATACGGGCTTTATGCCCAACACATGTGTCACACTTCCGCATGTACCTTTTATTCACCATTATATGCATCGATATGACTTAAGTTTTGGCCAAGCTGGGTTGCTCGCTCTGTGCTTACCCCTACGTTGGCGATTGTTCGGCTAGGTGGTAAAGGAGCACCTCTGCGATTATTACCGCCGGTCGGCGGACGTGTACCTCGACTGAGTGAAGCCAAAAGCTAGCGTTTAAGGGAATATTCGGTCGGTGAACTAAAAGACGATTTTTTTAATTTTCATTTATCTGCCCCCAGATGCTTTTCTGCTTTTTTTCGCAGTCCGGACATGCACTTTAGGGCATGCCTCCCAGGGAAAGGAACCCCTAACGGAACTATTCTCCCTGGAAGATGTTTCTTACTAACCATGAAATATAACATAACTAGTTGGTCACTTGTCTGATAAAGCACTCATGACCCCTACGCCTGGTCTCCACGCATGCCCCGGTTTTTACATAACCAAGAGGGTATTCGGACAAACTCCGGACTATTGGGTCCCGAGGTTGAAGCGAAAAGGTCCGCTACGACAAACGATCTACAATCCGGCTAGAAGGCATTTTACATGTCATTTTAACTTACATAGTCAAATTGACTGATTGCATTCCTCTTCAATGCCGTCTAATGGGCTGTCTAGTTTACAGTCCTGCTGGGAATACTTTGCGGCCAACTCCACTTGGTCGTACACTAAGCTCACAAGGATCTCCTTCCCGTTGGGCCCCACAGGTCCGACCTCGGCCATGTGGTTTGGGTCCGCCTTCATGTACCGCGTCTTCACCATGGCCCAGGCCTCCCTGGTGCCTTGACGACAGGCCGATATCTTCCATAGTCAGAAGCGCCGCCGTGCTCCCTGAAGCTTCTCTGCAAGCTCTGCAAGGCCTTCGGGCAGGGAGATTGATCGCCACAAGGCCTGGGCGACGCCCTTCATCACCTGCCGAACTCCTTTGTGCAGTTGCAATAGCTCGGGAAGAAGGTCACCCCAGAACCGGCATTTCTTCTTCTTGGGGCGACCGTGAGCATACCTACATACATAACTCTGTGAATTGACTTCCTCGCCGAACTCTTTTTCAAAGTTCGCTCAAGCACTTACTATAAATGTCGCAACGAAGTCGCCGATTCTCCTTCACGGAGTCAGACAGCTGCGCATGAACATCCTTTAGTTCCTCACCCAGCCGGGTGTTGGCATCTTGGAGATTATTTTTCTCTTGCCTCACCCTTGTAAGCACATTCTCGCCAGCCTTCAACCGGCGCAAGAGCTGTTGCTTGTCCGGATCTAGTTCGGCGCCATCTGCAATATTATTGTCAAATTTACACACACGCCGCACTTCACAACCTATTTATCTTTTGAAGCATATCATACCAGAGGGGGTCTCTGTGGCTCCCCCATGGCGGCTAGTCTTGGCCTCAAGTTGGGCCTTGCATTCTTCAAGCCCCGGGACAGTGGGTATTCTCTTTGTAAGATCCTCAGATAACAAATGATCCTTAAATCAGTTATTCTAACTATTTTAAGTCTCGGGGTTACCGCATATATAATGTCAAATTTCCTCACCCGTATGTCCTTTACATCTTTGCTACATGGCTCTGGCTAGACCATCTTGAGCGGCACGGAGGTGCGCATCTCCGAACTGAAGGCATTCAATGCCTCTTGGGAGAAACATGTCGTCACGAAGAACTGTCGTGGCGCTTTGTGATTCATGGCGCTCTCCACCTCGGAGTTGGTGGCGGACAATCTGTTGGCATCCTCGTCGGAGGAGCATCCGACGACGCCTCGTGCTCGCCTCGCCGCTTCGACCCGGCTTTGGAGCCTGGCTGGCGGAGGCTCGATTGGCAACCTCTCGGACTCAGTCCGGCGAGTGCTCTTTTTCCTGAAAGAGCGCCCGGCGTTAGTACGCCTTCGAGAATCAATCTCAGGAACATGGTGACGCGCCATACCGTTGCAGCGGCGTTCGATCCGGACCGCACTTCTTTTTTAGCTGCAGGGCGTCGCCTTGTTGGCTAGCGCGCTGGCTCGGCCTCCTGCCTCGAAGGCACCCCCTGCGAAACACCATGAGTATACGGTGATCAAAAATAAGCACGGATGGACCATTATCAGAGTATTGGGACCTCGGTCTCAGTTACCTGTGAGGCTGGAAGTATTCCGGGGTAATCGGCCGTAATGGCAACCAAAGCATTATCGATGCTCAGCTGGTGAAATACCCCATCAATCAACTCCACCAATATGTCCGGATCCCCTTGGGAGGCCGGATCGAGGAGCCTTTCCGGATCCTCGGGTTGTGGAGGCGGGCTGTTTATGTCTTTTACGGCCTGGCGCAGTTCCTGCATCAAAATCACAAAATGAGATACCTAACCATGGGAATGCGGATCAGATGTGCAAAAAAGAAATGTCCGCTTACCCAGCTTTGAGGGTTGTTCATAGAAAATCCGTTCAATGGACTGACGCGGAGAAAATCTTCCTCTTATCCCTTGTACAGCGCGGAGAAGGTCTTCACCAGATCGGTGACCGATCCCGGCCCCTTACGGCCATGACGGGTGGCATCGTCCTCCCCGTTGAAATCCCACATGGGGTGGCCCCTATACTGGAGCGGCTGCACACCCCGCATAATACATGTGGCCATGACACCGATCATGGTCAGTCCGGAATGAGCTAACAATCTTATTCGGCTCATCAGGGATTTGGTATAGGAAATCCCTGTCGTCTTCCCTCTGGGAGCTCCTCGGGCGCCAACTCAGGCGTTTCTTCAAAGGAGCATTGCTGAACTCCGGGAGACCGATCCGAACAGGATCCGGCAGTGGGACGTCCTCTATATAAAACCATTCCGAAGGCCAGTCTTCGGACGCCTTCTTTGGGGTTCCGGATAGATATCTGGTCCCGGCGATGCGCCACAGCTCGGCTCCGCCCACTTGATATATTGACCCCTCATGAGAACGGGGTACAAGGCAGAATAATCTCTTCCACAGCGCAAAATGAGCCTCGACGCCCAAGAACAGTTCGCAAAGGGCCACGAAGCCCGCGATGTACAGAATGGAGGCAGGCGAAGGTGGTGCAACTGGCTGGAGCCGTAGAACTCCAAGAGCCCCGGAGAAAGCGGATGAATTGGAAATCCGAGTCCTCTTACTAGATAAGAGATAAAGCATACCCGCTCTCCTTTAGAGGGATCGGAGACACTCTCCGCTCGCTTTCCGCCCTTGTAGGTGGCAAGTCCGGCTCGAACCGGAACCATGAAGGCCGGGGGAAGAAATCCCTTGGTTTGGAGTGTCACTAGCTCGCTATGCGGGACTGAGCATCTCTCCCAATTTCTAGGCTGAGGGCTGGGAGCGCGAGAGGAGGAACCGCGTCGACTGTCCATGATGGAATGGATTTTTGTCAAAGGCGCTCCGATGAAAGCTCGCTGAGGGGGGATGGTGTGACTCAGATCTAGATCCTCGTCCCTTTTATAGGCGGCTCATTTGCGCAGCTAGGGGGATAAGTGTAAAAATACCCTGGCTTTTCGCATTCATTCAAACACATGGAAGATGGCCATTATTGGGCGTGGAAGCCAAGGAGCGCAGCATTTATCAGAAGCCGGACACTATTCGACAAGTATATGGAATTTGGAGAAGAACTCGCCTCGCAATGCCGAAGACAATCAACACGCCGGACTCATCGCCATTGAAGCCTGGTTCGGGGACTACTGTGGGAGTCCTAGATTAGGGGGTGTCCGGATAGCCGAACTATCACCGTTGGCCAGACTCCTGGACTATGAAGATACAAGATTGAATACTTCGTCCTGTGTCCGGATGGGACTTTCCTTGGCGTGGAAGGCAAGCTTGGCGATACAGATATGTAGATCTCCTGCCATTGTAACCGACTCTGTGTAACCCTAACCCTATCCGGTGTCTATATAAACCGGAGGGTTTTAGTCCGTAGGACGAACAACAATCATACCATAGGCTAGCTTCTAGGGTTTAGCCTCTCTGATCTCGTGGTAGATCCACTCTTGTACTACCCATATCATCAATATTAATCAAGCAGGAGTAGGGTATTACCTCCATCGAGAGGGCCCGAACCTGGGTAAAAACACCGTGTCCCTTGTCTCCTGTTACCATCCACCTAGACGCACAGTTCGGGACCCCCTACCCGACATCCGCCGGTTTTGACACCGTCAGAGACCTATTCAATGTAATCTTCTTTTGTGGTGTGTTTGTTGAGATCGATGAATTGTGGGTTTATGATCAAGTTTATCTATGAACAATATTTAAATCTTCTGAATTCTTTTATGTATGATTGGTTATCTTTGCAAGTCTCTTAGAATTATCAGTTTGGTTTGGCCTACTAGATTGATCTTTCTTGCAATGGGAGAAGTGCTTAGCTTTGGGTTCAATCTTGCGGTGTCCTTTCCCAGTGACAGTAGGGGCAGCAAGGCACGTATAGTATTTTTGCCATCAAGGATAACACGATGGGGTTTATATCATATTGCATGAGTTTATCCCTCTACATCATGTCATCTTGCTTAAGGCGTTACTCTGTTCTTATGAACTTAATACTCTAGATGCATGCTAGATAGCGGTCGATGTGTGGAGTAATAGTAGTAGATGCAGGCAGGAGACGGTCTACTTGTCTCGGACGTGATTCCTATATACATAATCATACCTAGATATTCTCATAACTATGCTCAATTCTGTCAATTTCTCAACAGTAATTGTTCACCCACCATAAAATACTTATGCTCTTGAGAGAAGCCAGTAGTGAAACCTATGGCCCCCGGGTCTATTTTCCATCATATTAATCTCCCGACAACAAGCTATTTCTGGCGTCGTTTTTATTTTGCTTTTATTTTACTTTGCATCTTTATCATAAAAATACCAAAAATATTATCTTATCATATCTATCAGATCTCACTCTCGTAAGTGACCGTGTAGGGATTGACAACCCCTTATCGCGTTGGTTGCGAGGATTTATTTGTTTGCGTAGGTGCGAGGGACTCGCACGTAGCCTCCTACTGGATTGATACCTTGGTTCTCAAAAACTGAAGGAAATACTTACGCTATTTTGCTGCATCACCCTTTCCTCTTCAAGGAAAACCAACGCAGTGCTCAAGAGGTAGCAAGAAGGATTTCTGGCGCCGTTGTTGGGAGGTCACTAAAAGTCAACATACCAAGTACCCATCACAAACCATTACCTCCCGCATTACGTTATTTGCCATTTGCCTCTTGTTTTCCTCTTCCCCACTTCACCCTTGCTGTTTTATTCGCCCTCTT
This sequence comes from Aegilops longissima, assembly GCA_021605205.1. Classification (NCBI taxonomy): domain Eukaryota; kingdom Viridiplantae; phylum Streptophyta; class Magnoliopsida; order Poales; family Poaceae; genus Aegilops; species Aegilops longissima. Next base: position 553,061,360 of record CM038679.1, on the reverse strand, counting down.
TTTTTCCGTTCGCCTCTTTTTTGCTTGCTTCTTGTTTGCTCGTGTGTTGGATTGCTTGCTTGCCACGATGGCTCTACCTAAATTTGGTGATCTTCACCTTAAAAGGTTGGAAGAAATCGAAGGCAATGTCAGGAGTTTTATGGTCTTACAATTTGAGCATAATAATTTCTTTAGAAACGAGCTTAAGGAACAAAAAAGCTTTATGAGTTATATGAATAAAGAGCTCGGTGATATGTCTAAAGAATTTGATCGTTTGAGATCCCAAATTGCTCACCTTGAGAATTTAATAGCTGAAATATCGGATAAGCAGGCCACCTTAGTTAATAAGATGGCCGCTAAGCCGGAAAACTTTGAAAACAAAGATGAAGATCTAAAAGTTATTGATGTGTCCCCTATTAAATCTTTGTTTTGCAATATGAATCTTGATAATGATGGGACTGAATATGATCCACCTTTACCTAGAAGGCGTTCGAAAATTGGAGTTTTAGATCTTGATGCTAAAATTGATAAAAGTGGGATTGAAGAGATCAAAACATTAGATATTAATGAACCCACTATTTTGGATTTCGAGGAATTTAATTATGATAATTGCTCTTTGATAGATTGTATTTCCTTTTGCAATCTGTGCTAAATTCTCCTCATGCTTATAGTCAAAATAAAGCCTTTACCAAACATATCGTTGATGCTTTGATGCAATCTTATGAAGAAAAACTTGAGTTGGAAATTTCTATCCCTAGAAAACTTTATGATGAGTGGCAACCTACTATTTAAATTAAGACTAAAATTATTAATGCTATGTTTTGTGTGATTTGGGTGCTAGTGTTTCCATGATTCCAAAAACTTTGTGTGATTTGCTAGGTTTCCGTGATTTTGATTATTGCTCTTTAAACTTGCACCTTGCGGATTCCACTATTAACAAACCTATGGGAAGAATTAATGATGTTCTTATTGTTTCAAATAGGAACTATGTGCCCGTAGATTTTATCATTCTTGAGATAGATTGCAATCCTTCATGTCCTATTATTCTTGGTAGACCTTTCCTTAGAACGATTGGTGCAATTATTGATATGAAGGAAGGGAATATTAGATTCCAATTTCCATTAAAGAAAGGCATGGAACACTTCCCTAGGAAGAAAATAAAATTACCATATGAATCTATCATGAGAGCCACTTATGGATTGCCCACCAAAGATGGCAATACCTAGATCTATCCTTGCTATTATGCCTAGCTAGGGGCGTTAAACGATAGCGCTTGTTGGGAGGCAACCAATTTTATTTTTAGTTTTTGCCTTTTGCTTCTGTTTAGGAATAAATATTTGTTCTAGCCTCTGGTTAGATGTGTTTTTATGTTTTAATTAGTGTTTGTGCCAAGTTAAACCTAGAGGATTTTCTTGGATGATAGTTATTTGATCTTGCAGAAAATTCCAGAAACTTTCTGTTCACAAAAATAATTGTTAAAAATCACCTGAACGTGATAAAATATTTATTCTAATTTCTTATGATCAATAAACAAATTTTCTTGGTCGTCCTATTTTGGCTGATTTTTTGGAGTTCCAGAAGTTTGCGTTAGTTACAAATTACTACAGACTGTTCTGTTTTTGACAGATTCTGTTTTTCATGTATTGTTTGCTTATTTTGATGAATCTATGGCTAGTAAAATACTTTATAAACCATAGAGAAGTTGTAATACAGTAGGTTTAACACCAATTTAAATAAATAATGAGTTCATTACAGTACCTTGAAGTGGTCTTTTGTTTTGTTTCGCTAACGGAGCTCACGAGATTTTCTACTGAGTTTTGTGTTGTGAAGTTCTCAAGTTTTAGGGGAAAGATTTAATGGATTATGGAACAAGGAGTGGCAAGAGCCTAAGCTTGGGGATGCCCATGGCACCCCCAAGATAATCTAAGGACACCTAAAATCCAAAGCTTGGGGATGCCCCGGAAGGCATCCCCTCTTCCGTCTACTTCCATCGGTAACTTTACTTGGAGCTATATTTTTATTCACCACATGATATGTGTTTTGCTTGGAGCGTCTTGTATGATTTGAGTCTTTGCTTTTTAGTTTACCACAATCATCTTTGCTGTACACACCTTTTGAGAGAGACACGCATGATTCGGAAATTATTAGAATACTCTATGTTCTTCACTTATATCTTTTGAGTTATATAGTTTTTGCTCTAGCACTTCACTTATATCTTTTAGAGCACGGTGGTGGATTTGTTTTATAGAAACTATTGATCTATCATGCTTCATTTAGATTATTTTGAGAGTCTCAAATAGCATGGTATTTTCTCAAAAGAATCCTAATATGCTAGGTATCCAAGAATAGTAAAAACTTTCTTATGAGTGTTTTGAATACTAAGAGAAGTTTGATGCTTGATGATTGTTTTGAGACATGGAGGTAGTGATATTAAAGTTGTGCTAGTTGAGTAGTTGTGAATTTGAGAAATACTTGTGTTGAAGTTTGCAAGTCCCGTAGCATGCACGTATGGTAAACATTATGTAACAAATTTGAAACATGAGGTGTTCTTTGATTGTCCTCCTTATGAGTGGCGGTCGGGGACGAGCGATGGTCTTTTCCTACCAATCTATCCCCCTAGGACCATGCGCGTAGTGCTTGGTTTTTGATGACTTGTAGATTTTGCAATAAGTATGTGAGTTCTTTATGACTAATGTTGAGTCCATGGATTATACGCACTCTCACCTTTCCACCATTGCTAGCCTCTTCAGTACCGTGCATTGCCCTTTCTCACATTGAGAGTTGGTGCAAACTTAGCGGTGCATCAAACCCGTGATATGATACGCTCTTTCACACATAAACCTCCTTATATCTTCCTCAAAACAGTCACCATACCTACCTATTATGGCATTTCCATAACCATTCCGAGATATATTGCCATGTGACTTTCCACCATTCAGTTTATCATGACACATTCATCATTGTCATATTGCTTTGCATGATCATGTAGTTGACATAGTATTTGTGGCAAAGCCATCGTTCATAATTCATTCATACATGTCACTCTTGGTTCATTGCATATCCCGGTACACCGCCGGAGGCATTCATATAGAGTCATACTTTGTTCTAGTATCGAGTTGTAATCATTGAGTTATCAATAAATAGAAGTGTGATGATCATCATTTTCTAGAGCATTGTCCCAAGTGAGGAATAAAAAAAGAGAAAGGCCATAAAAATAAAAGAGAAGGCCCAAAAAAATATAAATGAGAGAAAAAGAGAGAAGGGACAATGTTACTATCCTTTTATCACACTTGTGCTTCAAAGTAGCACCATGATCTTCATAATAGAGAGTCTCTTGTTTTGTCACTTTCATATACTAGTGGGAATTTTTCATTATAGAACTTGGCTTGTATATTCCAACAATGGGCCTCCTCAAGTGCCCAAGGTCTTCGTGAGCAAGCAAGTTGGATGCACACCCACTTAGTTTCTTCTGTTGAGCTTTCATGTATTTATAGCTCTAGTGCATCCGTTGCACGGCAATCCCTACTCCTCGCATGAACATCAATCGATGGGCATCTCCATAGCTCATTGATTAGCCTCGTTGATGTGAGACCTTCTCCTTTTTTTGTCTTCTCCACATAACCCCCATCATCATATAATATTCCACCCAAAGTGCTATGTCCATGGCTCACGCTCATGTATTGCGTGAAGGTTGAAAAAGTTTGAGATTACTAAAGTATGAAACAATTGCTTGGCTTGTCATTAGGGTTGTACATGATGAGAGCATTCTTGTGTGACGAAAATGGAGCATGACTAAACTATATGATTTTGTAGGGATGAACTTTCTTTGGCCATGCTATTTTGAGAGGACATAATTGCTTAGTTAGTATGTTTGAAGTATTATTATTTTTATGTCAATATGAACTTTTATCTTGAATCTTTCGGATCTGAATATTCATACCACAATTAAGAAGAATTACATTGAAATTATGCCAAGTAGCATTCCACATCAAAAATTATGTTTTTATCATTTACCTACTCGAGGACGAGCAGGAAATAAGCTTGGGGATGCTTGATACGTCTCCAATGTATCTATAATTTTTGATTGCTCCATGCTATATTATCTTCTGTTTTGGACATTATTGGGCTTTATTATACAATTTTATATTATTTTGGGACTAACCTATTAACCGGAGGCCCAGCCTGAATTGCTGTTTTTGCCTATTTGAGTTTCTGAAAAAGAATATCAAACGGAGTCCAAACGGAATGAAACCTTCGGGAACGTGATTTTTGGAACAAACGTGATCCAGAGGACTTGGACCCTACGTCAAGAAAGCTACCAGGAATCCACGAGGTAGGGGGGCGCGCCTACCCCCCTGGCGCGCCCTCCACCCTTGTGGGCCCCACGTTGCTCCACCGACATACTCCTTCCTCCTATATATACCTACGTACCCCCAAACTACCAGATACGGAGCCAAAAACCTAATTCCACCGCCGCAACCTTACATACCCGTGAGATCCCATCTTGGGGCCTGTTAGGAGCTCACGCGAGGGGCATCGATCACGGAGGGCTTCTACATCAACGCCGTAGCCTCTCCGATGAAGTGTGAGTAGTTTACCTCAGACCTTCGGGTCCATAATTATTAGCTAGATGGCTTCTTCTCTCCTTTTGGATCTCAATACAATGTTCTCCCCCTCTCTTGTGGAGATCTATTCGATGTAATCTTCCTTTGCGGTGTGTTTGTTGAGACCGATGAATTGTGGGTTTATGATCAAGTTTATCTATGAACAATATTTGAATCTTCTGAATTCTTTTATGTATGATTGGTTATCTTTGCAAGTCTCTTCGAATTATCAGTTTCGTTTGGCCTACTAGATTGATCTTCGCAATGGGAGAAGTGCTTAGCTTTGGGTTCAATCTTGCGGTGTCCTTTCCCAGTGACAGTAGGGGCAGCAAGGAACGTATAGTATTGTTGCCATCGAGGATAACAAGATGGGGTTTATATCATATTGCATGAGTTTATCCCTCTACATCATGTCATCTTGCTTAAGGCGTTACTCTGTTCTTATGAACTTAATACTCTAGATGCATGCTCGATAGCGGTCGATGTGTGGAGTAATAGTAGTAGATGCAGGCAGGAGTCGGTCTACTTGTCTCGGACGTGATGCATATATACATGATCATACCTAGATATTCTCATAACTATGCTCAATTCTGCCAATTGCTCAACAGTAATTTGTTCACCCACCGTAAAATACTTATGCTCTTGAGAGAAGCCACTAGTGAAACCTATGGCCCCCGGGTCTATTTTCCATCATATTAATCTCCCGACAACAAGCTATTTCTGGTGCCGTTTTTATTTTGCTTTTACTTTACTTTGCATCTTTATCATAAAAATACCAAAAATATTATCTTATCATATCTATCAGATCTCACTCGTAAGTGACCTTGTAGGATTGACAACCCCTTATCGCGTTGGTTGCAGGATTTATTTGTTTGTGTAGGTGCGAGGGACTGTGCGTAACCTCCTCTTGGATTGATACCTTGGTTCTCAAAAACTGAGGGAAATACTTACACTACTTTGCTGCATCACCCTTTCCTCTTCAAGGGAAAACCAACGCAGTGCTCAAGAGGTAGCATGGAGTTGTATACCTTTTGATCGAAGTCAATACCATTTTCATCAGTGCATAGATGGCCATTAGTGGGCATTGGAATTTTGACCCCTTTGCAATCTTGCATGCTGAATTTCCTTAGTACATCCTTGAGGTATTTCTCCTGAGATATGAATATGCCATTGCGCTGTTGACGAATTTGAAGACCTAAGAAGAATTTCAATTCTTCCATCATAGACATTTGATATTATTCACTCATCATATAGGCAAATTCATCACTGTAACGTTGGTCAGTACAGCCAAAGATAATATCATCAACATACAAGGTTGGAAAAAGTGGTAGGCGTAAGCGAGGCGGTTGGCCTTCGTCTAGTGCCTAGGCGGTGCCTAAGCACCCTAGGCGCGGCCTAGGCGGTAATATAGTTTTTACTCGTAGTGTATTTGTGATTATTATATGGTTGTTAATATTAGTTTAGGGCATATAAATAAGTTAATTACCATCTACTACCATTGGAATATAACCCGTTTGGCGTATCAGTGCAGTATGTGGCATGATTTCTTGCTTGGGTAGGCAATTCCTTGCTTGCCCTGCCTAGACCTCCATTTATGCCCTAGGAAAGGCGTTTGGCCATTGCCTAGTGCCTAGGCGCGCCTAAGCGCCTCCTAGGCACTGCCTTTTCCAATAGAGTCAACATATATTTGGCACACAAACAATTCACCATCATAGGATTTAGTGAAAAGAGTTGGGTCAAGTGAACCGGGTTTGAAGCCTTTCTTCATGAGGAATTCCTTCAAAGTATCATACCATGCCCGAGCGGCCTGCTTGAGGCCATAGAGGGCCTTATTGAGTCTGAAGACTTTGTCAGGATTCGTTGGATCTTCAAAACCTGGGGGTTGAGCAACATATACTTCTTCCTCAAGCTTACCATTGAGGAATGCAATTTTCACATCCATTTGATATAAAGTGATATCATGATGGTTAGCATAAGCAAGTAATATGCAAATAGCCTCAAGTCTAGCAACAGGTGCAAAAGTTTCATCGAAATCAATTCCTTCAACCTGTGTGTAGCCTTGAGCTACAAGCCGTGCCTTATTCCTCACAACAAGGCCATTTTCATCATGCTTGTTGCGGTAGATCCACTTTGTGCCAATGATATTGTGCTTGCGAGGATCTGGATGTTTGACCAGTTCCCAGACGTTGTTGAGCTCGAACTGATGTAATTCTTCTTGCATGGCTTGAATCCACTCAGGCTCCAGAAATGCCTCATCTACCTTAGCGGGCTCTGTGATAGACACGAACACAAAGTGCCCACAAAAGTTAGATAAATGTGAAGCTTTTGAGCGTGTGAGAGGACCTGGTGCTTCAATGTCATCGATGATTCTGCATAAGAGATTAGTTCTTTTTCTTCACCACCCACATCTGAAGGGGTGGCAAAGAGTTCATCACTCTGCAAGCTCCATACGAGAAAGGTGGCATAGAAGCCAGCCCATTTCGTTTCACATAAGGGGGGTTAGGGTAAGCATATGAATAAGCATAGAAATTCTTCGAGGACTTATGAACATAATGGTTAGAATAATAATGCTCATATTCATAGCCCTTAGCCCTTCCCTGCGAAACAGAGGTGTTAGCACGATGATGATCATATGAGGACTTTGATCCTTTTGAGGAATTTGATCCACGTGAGGAATTTGGTCCGTATGAGGACTTGGATCCATATGAAGAATTTGGTCCATATGAAGAATTTGATCTGGGGTTCCTATTCTTCACTGGTGTGTCATGAGGACATTCACCTGAAGACTTTCAAGGCATCTTTTGGGAACCCAGATTTTCTTCATAAGGGAACCGTTCCTGCAGTTAGTGCCAACATATCTAGCAAATACTTCACCATTCTAATTTTTGAATAGTTTATAGTTGGAGTCAAATGACTCATCAGAAGAATGAGGAGATTCACATGTAAAGCCAGATAGATTAGATGGATCTACTGGAGGTCCCTTTGCAGCAACCCATGAGGTTTTGGGGTACTGCTCACGCATCCAATAAGTACCATCAGCATTGGGTTTCCTCTCAAAGGCAATGCCCTCTTTCCTAGGGTTCCTGTTGAGGATCTGCTTTTTAAGCACATCACAAAGAGTCTGATGCCCTTTGAGGCTTTTGTACATGCCTGTCATGTACAATTCCTTCAGCCCTGCATCATCAGTGATGCTAGCAATGTCCTCAGGTGAGGAATTAGTGATAGAAGAGACATGTGAAGAATTTGTAGCATTAGAAGCATTTGAACATTCAGGTGAAGAATTAGCAGATTCATGTTCAATGCACTTAAAACATGGAGGAACAAATTCTTCCTGAGTAGCGCTGATTTATTGAGCAAGTAATGAATCGCGCTCCTTCTAAAGATCTTCATAACTCAGTCTTAGCTTTTCAAGATCTTGCTTTCTTTGAAGAAATTCATAAGAAAGCTTCTCATGATCAGATAAGAGAGTGTTATGATGACCTTGAAGGTTGTCTAGCATGTTTTGAACCTTTTCAAAAGCCTTCTGTTGTTTCACAGCAATCTTAGCAAGTTTAGAATAGCTGGGCTTTAGGTTTTCATCAGATTCATCCTCACTAGATTCAGAGGAGGTATATTTGAGTACCTTGGCACCCTTTGCCATGAAGCAATAAGTGGGAGCCTAGTCATCATTGCCTTCATCAGCCTTGTTGGTGAAGCCATTTTCTTCAGTGTTGAAGATGGACTTGCTGACGAATGCAGTGGCGAGAGCTAGGCTCGCCACACCGGACTCGGACTCCTCAGATGCCTCCTCTTCCTCATGTTCCTCAGATTCAGCCTCAGAATCCATTTCCTTGCCAATGAATGCCTGAGCCTTCTTGGAGCTGCTCTTCTTGCTAGATGAAGACTTTGAGGATTTTGATGATGAAGACTTTGAAGATTTCTTCTTCTTCTTCGCATCATCAGAATTGTAATCCTTGTATTTCTTCTTCTTTGATTCCTTTTCCCACTGAGGACAATCTTGAATGTAGTGACCAGGTTTCTTGCATTTGTGGCACTGCCTCTTCTTGTAGTCACTGGATGAGGAATCATTGCTCCTTGAGGGTTTTCCAAAGCGACCACGTCTTGAGAACTTCTGAAATGTCTTCACGAGCAGTGCTAGTTCATGGCTCAGTTCTTCGGGATCACCAAGGCTGCTGCCAGAATCTTCATCTTCAGACTCAGAAACTGCCTTGGCCTTCAGGGCACGTGATCTGCGATAACTCGAACCATAGAGATCTCTCTTCTCAGCAAGCTGGAACTCATGAGTGTTTAGTCTCTCGAGGATATCAGCGGGATCAAGTGACTTGTAATCTCCACGTTCTTGTATCATCAGTGCCAGAGTATCGAATGAGGAATCAAGCGATCTCAGCAGTTTCTTCACTACCTCATGGTTGGTGATGTCAGTGGCACCAAGTGCTTGAAGATCATTTGAGATGTCAGTGAGGCGCTCAAAGGTTTGTTGAACATTTTCATTGTCGAGTCTTTTGAAGCGATTGAAGAGATTGTGAAGAACGACAACTCGAGAGTCACGCTGTGTTGAGACTCCTTCATTGACTTTGGACAGCCTATCCCAGATAAGCTTAGCAGTTTTCAAAGCACTCACTCTACCATACTGTCCTTTGCTCAGATGGCCACATATGATATTCTTCGCTTGAGAATCGAGTTGCTTGAATCTCTTCACATCAGCAGCATTCAGAGAAGGTGTGACTGAGGGAACACGATTTTCCACAACATACCAGAGATCGTTGTCAATTGCCTCAAGATGCATTCGCATCTTATTCTTCCAGTAGGGGTAGTCCTTCCCATCAAAGGTAGGACACCCAGCAGAGACCTTGATCATACCTGCGGTCGACATAACTAAAACTCGAGGCGGTTAAACCAAAATCACACAGAACAAGGGAGTACCTTGCTCTGATACCAATTGGAAGTGCGTTATATCGACTAGAGGTGGGGTGAATAGGCGATTTTTATGAATTCTTCACTGAGGTATTTTAGGATGAGGAAATTCCTAAGCGAAGAACTACTTGCAGCGGAATAAGTACTCAGATGTAAACATAACAGAACACAAGCATGGTCATCATGATGAAATTAATACAAGCGCAGAGTACAGAAAGCGTAAACACAGGATAAAACAGGATGAAGACAAACAGACTGAAGAAATTGAACTGAGGAAATTGAGGAAGTCTTCAATCAAAGTCTTCAAACAGATATGAACAAGCATACAACAATTGTAATGAGGAAATGAAAGAGTTGAGGAAATAGAACCAGTGGGCTTGGTGAAGACAATGATTTGGTAGACCAGTTCCAACTGATGTGACAGTTGTATGTCTGGTTGGAGCGGCTAGGTATTTAAACCTGAGGACACACAGTCCTCACTGTATTCTCCTTGAGCTAAGGTCACACAGACCTCGCCCAATCACTCGTGGTAAGTCTTCAGGTGACTTCCAAACCTTCACAAAATCAGTCACTCGACGATCCACAATTTCCTCTTGGATGCTCTGGACCATGACGCCTAACCGTCTGGAAGATGCACAGTCTTCAAAGGTAACAAGTGTCGGATCCACGCAGGATCAATCTCTTCAGTGATGCTCAATCACTTTGGGTTTGTAGGTGTTTGGGTTTGGGTTTCCTCACTTGATGAGTTTTGCTCAAAGTCCTCGGAGGATGGGATGCTCTCAATTGACAAGTGTCAGTTTCTCTCGGAGCAGCCAACCAGCTAGTGGTTGTAGGGGGAGGCTATTTATAGCCTAGGGAGCAGCCCGACATGATAAGACATAAATGCCCTTCAATGATATGACCGTTAGGTGGGTAGATATTTTGGGACAGCTGGCGCGTAGCACAACAACGGTCGGATATATGAGGCTAAAATTCCTCAGGGCTATCATGTTCCTCACGGTGTAGGCAATTCGCACTAGCGAATTCCTAACTCCTCAGTCAGAAAAAATTCCTCAGCGGCCAGAAGAACTTCGTCTCTATCACTGAAGAAATTGAGTGAACGTGTGAGATTTCCAATGGCTTCACTCGAAGGGATTGGTAGGTGTAGGATTTTGAGTTGAGCATCACATGGACATTTTTCCTTAGTATTTCCTCGACCCCCTTTAACAGTTCACTGTTTCCTATGACTCAAGAAAGAGAAAATGAAACTTCGAAAACAAAAGTCTTCACGCTCCATGTTCCTTGAATGAATACCAAGTCTTCAAAGTCACACCAATTTCTTCACTTTCAAAGTCTTCAGAAAGTCTTTAGAAAACCAAAATCTTCAGTCGAAGAACTTCATTTTTAGGGGTCTACTTTCTCTGTAAATATCAAACTCCTCATAGACTTATAGACCTGTGTACACTTATAAACAAAATTAGTCCCTTAACCTATAAGTCTTCGATACACCAAAATCACTAAGGGGCACTAGATGCACTTACAATAATACTTATCATGTAGATAAAAGAGGGCAGTCCCCGAGCTCTTCTCGGGGGACCCGGAGTCTGCGTACTTAATACAAAAGTTGGCGTGGTACATACTGCATCAACTGTAAAACCTTCAAAGGAGATTTGCGTTCCATGGCCGCTCTGTCTCCTTGCCGGATTTGTCTCTTTTGCGTGCTCGAGGCTTCTGAGCATCGATCAGGTAGTAGGAGTCATTGCCCAACACCTTGCTGATGATGAAGGGGCCTTCTCAAGGTGCCGAGAGCTTGTGCTGGCCGGTTGTTCGCTGGATCAGCCGGAGCACAAGGTCTCCCTCTTGGAAGGATCTTGGCTTGACCTTCCGATTGTAGTATCGGCGCAGGCTCTGCTGGTAGATGGTGGACCGACTGAGTGCCAACAGCCGGCCCTCTTCCAGTAGATCGACACCGTCTTCTCGTGCTTCTTTTGCCTCCTCTTCGATGTACATGGTGACTCGAGGGGAGTCAAATTCTATGTCCGTCAGGATGACGACTTCAGCACCGTAGACGAGGAAGAAAGGCGTGAAGCCGGTTGACTTGTTCGGAGTTGTGCGCAGGCTCCAGAGGACGGCCGGCAGCTCGTCGAGCCAACAGCTGGCCAAACGCTCCAGAGGCTCGACCAGTCAGAGCTTGATGCCGGACAAAATGAGGCCATTTGATCGCTCCACTTGGCCGTTTGACTGCGAATGGGCAACGGGTGCTAAGTCCAGTCGGATGCCCTGTGTCACGCAGAAACGAGCCAAGGTGCCTTTGGAAAAGTTCGTGTCGTTGTCGGTGATGATGTTGTGTGGTATGCCATACCGGATGGTGATGTCGGAGATGAAAGTCACAACAGTCGGACCATTCAACTTCTTAATTGGCTTTGCTTCTATCCACTTGGTGAACTTGTCCACCATGACAAGCAGATGAGTCATGCCGCCGCGTGCTGTCTTGAATGGTCCTACCATGTCCAGCCCCCAAACTGCAAAGGGCCAGGCAATGGGGATGGTCTTGAGTGCAGAAGCCGGCTGATATGGCTTGGAGCGGAACTTCTGGCACCCTTTGCATCTCTGGACCAAGTTTTTGGCGTCTTCTAGAGCAGTCGGCCAGAAAAACCCATGGCGGAAAGCTTTGGCAACAAGTGCTCTTGAAGCCGCGTGGTGACCACACTCGCCTTGGTGGATATCTTTGAGGATTGCTTGGCCTTGCTCTGGCTCCACGCAGCACTGGTACACGCCAGTGACACTGCGCCTCACAAGTTCTCTGTTGACAATGGTGTATGTTGTCGCCCGACGTTGCACTTGTCGGGCCGAGATCTCATCAGTCGGCAGCTCTTTATTCACCAGAAAGTTGAGGATGGGCTGCGCCCATGAAGGTGCTGCTATTTCTTCGACTGCCAGAACTGCAACTTGCACGAGGGCGGTTTAGCCAGGAGGCGGCGGGTTGGAGTCGGCTGCCGCTTGCTGAGTCGATGAAGTCCCCGGGCCCATTGCTGCAGTCCCCGGGCCGGTGCGACTGCTGCAGTCCCCGAGGCGCCTGCCAATTTCCCCGTGCCGACTGCTGGGGTCCTCAAGTCGGATCCGACTGCTTCAGGTGGAGCCGGCACGAAGATGGAGTCTGATTCTGGCGACGGCTTGACAGAAGGCTTAAGGAGGCGTTGCAGGGCGACGCCGGCTGGTATTGCTTGCCGGGTAGAGCCAATCCGTGCCAAAGCATCGGCTTGCTCATTGTCATTTCTTGGCACATGGAGGGACTCGCACCCTTCGAAGTATCCACTGAGTTGTTGTATGAGGAAGCGGTAGCTCGCCATATTTGCATCCTTGGCGTCCCAGTCGCCTGACAACTGCTGGACCACCAAGTCGGAATCACCATAGCACAAGATCCGGCGAATGCCGAGTTCCTTGGCAAGCCGGAGCCCGTGAATGAGTGCTTCGTATTCAGCAACGTTGTTGGAGGCAGCAAAGTGAATTTGCAACACATATCTGAGCTTGTCGCCTTTGGGAGAGGTGAGGACGATGCCGGCTCCCAAACCGGTGTGCATCTTAGAACCATCAAAGTGCATCCGCCAATGGGTGGAGTCTGGCGCTGGCGGCAGGTACTAGGTCTCGGCCCAGTCGACGAGGAAGTCGGCCAGTGCTTGTGACTTGCCAGGCTGGTAGTAGATGGTGTAGGGGGCCAAATCTATGGCCCATTTGGCCACTCGGCCTGAAGCATCTCGGCTTCCAATGATCTCGGCAAGTGGAGCGGTGCAGACCATGGTGATTGGGTGTTCTTGAAAGTATGGCTTCAGCTTCTTGGCGGCGAAGTGCACGCCGTAGCACATCTTCTGATAGTGGGGGTAGTTCTGCTTGGAGGCGGACAATACTTCACTCAGGTAATACACCGGCCTCTGGACTGGCAGTGCTTTGCCTTCTTCCTTGCGTTCCACAACTATGACTGTGCTGACCACCCGGCTGGTGGCGGCGATGTAGAGAAGCATGGGCTCCTTAGCAGTCGGAGCCACCAGGACAGACGGAGTGGTCAACATATTTTTGAGCTGGAGAAAAGCTTCATCCGCCTTGTCGTTCCACTCGAAAAAAGTGGTCTTGCTCATGAGCTGGTATAGGGGAAGAGCCTTATCGCCCAGCCGACTGATGAAAATGATGATGGATGCCAAGCAGCCGGTAAATTTTTGGACGTCCAGCAGTCGGGTGGGCACCTCCATCCTCTCGATGGCCTTGATCTTCACAGGGTTGCACTCTATGCCGTGCTCTGAGACTAGGAAGCCAAGAAGCTAGCCGGCCGGTACTCCAAAGACACATTTCTCCAGGTTGAGCTTGATCTGAAAGCGGCGCAAGTTTTCAATGGTCTCCTTGAGGTCTTCTAGCAGCGTTCTGTGCTTCTCCGTCTTCACCACAACATCGTCCACATAGATGTGGGTGTTTTTGCCGAGTTGCTTGAGGAGACACTTTTGCATGCAACGCTGAAACGTGGCGCCAGCATTTCTCAAGCCGAACGTCATGGTCAGGTAGCAGAAGGCTCTGAATGGCGTGATGAAGGCGGTCTTCAGCCTGTCAGCCGGGTTCAGCTTGATCTGATGATACCCTGAGTATGCATCCAGAAAACTCAACAGCTCGCATCCGGCTGTCGAGTCAATCACTTGGTTGATTCTTGGCAAAGCAAATGGGTCTTTGGGGCAAGCTTTGTTGAGGCTGGTATAATCAATACACATGCGGCACTGCTTATTCTTCTTCAGTACAAGGACTGGGTTGGCTAACCATTCTATAAAGAACACTTCCATGATGAAGCCGGCTGCTAGAAGCCGGGCTATCTCTTCTCCAACAACTCTTCTCTTCTCTTCTGACAGGCGGCGCAAGGGCTGCCTGACTGGCTTGGCATCAGGTCGGACATGTAGCTTGTGCTCGGCAAAATCCGTCGGAACACCCGGCATGTCCTTGGGAGACCATGCAAATATGTCCCGATTCTCACGGAGGAAATCGACGAGCTCGCTTTCCTATTTTCTGTCAAGGTTTGCCCCTATGACAGTGTGCCTCTCCGGATGCTCCGGGTCCAAAGGTATCTTCTTCGTTTCTTTCGCCGGCTTGAACGAGCCCTCGGCTTCCGACTCCTTGGGGTTGGGTGACATTTCCAGCTGCTTGCCTGCCATCGCCACAACCCGGTCAAGGAGCTGCTTCTCAGCCGCGATCACGAGGGACTCGGCTAGCCGGCTGCTGTCTGCTGTGCAGACGGACGCCTTCTTGTAGTCCCCAGTTATGGTTAGGATTCCCTTGGAGCTCGGCATCTTCATCTTGAGGTAAGCATAGTGGGGGACCGCCATGAACTTGGCCAGAGCAGGCCGGCCAAGTAGCGCATGATAGGGGCTCTCAAGGTCCACTACCTCAAACCATACTGGCTCTCGGCAAAAGTGATCTTTGTCTCCGAAGAGGACATCTATCTGGGTCTTGCCGATTGGTGAGCAGGAAAGGCCAGGAACTATGCCATGGAATACAGTTCGACTGAGCTGGAGTTGTTTCTGCCTGATTCCCAACTTCTCCATAGTATCTTTGTACAGGATGTTGATGCTGCTGCCGCCATCTATCAGAACTCGGGAGAAGCGAGCAGCCCGCCTCTCCGTGGCGAAGGTGGCATCCAACACCAGAGCATAAGAACCGGGAGAAGGCATCACCTCCGGGTGGTCAGCTCTGCTCCAGCTGATGGGCTTTTCGGACCAATGCATGAACTCGGGGGTCTCTGATGCTACTGCATTTACTTCTTGTTGCTGTTGCCGCCTGCTGTGCTTATCGTCGGCCACGCTGGTGAACACGGCATAAGCTCCATGCTCTTCAGGATATTCATCTTGTATCGTGCCGACTGGCCGAACCGCCGACTGTTGGGGAGGAGGAGGCGGCGGCCCGACAGGCAGGGGAGGCAGGAACCCATCGCCCTTGGCAATCCTAGTGAGCCAGTGGCATTTCTGAGTGGTGTGGTTGGACGGCTTCGCGCCGCTGTGGAACTTGCAGGGTGCATCTAGTGTATGCCCGTACGAGAAGGCGGGCCGCCAGTTGGGCTTGCCGCCCTTCTGGCGTTTGGGAGGAGGCTGCCCTTCCGGCTGCTGGTCTTCAACTGTCGCCACCTGCCGGCTTGTGGAAGCCGGCTGCGTGGCCTTGCGCTTATGGTCATTCTGTTGCTGATGCCGACTGGTGTCACCAGCAGGGGTCCGAGGAGCTTGAGGGGCCACCTTGCCCGATGCGTCAACTTGGATCTCCGCCTTCATGGAGGGGTCGGCCGTGGCGTATGAGGGAGTCCTGGATTAGGGGGTATCCAGACAGCCGGACTATATACAGCGTCCGGACTATTGAAGCATACAAGACTCAAGACTTCGTCCCGTGTCCGGATGGAACTCTCCTTGGCGTGGAAGGCAAGCTTGGCGATCCGGATATTATATTTCCTTCCTTGTAACCGACTCCATGTAAACCCTAGCCCTCTCCGGTGTCTATATAAACCGGAGACGTTGGTCCTTAGAAGGCCGATCACAATTACAATCATACCATCATAGGCTAGCTTCTAGGGTTTAGCCTCTACGATCTCGTGGTAGATCTACTCTTGTACTACCCATATCTTCAATATTAATCAAGCAGGAAGTAGGGTTTTACCTCCATCGAGAGGGCCCGAACCTGGGTAAACATCTGTGTACCTTGCTTCCTATTACCATCAGCCTAAGGCGCTTGAGATCGGGACCCCTACCGAGATCCGCCGGTTTGACACCGACATTGGTGCTTTCATTGAGAGTTCCTGCGTAGCCGCTGCAGGGCTCGATGGCTCCTCTAGTCATAAATCAACAGCCACGATCCTGGGTGAGACCTTTCTCCCGGCAGATCTTCGTGTTCGGCGGTTTCGCCTGCGGGCCAACTTCGCAGCCATCCGGAGCAGATCGACAACTTCGCACAGCCACAGATCAGGTTCGGAAACCTGAACTACACGACGGACATTCGCGGAGACTTGATCTTCGACGGATTAGGGCCTATGCCAGGAGCACCGGACAGTCACGACGAGCACGGCTTAGACCTGCTATCGGACAAAGCTCGGGGTATCACCCCCGCAGTAGCCCCGGACCTGAATCCGGAACAGGCTGCGCTGCCTAAGGACGGAGGGATGGAACCCGCCCCGCAGGTCACACACTCATCGGCGGTGGAGCCGAACACGGGTCTTACCTCTGTGGTGACCTGTGACTCCGGACCCCCGGATTCGTATCCGGATGCTGGTTCCAGTCCGCGCACTCCCGAGACAGTCGAGCCAGGTTGGGCTTCGGTAATGGAGTTCACCGCTGCGGATATCTTCCAACACTCGCCCTTCAGCGACATGCTGGACTCATTAAAGTCTCTCTCTTTGTCAGGAGGCTCTTGGCCGAGCTATGTCTAACTCGAGTGGGAAGCAGGCGATGAAGGAATTCGTTGCCCAACCACCACCCACTTCATTGCCACAGTCGATGATTTAACCGGCATACTGGATTTCAACTCTGAAGACATCGACGGTATAGACGACGATGCAGGAGAAGAACATGAAGCACCGCTCACTGGGCGGTGGACAGCCGCCTCTCCCTATGATATATATATGGCGGACACTCCAAAGGAAACCAATGGCGATGAGGCAGCGGAGGATAATCCCTCAGGGAGAAAAGCAAAGCATGGGCGTCGTCGGCGCTGCTCCAAGCCCTGCCACAGCAATACCGGCCCAGAAGACGAAAATAATCCGGATGGCGCCGAAGATGAATATAACCCTAGTCGGCCTGCCTTTAAGAAGGCCTGTCAGGTGGTAGGTGCGACATATGCCAACGGGTGGCTTATCATTGTGGGAGCCAATAAGACGTCGTCGGTGCCTGGAAACGGGATGAGGCGAAGACATGCACGCTGGCGAATCTTACCCAGCTTCGGGGCTCTCCGTGGAGATAACACCCCTACTGCTGCTCTACGGGGTCTCCGCATGATCACTAGATGAACAAGTAGCTACAAGAGGCTCCTTGAGTTGTTCGGTGAGAGGAAGAGGAAGGGCACGACTAGCTCTCCTTTTCCCTCTATGTGGTGTCTAAAACTCTAAGAGATCAACCCTTTGCATGGGTGCCCTGAGGGGTTTATATAGGCCTACCCCCCAGGGGTACAATGGTAATCCGGCTGGGCGCGGGCCCTAGCCATCAGCGTCTCGTTCAGCGGCTTCTCACTTGACACTTTGGGGCCCGCTTGTTGGTGGGTCCTGCCGGCTACCCGGCTTCTTGGTCGACAAGCTGGTCCCACCGCGAGGGCCTTGTCGGGGCTGATTCTTGTTTCCTCAATCCGATGCGAGGGCTTTGTCGAGGTAAGCATGGATCTGATGCCGCCGCTTTGGCGGCGATCACTGTAGCCTTACCTTATCTTGTCTCCTTAATGGCGCCTCCCGAGGGAAGAGCAAGCCGCTACGGAAGCCGGCCATATCTCGAGCCAAGCTGGGAGGCGGGCCGCCTTCGGGCATCTCTCGACCGGAGGGGCCCGCGCTGGGTCGTCTTGACAACTGTCGTGGGTGACATCATGGTCAACATGGCTTGATGTCGCGCACGGACGGGTGATGGCCGCCCGTCTGGCGCGACTTGTGGCCATCGCGCGCTCCGGGATGTGGGGTGGCAGGCTTCTTTGTAGCCACGCCCGTCTCATCACCGTTATGTGGGTGCAGATTCTAAGGTGCGGCCTAGGCACTTCTTTGGGGCGGCTTCTTGGAGTCGGCCTTCTCGCTGGCCGGCTGGAGTCGGCCCTCTAGTGGTCGGCTCCTTGGTAGCCGACCCTCTTGCGACCTTCTTCTGTGGGTTTAGGGCGGGCCGCCTCCCGGTAGCCGGCACGAGACAGCCGGGCGGGGAAGGCGGCCCGCGTCTTGGATGTTGGAGGCTTGATTGACACATAATTTTTCAGAAGTCCTGTGGGGGCCGGCTAGGCTACCGTGGTCATTACTCGACATTAGTCCCGAAGCTGGTTGAGCTTGAGGTGTGAAGGACGAGAAGCTCGATCTGCTTCCTATCTTGAGGGGTCGGCAGCTAGGAGCCGGCTTTGAGCGGGTGCGTCGTCTTCGGGAAGCTCTGCGGCATGAAGGTGAGAACGCGAGCCGAATTACGCGTTGACTGTGCGCCACTTCGCGCACCACGTGGCAAAAAAGGCCTGCCAACCCACGCGCACGACGGGACGTCGCCGCAGGCCGGGGCCCGCCATGCCTAGCCCTCGGCCCATGTGCAGATCCTCTGCGGCCCGAACGGACCGCTCGCCTTCCCGCGGCGGTTTCAGCACGCCTTTAGGGCGCAATAATCGCGGGACGTGGGGGAGTGGGTGTTGGGGAACGTAGCAGAAATTCAAAATTTTCCTACGTGTCACCAAGATCTATCTACGGAGAAACTAGCAACGAGGGAAGGAGAGTGCATCTACATACCCTTGTAGATCGCTAAGCGGAAGCGTTCATGAGAACGGGGTTGAAGGAGTCGTACTCGTCGTGATCCAAATCACCGGAGATCCTAGTGCCGAACGGACGGCACCTCCGCGTTCAACACACGTACAGCCGGTGGCGTCTCCCATGCCTTGATCCAGCAAGGAGAGAGGAGAGGTTGAGAAGACTCCATCCAGCAGCAGCACTGGCAGGCGTGGTGGTGGTGGAGGCGTGGCTATCCTGCGGGGCCGCCAAGCACCACAGGAGAAGAGGAGGAGGAAGAGATGCGGGGCTGCACCACGAGAGGAGAAGTTCTCATGTGTTATGGGCAGCCCAGGCCTCTATTTATATAGGGGAGGGAGGAGGGTGCGCCCCTCTGGGGTTCCCACCCCTGGGGGCGGCAGCCCTAGATGGGAAACAAGGGGCGGCCAAGAGGGGAGAGGAGGCGCCCCTAGGGTGGGCCTTAGGGCCCATCTAAGCCTAGGGTTTCCCCTTCTCCCTTTTTCTCTTAGCTGCCCTTGGGCCCTTGTGGGGCGCACCAGCCCACTTAGGGCTGGTCCCTCACCACACTTGGCCCAAGCAAGCCTCCGGGTTGGTGGCCCCACTTGGTGGACCTCGGGACCCTCCGGTGGTCCCATTACATACCGAAATCGCCGAAACTTTTCGGTTACCAAAACAGGACTTCCATATATAAATCTTTACCTCCGGACCATTCCGGAACTCCTCGTGACGTCGGGATCTCATCAGGGACTCGAACAACATTCGGTAACCACATACAAGCTTCCTATATAACCCTAGCGTCACGAACCTTAAGTGTGTAGACCCTACGGGTTGGGAGACATCTGAACATGACCGAGGCGTTCTCCGGTCAATAACCAACAGCGGGATCTGGATACCCATGTTGGCTCCCACATGTTCCACGATGATCTCATCGGATGAACCACGATGTCAAGGACTCAATCGATCCGTATACAATTCCCTTTGTCTAGCGGTATTGTACTTGCCGAGATTCGATCGTCGGTATACCGATACCTTGTTCAATCTCGTTACGGCAAGTCTCTTTACTCGTTCCGTAACACATCATCCCGTGATCAACCCCTTGGTCACATTGTGCACATTATGATGATGTCCTACCGAGTGGGCCCAGAGATACCTCTCCGTTTACGGAGTGACAAATCCGATCTCGATCCGTGTCAACCCAATGGTCACTTTCGGAGATACCGTAGTGCACCTTTATAGTCACCCGATCACGTTGTGACGTTTGATACACCCAAAGCACTCCTACGGTATCCGGGAATTGCACGATCTCATGGTCTAAGGAAAAGATACTTGACATTAGAAAAGCTTTAGCATACGAACTACGATCTTTGTGCTAGGCTTAGGATTGGGTCTTGTCCATCACATCATTCTCCTAATGATGTGATCCGTTATCAATGACATCCAATGTCCATGGTAGGAAACCGTAACCATCTATTGATCAACGAGCTAGTCAACTAGAGGCTTACTAGGGACATGGTGTTGTCTATGTATCCACACATGTATTGCTGTTTCCTATCAATACAATTATAGCATGAATAATAAGCGATTATCATGAACAAGGAAATATAATAATAACTAATTTATTATTGCCTCTAGGGCATATTTCCAACAGTCTCCCACTTGCACTAGAGTCAATAATCTAGTTCACATCGCCATGTGATTAACACGATAGGTCACATCGCCATGTGACCAACATCCAAAGAGTTTACTAGTGTCTTAAACTAGTTCACATCACCATGTGATTAAGTCTCAATGAGTTCGGGGTTTGATCATGTTTTGCTTGTGAGAGAGGTTTTAGTCAGCGGTGCGAACCTTTCAGATCCGTGTGTACTTCATAATTCTCTATGTCATATTGTAAATGCTGCTTCACGCTCCACTTGGAGCTATTCCAAATGGTTGCTCCACTATCGTATCCGGTTTGCTACTTAGAGTCATTCGGATAGGTGTTAAAGCTTGCATCGGCGTAACCCTTTACGCCGAACTCTTTATCACCTCCATAATCGAGAAACATGTCCTTATTTACTCCAAGGACAATTTTGACCGCTGTCCAATGATCCATTCTGGATCATTCTTGTACCCTAGTGACTCATGGCAAGGCACACTTCGGTGCGGTACACAGCATAGCATACTATAGAGCCTATGTCTAAAGCATAGGGGCGACCTTCGTCCTTTCTCTCTTTTCTGCCGTGGTCGAGCTTTAAGTCTTAACTTCATACCTTACATCTCGGGCAAGAACTCCTTCTTTGGTGATCCATCTTGAACACCTTCAAGATCATGTCAAAGTATATGCTCATTTGAAAGTACCATTAAGCATTTTGATCTATCCTATAGATCTTGATGCTCAATGTTCAAGTAGCTTAATCCAGGTTTTCACTTGAAAACACTTTTCAAATAACCCTATATGCTTTCAGAAATTCTACATCATTTCTGATCAACAATATGTCAACAACATATACTCATCAAAAATTCTATAGTGCTCCCACTCACTTCTTTGGAAATACAAGTTTCTCATAAACTTTGTATAAACCCAAAATCTTTGATCATCTCATCAAAGTGCACATTCCAACTCCGAGATGCTTACTCCAGTCCTTAGAAAGGATCGCTGGAGCCGGCATACCTTTTAGCATCCTTAGGATCGACAAAACTTTTCTGATTGTATCACATACAACCTTTCCTTACGTAAAGGTAAGGAAACTCGTCTGGACATCCATCTGCCAGATTTCATAAATGCAGCTTATGCTAACATGATTCCGACGGACTTAAGCATCGCTACGAATGAGAGAATCTCATCGTAGTCAACTCCTTGAACTTGTGAAAAACTCTTTGCCACAAGTCGAGCTTCATAGACAGTGCTATTACTGTCCACGTCCGTCTTCTTCTTAAAGATCCATTCATCTCAATGGCTTGCCGATCATCGGGAAAGTCCACCAAAGTCCATGCTTTGTTTTGATACATGGATCCTACCTCGGATTTCATGGTTTCTAACCATTTGTCGGAATTTGGGCCCACCATCGCTTCTCCATAGCTCGTAGGTTCATTGTTGTCTAGCAACATGACCTTCAAGACATGATTCTTGTACCACTCAAGTAGTACGCATCCTTGTCACCCTACGAGTGCGTCGGTGACTTGATCCGAAACTTCATGATCACTATCATAAGCTTCTACTTCAATTGGTGTAGGTGCCACGGAACAACTTCACGTGCCTGCTACACACTTGTTGAAGTGACGGTTCAATAACCTCATCAAGTCTCCACCATCCTCCCACTCAACTTTTCGAGACGAACTTTTCCTCGAGAAAGGACCGATTCAAGAAACAATCCCTATTGCTTTCGGATCTGAATTAGGAGGTATACCCAACCGTTTTGGGTGTCCTATGAAGATGCATTTTATCCGCTTTGGGTTCGAGCTTATCAACCTGAAACTTTTCCACATAAGCGTCGCAGCCCCAAACCTTTAAGAAATGACAACTTAGGTTTCTCTAAACCATAGTTCATACGGTGTCATCTCAGCGGAATTACGTGGTGCCCTATTAAAGTGAGTGCGGTTGTCTCTAATGCCTAACCCATGAGCGATAGTGGTAATTCGATAAGAGACATCATGGTACGCACCATATCCAATAGGGTGCAACTATGATGTTCGGACACACCATCACACTATGGTGTTCCAGCGGTATTAATTGTGAAACAATTTCCACAATGTCTTAATTGTGTGCCAAAACTCGTAACTCAGATATTCATCTCTATGATCATATCATAGACATTCTATCCTCTTGTCACGAAGATCTTAAACTTCACTCTGAAATTACTTGAACCATTCAATAATTCAGACTTGTGTTTCATCAAGTAAATATACTCAACATCTACTCGAATCATCGTGAAGTAAGAACATAACGATATTCCTTTGCATGCCTCGGCACTCATTGGACTGCACACATCAAAATGTGTTACTTCCAACAAGTTGCTATCTTGTTCCATCTTCTTGAAACCGAGGCTTTTAGTCATCTTGCCCATGTGGTATGATTTGCATATCTCAAGTGATTCAAAATCAAGTGAGTCCAAACGATCCATCTGCATGGAGTTTCTTCATGCGTATATACCAATAGACATGGTTAGCATGTCTCAAACTTTTCAAAAGCGAGTGAGTCAAAGATCCATCAGCATGGAGCTTCTTCATGCGTCTTATACCAATATGACTTACATGGCAGTGCCACAAGTAAGTGGTACTATCATTACTATCTTATACTTTTGGCATGAAAATGTGTATCACTACGATCGAGATTCAATAAACCATTCCTTTAGGTGCAAGACCATCGAAGGTATTATTCAAATAAATAGAGTAACCATTATTCTCCTTAAATGAATAACCGTATTGCGATAGACATAATCCAATCATGTCTATGCTCAGCGCAAACACCAAATGACAATTATTCTGGTTTAATACTAATCTTGATGGTAGAGGGCGTGCGATGTTTGATCACATCAAATTGGAAACACTTCCAACACATATCGTCACTCACCTTTAGCTAGTCTCCGTTTATTCCGTAGCTTTTATTTGAGTTACTAACACTTAGCAACCGAACCGGTATCTAATACCCTGGTGCTACTAGGAGTACTAGTAAAGTACACATTAACATAATGTATATCAATATACTTCTATCGACCTTGCCAGCCTTCTTATCTACCAAGTATCTAGGGTAATTCTGCTCCGATGGCTGTTCCCTTATTACGGAAGCACTTAGTCTCGGGTTTGGGTTCAACCTTGGGTTTCTTCCTTTGGAGCAACAACTGATTTGCCGTTTCATGAAGTGTCCTTCTTGCCCTTGCCCTTCTTGAAACTAGTGGTTTCACCAACCATCAACAATTGATGCTCCTTCTTGATTTCTACTTTCGCGGTGTCAAACATCGCGAATACTTCAAGGATCATCATATCTATCCCGATATGTTATAGTTCATCACGAAGCTCTAGCAGCTTGGTGGCAATGACTTTGGAGAAACATCACTATCTCATCGGAAGATCAACTCCCACTCGATTCAAGTGATTGTTGCACTCGGACAATCTGAGCACAAGCTCAACGATTGAGCTTTTCTCCCTTAGTTTGCAGGCTAAGAAAATCGTCGGAGGTCTCATACCTCTTGGCGTGGGCACGAGCCTGAAATCCCAATTTCAGCCCTCGAAACATCTTATATGTTCATGACGTTCAAAACGTCTTTGGTGCCTCAACTCTAAACCGTTTAACGAACTATCACGTAGTTATCAAAGCGTGTATGTCCGATGTTCGCAACATCCACAAGCGGCGTTTGGGGTTCAGCACACTGGCGGTGCATTAAGGACATAAGCTTTCTCGTGCGCATAATCGCTACTTTCAACTTTCAACTATATTTTCTCTAGGAACATATCTAAACAGTGGAACTAAAGCGTGAGCTTCGACATAATTTGCAAAAGGTCTTTTGACTATGTTCAGGATAATTAAGTTCATCTTATGAACTCCCACTCGATAGACATCCCTCTGGTCATCTAAGTGATTACATGATCCGAATCAACTAGGCCGTGTCCGATCAACACGTGAGACGGACTAGTCATCATCGGTGAACATCTTCATGTTGATCGTATCTACTATCGACTCATGCTCGACCTTTCGGTCTCCGTGTTCGAGGCCATGTCTTCACATGCTAGGCTCGTCAAGTTAACCCTAAGTGTTTCTGCGTGTGTAAATCTTGCTTACACCCGTTGTATGTGAACGTAAGAATCCATCACACCCGATCAACACGTGGTGCTTAGAAGCGACGAACTGTAGCAGCGGTGCAGTTAGGGAGAACACTTCTTGAAATTTGTGTAAGGGATCATCTTATTTACTACCGTCGTTCTAAGTAAACAAGATGCATAAACATAATAAACATCACATGCAATTATATAGTAGTGACATGATATGGCCAATATCATATTGCTCCTTTGATCTCCATCTTGGGGCTCCATGATCATCATTGTCACCGGCATGACACCATGATCTCCATCATCATGATCTCCATCATCGTGTCTTCATGAAGTTGTCTCGCCAACTATTACTTCTACTACTATGGCTACGGTTAGCAATAAAGTAAAGTAATTACATGGCGTTGTTTAATGACACGCAGGTCATACAATAAATAAAGACAACTCCTATGGCTCCTGCGGTTGTCATACTCATCGACATGCAAGTCGTGAATCCTATTACAAGAACATGATCAATCTCATACATCACATATCATTCATCACATTCTTCTTGGCCATATCACATCACATAGCATACCCTGCAAAAACAAGTTAGGCGTCCTCTAATTGTTGTTTGCATGTTTTACGTGGCTGCTATGGGTTTCTAGCAAACGTTTCTTACCTCATAAAACCACAGCGTGATATGCCAATTGCTATTTACCCTTCATAAGGACCCTTTTCATCGAATCCGTTCCGACTAAAGTGGGAGAGCGGCACCCGCTAGCCACCTTATGCACCAAGTGCATGTCGATCGGTGGAACCTGTCTCACGAAGAAATGCGTGTAAGGTCGGTCCGGGCGCTTCATCCCACAATACCGTCGAAACAAGATTGGACTAGTAACGGTAAGCATATTGAACAAAATCAACGCCCACAACTACTTTGTGTTCTACTCGTGCAAAGAATCTACGCAATAGACCTAGCTCATGATGCCCTTTGTTGGGGAGCGTGGCAGAAATTCAAAATTTTCCCTCGTGTCACCAAGATCTATCTATGGAGAAACTAGCAACGAGGGAAGGAGAGTGCATCTACATACCCTTGTAGATCGCTAAGCGGAAGCGTTCAAGTGAACAGGGTTGAAGGAGTCGTACTCGTCGTGATTCAAATCACCGGAGATCCTAGTGCCGAGCAGACGGCACCTCCGCGTTCACACACGTACAGCCGGTGACGTCTCCCATGCCTTGATCCAGCAAGGAGAGAGGAGAGGTTGAGGAAGACTCCATCCAGCAGCAGCACAGCAGGCGTGGTGGTGGTGGAGGGCGTGGCAATCCCGCAGGGCTTCGCCAAGCACCAAGGGAGAGGAGGAGGAGGAGAGGCAGGGCTGCGCCTGGAGAGGGAGGCTCTCGTGTGTTATGGGCAGCCCCCAGGGCCTCATATATATAGGGAAGGGGGGCTGCGCCCCTCTAGGGTTTCCACCCCTAGGGGTGGCGGCCAACCCTAGATGGGTTTGAGGCGGCCAAGAGAGGAGGAGAGGGGCGCCCACTAGATGGGCCTTAGGGCCCATCTGCCTAGGGTTTGCCCCTCCCACTTCCCCTTGCCTTGGGCCCCTTGTGGGGGGCGCACCAGCCCCCTTGGGGCTGGTTCCCTCCCACACTTGGCCCACGCAACCTTCTGGGGTTGGTGGCCCCACTTGGTGGACCCCCGGGACCCTCCCGGTGGTCCCGGTACATTACCGATATCGCCCGAAACTTTTCCGGTGACCAAAACAGGACTTCCCATATATAAATCTTTACCTCCGGACCATTCCGGAACTCCTCGTGACGTCCGGGATCTCATCCGGGACTCCGAACAACATTCGGTAACCACATACAAGCTTCCTATAACCCTAGCGTCACCGAACCTTAAGTGTGTAGACCCTACGGGTTCGGAGACATCTGAACATGACCGAGAGGCGTTCTCGGCCAATAACCAACAGCGGGATCTGGATACCCATGTTGGCTCCCACATGTTCCACGATGATCTCATCGGATGAACCACGATGTCAAGGACTCAATCGATCCCGTATACAATTCCCTTTGTCTAGCGGTATTGTACTTGCCCGAGATTCGATCGTCGGTATCCGATACCTTGTTCAATCTCGTTACCGGCAAGTCTCTTTACTCGTTCCGTAACACATCATCCGTGATCAACCCCTTGGTCACATTGTGCACATTATGATGATGTCCTACCGAGTGGGCCCAGAGATACCTCTCCGTCTACGGAGTGACAAATCGATCTCGATCCGTGTCAACCCAATGGTCACTTTCGGAGATACCTGTAGTGCACCTTTATAGTCACCCGATTCACGTTGTGACGTTTGATACACCCAAAGCACTCCTACGGTATCCGGAATTGCGATCTCATGGTCTAAGGAAAAGATACTTGACATTAGAAAAGCTTTAGCATCTGAACTACGATCTTTGTGCTAGGCTTAGGATTGGGTCTTGTCCATCACATCATTCTCCTAATGATGTGATCCGTTATCAATGACATCCAATGTCCATGGTCAGGAAATCGTAACCATCTATTGATCAACGAGCTAGTCAACTAGAGGCTTACTAGGGACATGGTGTTGTCTATGTATCCACACATGTATTGCTGTTTCCGGTCAATACAATTATAGCATGAATAATAAACGATTATCATGAACAAGGAAATATAATAATAACTAATTTATTATTGCCTCTAGGGCATATTTCCAATAGTGGGAGCGGTTAATCCCACGTCCCCCCATGCCTCGGCTCCGCCCCATGAGCCTATAAGTAGGGGAGGAGGGGGAGCAGAAGACGCTCGCACGCTCGCCCTCGCTCCACCCTTCCTTCTACTTCCTTCTCCCTTCCTCCGCCGCCGCATAGCTCTCCTCACCTTGGCCTTGCGTTTACGCCGTCGACCTTCTTGGCTCGTCGTAGATCCGCCGCAGCGTGGTTGCGCGTCCTCCGCCGCCGCGCCTCTCTCGCTTCCTCCTCGCTCTCATGGCGCTATCTAGATCTTGGGATGGTTCCAACGTCCACAAGGACCACATTGACTGGCTTCGCAAGACGCGGCGGCTGCCGGGCGAGGGCTACGTGAAGACCCGCCTCACGCCGGAGATGGAGGTTTCGCCGGCGCCGGAGGAGGGCGAGCGGGTCATCTTCCGCTCGCACTGCCTACGCGGCCTCGGCCTGCCGGCAAGCGGGTTCTTCCGCTCCTTCCTCGAATTCTACCGCCTCCACCCGCATCATCTCACCCCCAACACGGTGATGCTGATGTCGGCCTTCGTCACTCTGTGCGAAGGTTTTCTTGGCGTCCTCCCGACCCTTGAGCTCTGGGGGGTGTTTTCTCAGTGCAAGCTCGGCACCGTTTCCGCGGGCGTGCCCGCCCCCTGTGGCGCCTTCATCGCCATGCGGAGGTCAGCCAACAACAACCCATTTCCGCCTATCCCGCTGATCCAGTCGGTGAAACTCTAGCATCAATCATACTTCTACGTGAAGAACATCGCCCCACAAGGCGACTTCGTTAATCTGCCGGCTTACGTAGCCGGCCCGCCGGCTGGGAGGCACCCGTCTTGGTCCTTGTCGGTGTCAAAACCGGCGGATCTCGGGTAGGGGGTCCCGAACTGTGCGTCTAGGCGGATGGTAACAGGAGACAAGGGACACGATGTTTACCCAGGTTCGGGCCCTCTTGATGGAGGTAAAACCCTACGTCCTGCTTGATTGATATTGATATTGTGGATGTTTACAAGAGTGGATCTACCACGAGATCAAGGAGGCTAAACCCTAGAAGCTAGCCTATGGTATGATTGTAAGGGTTGTTGTGATTGTTGTCCCACGGACTAAAGCCATCCGGTTTATATAGACACGGAGAGGGCTAGGGTTACATAGAGTCGGTTACAATGGTAGGAGATCCACATATCCGTATCGCCAAGCTTGCCTTCCACGCCAAGGAAAGTCCCATCCGGACACGGGGAAGTCTTCAATCTTGTATCTTCATAGTCTTGGAGTCCGATTCGATGATGATAGTCCGGCAAATGATAGTTCGGACTAATGATGGTAGTCCGGCTATCCGGACACCCCTAATCGAGGACTCCTCGGTAGCCCTGAAGCAGGCTTCAATGGCGATAAGTCCGGCGTGTATATTGCTTGGCATTGCAAGGCGGGTTCCTCCTCCAAATGATAGAAGATTGGGAACACCAGGATAGTGTCGGCTCTGCAAAATAAATTCCACATTCCACCGTAGAGAATAATAATATATACACAAGCTCAATCTGCTGGCGTTTTCCGTGGCATGGCGTCACACCACTACCAAGCCATTACTCGAATTGTTTTTACTTTACCACCTCGGCGCATTTAGCGGCGGTTTCCTTAGCACGTCTTGTCGAAGCAGAGATCGTGTTTCCCTTAATCGGGATTCTCATCAATACGGGCGTGGGTAACCCAACGCATCATTGATGGTGGCGGCAGGAGATAAGCGAGTTTTACCAGGCGGTGGGGGCCAGCGTGAGATTTCGCCCGCCCATATAAGGGATAAGGATTCACCTTCTCACCGACGCCTTCTTCCTCCTTTGCTTATCCATTTCCGGCGCTTTTCGAGCTCCAGCGCCCAAGTTCGCGCATCTCGTCTCAACCTTCTCCGACCATGTGCGGGCGGGAGGTAAATGGTTGGCCTCCACCGTTAAGGAGGAGCAAATCGCCAAACTCTGGCGGCGCGGATACCTCTCCGGCGATATCGCGCACCGGCTGCCGACGAGGGCAGCTCATCCCCACCCTAGGCCCCATGAGAGGGTTGTCTTTCTTTCCCATTTCCTCCATGGATTGGGCTTTCCACTTCACCCCTTTGTCCAGGGGCTCATGTTCTACTACGGCTGGATTTCCATGATCTGGCGCGAACTTCATCCTCAACATCTCGGCGTTTATCGTGGGTGTGCGAAACCTTCCTCTGCATCCAGCCCCACCCGACTTGGCTCAAGACCTTCAATGTCAAGCGAAGGTAGTGAAGGAGCATTCAAGCGGAGTCTTGGGCGCCATGTTGGGCAAGATGCCCAACGTCCTTTGGTTGAAGGGCCTTTGTGGAATCCGTCAAGGGTGGCAATCGGGGTGGTTCTACATCACCGAACCGCGCGACCCTAAATGGCGGCGCCCCCGAGTTTAGATCTGGTATCCCCACGCAGCTCACCTCACGGAAAGAGAAGGGCTTGCTGTGGGGCAGTTTGAAAGGTGGCGGGACTCGGACACTGTATCAAGAAGCTGGTGAAGAAGCTCAGGCTGGTTAACGTGGTCCAAGTCATGCTCGTCCGCCGGATTCTCCCATGCCAAGAGCGGGCATTCAATCTATGGGAGTTCGATCCGGAACAGCACCAGGCGCTGAACAAGCTCTTCGACACAACGCGTACGAAGGCGCCTGGAAGGTGCTGTTCAAGGCGCGAAACCCCGCATCCATGACGGAAGATCGATTTCGCTCATGGCCTTGGTGACGAGGTAAGTGATTCTACCCCTTACGGGACACTTGTTTTTCATAGTTTGACTCTATGCGGGTTTTAATTCCCCTTTTCCTTTGACAGGACTGGATGAAGAAGGCGGAGCAGATTACCTGTCCGGCTCCTATGCCAGAAAATCCAGTAGATGCTCGTCTAGCGAGGCTGCTGGTTCCGGCACCGCACGTGGTGCCGGAGAAGAAGGCCAAGAAGGAGGCCACGGGTGCTCGAAAGAGTGCCCGTTTTCAGGTGTCCGACGACTCCGGGGCTGACTCCTCCCCGAAAATGAGGAGGAGGAAGAGGACTCTCTCGGAGGAGGAGAGAGGAAGGAAGGCTTCCCCAGCTGGGAGGCGGAGGGTCAAGAGGGAAGGACTATTCCCGGACAGCTCTGCCAACATCAACGTTGGCGAGGAAGAATGGCCTTCAAGGGCCAGGCCTCGGCGAGATCGTAAGTATCCAGTTCTGAATGATTTATAATTTCTTTTACGCATCACATAGTGTCATTCTAAGCCGCATGCTGCCGCAGTCCGGCCGGTGATGATCTCCCGCTTCATCGGCGGGTCGTTGGCTTCGTCGGATGTAGACTCCATCCCGACCGCCTCCACCCCTCGCGACGCCGAAAGCGCCGTGGTGGGATCCCGAAGGACCCACCGGGGAGGCTCGGGCGCCACAAGGCGCCCTCCGGACTTCGCGCCGGACTCCACAGCGGAACCCGCAGTGGTTCGGAGTCCGGCAAGCGGCCCTTCGATCGAAGGGCAAGACCGTGACACGGCGGCTTCCGTCAACCGGGCGCCGGGCAATTTGTTGGGCGCTGCTGAGCGCTTCCATCGAGGAAGAACACCGCACTATTATGAGTGCGGTGATTCAAAAGTGCAGCTTCGCCAAAGGCGGGCTGACAGCTTCTGCAATAGCCTTCTATCGGGCTTTGAGGTAAGAAGTTAAAAATATGCAATGTAATACCGCATAGACAGTAGCCCTGATGCTCGGTTTGGTGTTGGAAAGAAAAGCGGATGAGGATCTTAAAAAGATATCGTGGGGTTGCTAAAAATTATGTCAATATGGGTTGCAGGCTGCTTGCTGTGACCTCTTCCGCCTTGGCTGCGGAGGTCGGTGCGTTGAAGCGGGAGCTTGGCGGTTCGGGCAAGAGCTCGGCAGCGCCAGAAGCAGCTCAAGACAAAGAAGGTGAGTAACACCACTTTGAATTTGTACCTTCTGAGAAAAGGATTTAGGTTGCGACAAAAATAACAAGGATAACATGGAGTGCTGCGGGGGCCACGAGCAGTGGCGGCCACTGAAGGAGGCCGTGTCATGACGAGCATAATCGCCACGGAGGCAGGCAGAGCGAGAAAAGCAAGAGGCGAGGGTGGCGGTGGTTCAGCAAGAGCTCCAGGCTCTCATGGAAAAGCATGAGAGTTTGGGCGTGACTCAAAGACTCGAGAGTCGAGCTTGCCTCGCTCTCGAAAGTGCCAAGACCGCCAAGGCCGAGGCCCATAAGGCCCTTCAGGAGGTTGAATTGATGAAGAAGATAGCGGCGGGTAAGGCATTTTTCATGCAAAGCAAGCATGTGAATGTAAATTACGTGATACTTACCGAATTCGGAGCTCTCGAGGCGTTTGCAGATCTGCCCATGGCGTGTACGATGCCGCCGCATTCTACCGAGCCGAGGAGGGGAGCTCAACGAAGAAGGTCTTCTGGTCTCACTATGCTAAGGCCGGCCATCCGGTGCCCCCTAGCGACCAGGTGAAGCAGCTGGTCGAGCTTCACAAGGTGGCGAGCAGGCCATGAAGGGCTCATAGTCCGGTGTGGCGGAGAGGCCATGCACAGGAGCTACCGGCCTCGTCACGACGGCTGGTGGATCGTGCCCACAGGTGGAGGTTATCAAGCGCTCCGCTTTGTATTGAAGGTGCTCGTCGGGCCCTTGCCAGCGCAAAGGTGCATTGGGGCAAGCTGGATGCGAGAAGCTAATCAGCGCAGCGCTACCGGTGGGCAAGGAGCATCGTCGCCCGAACTTTACTATAAGGCTGTCTGAAGGGTGCCCATAAGATTGCGGATGAGTGCCCCAGGATGTAATTATTGAGTGAATTCGCAATGTGTTATCACATGCGCTGAAAACTTTGTTCATATCGCTAAGCAACGCTTGTTTAATTTAAAATATTACCTTTTGTGCGGCCGTTTATTAAATCGAGAGATGGCAAGTCGTCGGCTTCAGCCCCCATGCCACAGTCTTTGGGGTGTTGGGATAAACTTGAGCACTCTTGTTCCCATTTTGGGTCCATCTAGGGGGCGCTCAACACAGCGAACAGAGCAACCGGACTTATAGTGCTTGAACACTCTCACTTAGCCATAGAATTCTATAATTTTAAATTTGGTGAAGCCCCTAGTATTGGAAGACCGAATTGGGGCGCTATCCACGCCTTCATCGGACATAATCCGAACTTCGCTCGAGCGGCGTAGGTCTTTAAGGACCGAAAGGACCTCTCGAACAGCGACCAGTCTCACGCCTTATCATGCCGGTCAGTTTAGCTTTCTCCTTAGGCGTTAACCCGGCTCAGCGAGGCGCAATCGCGATGGTTCTCCCGGTGCTACCTTAGCCGATAGAGCGGAAGCGTAAGGTGCCAAACATGGGAGCGGGCAAACCCAACTATTGACCCAAGACATGATTGAGCCGATTCATATAATGCTATAAGTTCGGGGTGCCGCACTTGTGAAAGTGTGCGGACTTTATCACACCATAAAGCGGAGGACATAAGCCCCTAGTGTGTTTGGCCGTACCAAGATGCACGGGTGCAACATGTAAGTAAATGAACATATATATATAAAGTAATGCAATTAAAGGCAAAAAGTGCTGCATTTTATTAGAGAAGATATGCTATCGGTCGGAATGATACAAATAGTCACGGAAAGCAAGGAGTTGGGCGAATTAAAGGCGTCTCCCTCGAGGGTAGGCTGCGGAATGTTGTATTTAACAAATTTAATGCTCGTGATGGAGACCACGAGTGTTAAATGTCGACCTTTGTCCTTCCTGGCTGTTGCATCATGAGTTGGCGGTTCGCCGCGGACTGAGTTCTGTATAAAAAGAAAAATAAAACAAAAAAGCGACACACTTAGGAGCCCTGGTGTGGTCGAACCGCACTCTGGGTCTGTTGTGGTGGTGCCTTCCCCTATGCCCATGGTATCTCAGGCGTAATTATGTCTGTGGAGAGTTTGTCTTGCAATTTTGCGAGGGCTGGGGTTGGGGCCGCATTGCTCTGGCGATGCCGCAGGCGTGCAGGTGGTCTTGGTTGATGTTGCTCCGGGCGCGTTTGGTCGTGTCCGGTCGTTTAACGGCGGACTCGAAATGCCTTAAAAGGCTGCTCTGTACTTACGCGCGAGAGCATTGTATGTTCCTCCGTTCGGAGGGGCGTTCCGTGTTTCCATTGACCGTGATGACTCCACGAGGGCCTGGCATCTTGAGCTTAAGGTATGCATAATGCGGCACTGCGTTGAATTTTACAAGCAGCGGTTCGTCCGAAAGCGAGCGTGATAGCCGCTGCTGAGCGGGACTATGTCAAAGATTAACTCCTCGCTTGGAAATTATCCGGGATCCGAAGACCACTTCGATGTGGCGAGCCTGTACAATTGGCCTCGACACCTGGTATGGCGCCTTTGAAGGTCGTCGTTGTAGGTTTAATCCTTGAAGGGTCTATGCCCATCTTGCGCCTTTGTATCTGATAAAGCAGGTTCAGGCTACTGCCGCCGTCCATAAGGACTCTCGTGAGTGAAATCCATCAGCGATTGGGTCTAAAACCAATGCGGCGAATCCGCCATGGCGGATCTGGTCGGATGGTCTCTTGATCGAAAGTGATCGGGCAAGAGGACCATGGGTTGAATTTTGGGGCGGTGGCTCCATCAGCGTATCGTCCCTTAGTGCGCTTTCGCTCCCTCTTGGGAATATCGTTGCGTATATCATGTTTACCGTCCGAACTTGAGGGGGAATCCCTTTGTCCTCTGTTGTTCGTGACGGGTCTCTTCCTCGTCATCGCTGTGTAGCCACTTGTCACTATTTTCGGTGATTAATTTGCCTGCTGCTTGAATACCCAACAATCTCTGTTGGTATGGTTAGCTGGCTTTTCGAAGTTCCATGTATTTGACAAAAGCGGTCGAGTATTCGGTCCAAATTGGGCGGGCCGGAGTGGTTCTTTTGAATGGCTTCTTCCGTTGACGGGTTTGGAGCCTCGGAATCCGGCGTTGATTGCCGTATCCTCATTCTTTGTCGCCGTTAATGTGGCGTTTGTTTTTGTTTAGCGCAACCTGCCATTGCGGTCCTTAGTATCCGGACTGCCAGCGTTTTTCTTTGAGGTTATTACTGCTGGCGAGCCAGCTATCCTCTCCCGCCTGAAGCGGGTCATGAGGATGTGAGGGCTGCCATAGATTTCGGCTTCTCTGTCCTAGGTGCGGGCCAGCCACTCGTCGCGGATGTTATGTTTGAAGGCAGCGAGTGCCTCTGCATCCGGACGGTCGGCGATTTGATTTTTCTTTGTTAGGAACCGTGTCCAGAATTGCTGGCGATTAAATGCGGCTGCTGGATTATGTGGCTTAGGTCATCTGCGTCGGTGAGTCGCTTTGCTCGTGCCCTGGAAGTTGTCGAGGAATCGGCTTCGAGGTCTTCCTAACATCAATTGACTCTGCGGGCAGGCTGTTAAGCCAATGCCGAGCTGGTCCTTTAAGCAGGCGGGAGATATTTGATGGCGTGAAGATCGTCGCGCGGGCCATGTGTATATGGAAGATAATCCTCAATCCAGACCGCGAAGTCTGTTGTGCCATCGTAGGATTCGATATTAGCGGGTTTGAACCCTTGAGGATTTGATGATCCATTACTTCGTCGGTGAAGCATAGTGGGTGTCTTGGCGCCTCTGTATTGAGCAATATCGCGGCGTAGCTCGAGAGGCGTTGTCTCTGTGTTCGGCCCGGCGGAGTAGTTGTATCCGGTGCGGCGGTATTAAATGCGTGGGTGGTAGGGCGTCCACGTGATCCATAGATAGATCTGGATTGTCTTGCCTTGTCCTCAATATATCTCGCAAGTCGGCGCGTTCCCGTGTCTTCTTGCTTTTAAGCGATGCGAAGTGCGGTTTTGGTGGAGGGCTTACGCCTCTCTATCGCGGCCACGGGGTGGTCGGTCTGCCGTGTTTGCGCTGGTGATGCTGCCTCCTCTAATCGGGGAGCAACTTGCGTTTTGGGTAACTTTGGAGGGCGTTGAGTTCATACTCTTGACGCGAGGACCTCGGTCCATCATCGGCGATGGGTCTTGATCAGCTTGAAGCTGTTGTTGCTTTTCTTTAGGCTGTTTGCCGTGGCCATTAGCCTGCGTCTAAAAGCGCTCTTGTTCGGCGGGATCCTCGGGCACAACAAATTAAGTCGTCGCCAAGGCTTGCCTCGTCTCGGAGGAGGTAAGTAGTTGTCATCCTCGACCTCTTAAATGCCGCCCTCTCACGAGGGCTTGCTTACTGCTTCCTCCTGCGTTGGATCGTCTTTGGAGGGAGTTGTCTTCGGCACTTTACGGGGTGTTATTATCTCTGTGCGGAATCTCCATTCTTCTTGTGGCGGGATTTAGGCGGCGCCCGTTGGCGTCGGCGCGCAGGCTGTTTCTTTAAGGAATCGGCCTCCGCTGCTTCTTCGCCGTCCCATCTTTTGGGGTGTCCACCATGTATATGTCGTATGGCGAGGTGGTTTTCCGTGTCCTGAAGGCTTTGGTTCTTAGTAGTCTCCGGCATCGTCGTCCATACCGTCGATGTCTTGGTCGTGGTCGAATCACGTCGGTTAAATCGTCGGCGGTGGCTCTGAAGTGGGTGGTGGGTGGGATCTGAATTTCTTCGTCATCCGCGTCCCAACCGTCCTGGCCGTGGATTTGGCCAGGGTTCTCGGATAGTGAGAGATGCTTCAATGAATTTATGATATCGCCAAAGGCGAGTGCTGAAAAGATGTCATGGCGGTGAATTCCATGATCGGCGTAATCGGATTCATTTGGCGGGCGCAGGAGTGCTGAGTCCGGCACCTCGAGTCATGGGGTTTATGTGGGACAAGGTAAGTGTTCGGCTCCATCGCCGTAGAAATTGCGGCTCCGGCGGTGTCCAGCCATCCGTCCTCGATTGAGCGATCGGCTCGGACTATGAGTCGGGCGGATCCGGATCTTGACCTCAAGGTGCTGTCCGTGGCGAGTTAGGTCATGCCCATCGTGATGGTAGCGGCTCGCTCGGCTGTGGCTCAGATCCATCGAGGATCAAGTCCCGCGGATATCGGCCGTGAAGTTTAAGCTTCAAACCTGGCACGATGGCGGGCGTAACTTCGATCTGCTCGGATGGCCAAGGGAGTTGGCCCGCGATCTGAAACCGCCCGAATCTGAAGATCTGTCCAGGGAGAAAGGTCTCACCCAGGACTGCGTCGTTGTTGATTGAAGAGGCCATCAAGCCTATCGGTGGCGACACGGAGGAACTCTCAATGAAAGCACCAATGTCGGTGTCAAAACCGGCGGATCTCGGGTAGGGGTCCCGAACTGTGCGTCTAGGCGGATGGTAACGGAGACAAGGGACACGATGTTTACCAGGTTGGGCCCTCTTGATGGAGGTAAAACCCTACGTCTGCTTGATTGATATTGATATTGTGGATGTTTACAAGAGTGGATCTACCACGAGATCAAGGAGGCTAAACCCTAGAAGCTAGCCTATGGTATGATTGTAAGGGTTGTTGTGATTGTTGTCCCTACGGACTAAAGCCATCCGGTTTATATAGACAGGAGAGGGCTAGGGTTACATAGAGTTGGTTACAATGGTAGGAGACCCACATATCCGTATCGTAAGCTTGCCTTCCACGCCAAGGAAAGTCCCATCCGGACACGGGGGGAATTCTTCAATCTTGTATCTTCATAGTCTTGGAGTCCGGTCGATGATGATAGTCCGGCAAAAGATAGTTCGGCTGATGATGGTAGTCCGGCTATCCGGACACCCCCTAATCCAGGACTCCCTCAGTCCTACCGAGCCAGGTCGCTCTCCCTGGCTGGGGCCGCTGCCGTCACCCGGCTCGGGTGATGGTCCAATCGGAGGGGCTTGGTGGGGCCGACCTGGTCGCCCGCCGTGGGCGCCGGGTGCTCCGCTCCAAACGCCGCACACATGATCTGCGGATGAGTGGCGCCCGACCCATGCGGCTGAGCACCAAGGAGATGCCTCGTGATGAGGTATCTTACATGGTGAACTACATCTCCAACTGCAAGCTTACCGAGGAGTGGCAGTATAGCAAGGTGCCGTATTCTCGAGCTGATCCCCCGCCTATGGTGAGTTTCCCTTCTTTTCTTCTTCTCCTGTTGCCGGGTTCGTGACGGCCGACTCTTGACTAGCCGGCTTTTCTTGGCAGAACCCCTTCTTGACGGGCGGGCCGGGGCCTGCAGGGCGAGCGCTTGATTCATGGCCGACCGCAAAATTGGGCGACCCGACGACCAGATCTGAGGCGGCCGCCATCAAACAACGCCGTTATCGGAGCCAGGGCGGAGAGGCGGCGGCCCCGAGCTTCGCGGCAACCGAGACTGGCAGACGATGATGAAGCCGAGCCATCCAGCGTCGCCATGGTGGCGGCGATCGTAAGCGCAGGACCTTCTGCCGCCGGCTGCTCGGGTGGCGCAAAAAAGCGTCGAACAGCGCCGACTCTCTTGACAGCCGGCGAAGAAGCCCAAAGGTTCCTGGCGGCAACCAAAGCGGGATGGCGGCCGCAAAAGCCCACTTCCCAAAGGTGGTGAAGCAGCCCATGGCCGTCTCGGCGTAAGTGTTGAATGTCTCGTGCTTTTTATTGTCTTCTTTGGTTGAGGCTCTTGAACCTTCTTCTTGATTTCTTGATCAGGCGCGCTTTCCCTCGAGCAGGTTCCTGCCACCTCCATAGTCGGACCGGCGGGAGGTCTTGAGCTCCGCCACGTGGATCCCGCGCCCGACCTCATGGAGGCAACGGAGCGGCAGGCAGGAGGCGCGGGAGGAGGCGGGAAGCGGAGGCGGAGGCCGCCCAGGCCGAAGGAGAAGTCGGCCGGCGCCCAGCCGCGGCAACCAAGGCTCGAGGCGGAGGCGCGGCCACGGAAAGGGAGGCGGACGCCCTGCGCAATCAGCCTCTGCAGCTCGTCATTCCCCTCCGCGCCGTGGCTCCCAACATCCCCGTGCCCTCGTCGGAGGAAGCCAACCGCGACTGGCCGGCGATGGAAGGAGGAGGATGACATGATCATCCTGCGAGGCGCCACGATCGGCGCCGACTAGAGCAGTTCAAAGCGGCCGACCTGCGCCGCCCGAGCAGCCGGTGGGGCGAGTCGTGGCGGCAGCGGATCTTGTGGTGCGATCGCCGCCTCGCCGGTAGCGTGGGAAAGCGCCCTCGGCGCTCGGGACCCATGACATGGCGCGCCACTCGGCAGCTCGGGATCTGGAGGCAGCCAGCACCGGACGTCCAGTGGGCGCTTGATGATGGACAGCCAAGCTGAGCGTGGCGGCGCGGGGAGGTCGGGAGCGGCTTACGCCGAGCCGCCTCCTGCAATGGTACACCAGAGTTTCTCACAGCCGCGGCGGTCATCCGGGTGAGTCCTCTAGCCTTGATCGATTGCTTTCTGATTTCTTCTATGGTAGCGTCAAGTACCCTGCTGGGTGTTGTCCCGAGTTCCTAGTCGGGCTTTGAGAAGCGGCTTGGAGCTTTAGTAAGCCTTGGCGGCTATCTTATTCTTATTTGCACCCGTCGATTTCCGGGAATATCATAATCTCACGCGTTGCCTTCAACTCGAGGCCAGGAGGCGGAGCGAGGAAGGCTGCCGGCGACTAATGGCGGAGTGAGTGCCCGTTTCTTTTATCTCACATGGGGGCGTCAGACCCTGCTGGTTGTAGTCCCGAGATTGGGCTGTTGCTGGCGGTCGGGTCGGATCTTTCTGTGACTTCTTCCTTATTGCTTTTTTCTTTTTCTCCATGCTTGCAGGGGCCAACGCCGACTTGAGGGAGCAGCTAGGCGGG
The DNA here is from genome assembly GCA_021605205.1 of Aegilops longissima. Taxonomy (NCBI): domain Eukaryota; kingdom Viridiplantae; phylum Streptophyta; class Magnoliopsida; order Poales; family Poaceae; genus Aegilops; species Aegilops longissima. Next base: position 553,022,218 of record CM038679.1, on the reverse strand, counting down.
GCCCAGACCGCCCTTCGTGCCAAGGAGACTGAGTGCAGCGCCTTGGCCCAGGAACATGACCGCGTGGCCAAGAAACTGGCCAACCAGGAGGAGAGCCATAAGGCGGCCCTGAAGAAGGCGTAGGATGGCGAGGCTGCCCTTAAAGCTGAGTACGAGACCGAGACGGCAGGCTGGGCTGAGGCAAAGCAAGCGCTAAGTGAGGGCTATGGACGGGTTGAGGATCTGATCGACGGTAAGCCGCCTTCCTCTTCGTCCCTTTGCTTGCCCCTTGCCCTCTGGTTTGTCTTCTGATTTCGCGCTGCTTCTTTGTTCTTCGCGCAGATTACTTTCCCGGTTACTCCGTTGCCGCCACCCAAGCCATCGAGGCCCACCGCGAGGCACGCCGGCAGGCAGGGGTCAAGATCGCGCCAGATGCCAGCCGGATGCTTGAGGAGCAGCTTTTGGCGATCCAGGCCCGACTGCAACCGGCTCACCGCATGCTCCGCCGCCTTGATGTGCAGGGGTGCAAGTCTTGACCGCCCTCACGGCGCGGCGATTCCCGCACCCCGGTCGGACTGCCGAACGGCTGGGTCTGGTCGGCGCTTGAGGCTGGAACGCTTCGCCCGCTCGGTCCGGCGCCGGTGGGCGCTGGAGTTCATCGAGCCTGGTATCTGGGCTGAGCTTAGCCCAGTGAGCACCCCAGCTGCGAGGAGGCCGGCGAGGAGCTGGTGGCGGTGCGGCCGGCTATCATCCAGCAGCGCCTCGGCAATCGCCGACTATACCGACACCTGCGCTTTTGCTCACGAGGTGGATGACAGCGGCGTCGTGCGGAGGAGGTGGTGCGGGCTGAACACAGGCGGAAGGTGAGGACTCGGCGGAGGAGATCGCTTCCGGCGGCGGCGAAGATGAGGAAGGGAGGGTGGCGGCGGCGTCGTGCCCGGCAATGGCGACCAGCCAGCTTCACCTGATCGTGCCTCCAGCGAGGCAGCGGCGTGCCGTGCCCGCCAGAAGGTGATGATCAAGCCGAGACCTGCCAGCCGGCCACTCCTCCGGCCAGCACTGCCGCCTCCACCGACCTACCCGACTCGCCCGTCGTTCCCTTGGCCTGATCTGCCGTCCTTGCTTTCCTGTTGTTACTCTTTGAACAGCTATTTATTAAATTCGCGCAGTTCCAACCACTGGGGGTGTATTCAAACTATGTTGAATGCCGGCCTTTCGAAGGCTTTTTGTGTAAATATAATCATCCATGTGTTTGGCTTCCATTCGTATTTGCTTTTTATCCTTAGGTTGTTTCCTTTGCCGCCTTCCCTTGGTACGCTGCCTTCCCAGCGGATAGCTGCTTTCTGTGATCTGTGGTGGGGAGGAACAACCATTTTGGGAAGACAAGTACTTGAGCTTTCTTAGATTGTGGCAAGGTGAATGGGAAGCCGACCGGCCGGCTGCTCTGGTAGCCGGTCGGCGATGGGGGGAAGCCGGCTTTTGTTATATAAGTTCCTTAGTCCTTAGCCGTTTTTCATGTGGGCATCCCTTCCTGCCTTTGACTCTTGCCAGCCAGACAGCCGATTCTTCGAGCTGTGACTTTCGACAAGAGAGGACTTGGGTGCCGGCACACTACTTGTCTGACTGCAGGTAGAACTTGAATATAACTCAAGGCGGCAAGTCCCCTGGCCGACTGGTCGAACCCGGTGCCGGACGAGAAGAATGAATGTAGTGACATAATCATAAGCATGATACTCCTTGAGGGAGTCCTGGACTAGGGGGTGTCCGGATAGCCGAACTATCATCTTTGGCCGGACTCCTAGACTATGAAGATGCAAGATTGAAGACTTCGTCCCGTGTCCGGATGGGACTTTCCTTGGCGTGGAAGGCAAGCTTGGCGATACGGATATGTAGATCTCCTACCATTGTAACCGACTCTGTGTAACCCTAACCTATCCGGTGTCTATATCAAGCGGAGGTTTTAGTCCGTGGGGCGAACAACAATCATACCATAGGCTATCTTCTAGGGTTTAGCCTCTCTAATCTCGTGGTAGATCTACTCTTGTACTACCCATATCATCAATATTAATCAAGCAGGGTAGGGTATTACCTCCATCGAGAGGGCCGAACACTGGGTAAAAACATCGTGTCCCTTGTCTCCTGTTACCATCCGCCTAGGCGCGATTCGGGACCCCCTACCGAGATCCGCGGTTTGACACCGACATTGGTGCTTTCATTGAGAGTTCCTCTGTATGCGTCACCTATAGGCCCGATGGCTCCTTGATCATCAACAACGGACGCGTCCAGGGTGAGACTTTTCTCCCGGACAGATCTTACGTATTCGGCGGCTTTGCCTGCGGTCCAATTCACTTGGCCATACGGAGCGGATCAGCTCGCCCACAGCCATCGAGGTCAGGTTTGGGAGTTTGAACTACACAGCCGACATCGCGGAGACTTGATCTTGACGGATTGAGCCACAACCAAATGCGCCGCCTTGTCTCGATGGGCATGATCTGGCTCTGCCGTGAGCGGTGTCTGGAGGCGCACCAGCGTCCGCTCCGACCCTTAGCTCGGAGCCGACTCCCCGATCGAGGGCGAGTGGTTGGACACGCCTCGGGGGCTACGATCTCAATGGCGATTGAGGCGAACTCCATCCCTGTCGCTGCGAAGACCGTGAGTCAAGGTGCGGACTCCTCTCCGGACTCCGAACCCTCCGCGCCCCTGCCAATCGAATCCGATTGGGCGCGGTCATGGAGTTCACTGCGCGGACATCTTTCCTTTTCGCCCTTTGGCGACATCTTGAATTCACTAAAGTCTCTCTCTTTATCAGAGAGCCCTGGCGGACTACGGTCGGGAAGGTTGAGATCTTGACGGCGAAGAAATTCGCGCCCACCACCATCCACTTTGTAGCCACTGTCGATGATTTAACCGACATACTCGACCCGACTCCGAAGACATCGGCGGTATGGACGATGATGCAGGAGGCGACCAAGTCCCAGCGCCTCTGAGGGGCTGGAAGGCCACCTGTCATATGACATATACATGGTGGACATCCCAAAAGATAGAATGGCGATGGAGCAGCGGAGGATGACCCTCAAGAAACAACCCAAGCGCCCGGCGTTAGCGGCGCCGTTCTAAATCCGCCACAGTAAAAGCGTTGATTCCGGCACGGAGATAATAACACCGGACGGTGCGAAGACAACCCCCTCGGCGAGGATTCAGCGCGGAGAAGGAGAAACAAGTCCATACGATAGTGCAGCGGAAAAAGAGGTAGAGGGCGATAATTATCGCCCCCTCCGAAGACGCGAGGCAAGCCTCGGCGGCAGCCAATTTGTCGTGCTGAGGATCCCGCGAACAGGGGCGTTTCAAGCGTGGAAGCTTATGGCCACGGCAAGCAGCCTCAAGAAAAGTAGCAGCGACTTAGAGCTGACCAAGACTTGTTAGCGGCAGATGGAGAAGTCCTTGCAGCGAAGAGTATGAACTCGAACGCCCCTCAAGAGATACCCCAAAGGGAGGCTGCTACCCAGTTAGAGGAAGCAGCACCCAAACCTACATCACCGGCGCGATGATGCGGCCGACCCGGCCACCCGTGGTCATGAAAGAAACCTCTAGACCCTCCATTCAAGCCGCCTCGGCGTCGCTCAAAAAGTACCAAGGCACGGGAAGCGCGCGGGCGTGCGAGACATATTGGAGGACAAGGCAAGGCAAACAAGATCGATCTACGGATCGCGTGGGCACCGACCGCGTGATGATAACCGTCACGCGGATACAACAACTCGGCGGGCGAACACACAGAGACAAAGCTCATATGAGCTACGTGTTGATATATTATCTGAGCGCCGACATCCACTATGCTTCACATGATGAAGAAATGGATCGTCAAATCCCTGAGGGCTTCAAACCCGTAAACATCGAATCATACGATGGAACCACAAATCATGCGGTCTGGATCGAGGTCTATCTCCTCCATATCCACATGGCCCGCGGTGATGATCTACATGCCATCAAATACCTCCCACTCAAGCTTGAAGGACCAGCTCGGCATTGGCTCAACAGCTTGGCAGAGAATCAATTGGTTCTTTGGGAGGACTGGAAGCGCATTCCTTGATAACTTCCGGGGCACATATGTGCGACCACCGCACGCGCCGATGACCTCAGCCACATAATTCAGCAGCCGAAAGAATCGGCGGACAATTCAGACACGGTTCCTAACCAAGAAAAATCAAATCGTTGAATGTCCGGATCACGAGGCCCTTGCAGCCTTCAAACATAACATCCATGACGAGTGGCTAGCCCGGCACCTCGACAGGAAAAGCCGAAATCCATGGCAGCCCTCACCACACTCATGACCGCTTTTTGCGGGGAGAGGACAGCTGGCTAGCTCGTAGTAACAACTTGACCAAAAACCACGGTAGTTCGGATACCAAGGACAGCAATGGCAGGTCGGCGTCGCAACAAGAACAAAGCGCCGCGTGCTTGGGGATAATGATGAAGATCTGGCGGTCAATGCGGATTGAGCTCTAAACCGGTCGTGGAAGAAGCCATTCAAAATAAATACCGAGGCCCGTCCAACTTGGACCGAATACTCGATCGCATGTGCGGATACATGGCACCCCAGCTCACCAGCCAACCACACCAATAGGGATTGTTGGGTATTCAAGCAAGCAGGCAAGTTAAGAGCCAAACTCAATGACAAGGGCTGCATAGCGATGACGAGGAAGAGCCCCACCGCCCGAACAATAGAGGACGAAGGGCTTTCCCACACAAGTGCGGACGGTGAACATGATATCATAACCCACATACCCAAAGGGAGGCGAGCGTGCACTAAGGGGCGTGTGCGATGGAGCAGTCGCCCAGTTCAACCCATGGTCCTCCTGCCCGATCACATTTGATCGAAGGACCACCCACTAGCATCCGTCATGGCGGATTCGCGCGTGGTTCTTGACCCAATCATCGGCGGAGTTTCACCTCACTAGTCCGATGGGCCGGTGGTAGCAACCTGAACCTGCTTTATCGGGACCACAGTCGCAAAATGAGCATAGACCCCTCAAAGATTAAACCTACAAAGATGACCTTTAAAGGCGTCATACCAGGTGTAGAGGCCAATTGTACAGGCTCAGTTACACTCGAAGTGGTCTTCGGATCCCCGGATAACTTCCGAAGCGAAGAGTTAATCTTTGACATAGTCCCGTTCCGCGGCTATCACGCCTTTTCAGACGAACCGCATTCGCAAAATTCAATGCGGTGCCGCACTTCTGCGTACCTCAAGCTCAAGATGCGAGGCCCTCGAGGAGTAATCACGGTCGATGGAAACACCAGCGCTCTCTCGAGCGGAGGAGCACAGCGGCGCCTTCGCGGCGGAGGTGCAAAGCAGCCTCTCACAGCAATTTCGAGTCCGGCCACTAAGCGTCTTGACCTTTGTCAAGCGCGCCCGAGTAACCTACAACAAGACCGTGCGGCACAATCCAAGCACGCGTAATCCGGCTAACCCCAGCCCTGGCGAAATTGCGAAGCGATTACTCTGGCGTACATAACTACGCTCTGGAGATACCATGGGCATAAGGGGGCGGGCCCACGACCGCACGCCTGCGAATGCGGCTAACCGCACGGGGGATCTGATTGTGTCACTCTTTTCTTTTCTTCTTTTTCTTACTTTCAGGACTCCGTTTTCCAGAAGTCCTGTCGGCACTAAATTGCGAACTCAAGATACAACAGCCGAGGAAGCGAAAGCTACGTCCAGTGTCGGTGGTCTCTATTACGAGCATTATACCTGTTTTACATACCACCCGCAGCTTACCCTGGAGGTGACATGTTAAATAGTCCCATCCCTTGCTTATCGCTTTAATTTGTATCGTTCGCTTTTATTTGCAGTTTCTTTTAATAAACAATACATAGCTTTTGCCTATTATTGCACTCCTTTCTTTATCTATATATATGTTCATTTCATGACATGTTGCACCCGTACACTTTGGTGCGGCCAATACACTGAGGCTTAAGTACCCCAAAAGTATGGTGTGATAAGTCCAAACACTTTCACAAGTGCGGCACCCGAACTTATAGCATTATATGCATCGGCTCGAATCATGTCTTGGGTCAATAGTTGGGTTTGCCCGGCTCCCATGTTTTGGTACCTTACGTTCCGTTATATCGGCTAAGGTAGCCTTGGGAGAACCACTGCGATTGTGCCCGGTTGAGCTGGGTTGAGAACCTCGGTGGAAAGCTAAAACTGACCCGTCATGATAAGGCGAGAGCGATCGCTGTTCGAAGGTTTCTTGAGTCCCTAAAGACTTATGCCGCTTAGGCGAGGCAGGCATTGTCCAGCCAAAGGCGTGGATAGCGCCCGAACTCGGTCTTCCGAATACAGGGGCTTTGCGAAATTTAAAATTATAGAATTCTATGGCTAAGTGAGTGTTCAAGCACTATAAGTCCGGTTGCCTTGTTAGTTCGTTGAGAGCCTCCCTCGACGGACCCAAGAATGGGAACAAGAGCGCTCAAGTTTATCCCGAACACCCCAGCACTCGTGGCATGGGGCTGAAATAACGACTTGCCATCTCTCAAATTTGATAAGCGGCACACGAAGGTAATATTTTAAATTAACAAGCGTTATAAGCGCATATGAACAGGTTTTCAGCGTACAAGATAACAAATGCGAGTCTATTCAAAATTACATCTTTGGAGCACTCATCCGCTATCTGGCGGGCACCCTTGAGACGCCCTCATAGTACATTTCGGGCTTCGATGATCTTTGCCCTCACGGTGGCTCGTCCAGTCACAAGCTTCTCCGCACCCAGCTTGCCCCAGTGCACTTTAGCACGGGCAAGGGCCAACAGGCACCTTTAATGCGACAGTGCGCTTGATGACTTCAATCCATGGACAAGGCGTCTACCAGCCACCTTGCACTAACCCAAGTAGCTCCGGGCATGGCTTCCAATGGCCACAGCCGAACTATGAGGCCCTTCATGGCCTGTTCGGCGACCTTGTGGAGCTCGACCAGCTGCTTCATCTGGTCGCTCAGGGCACCTGACGTTCGGCCTCAACATACTGAGACCAGAACACCTTCTCCGTCGAGCTCCCCTCCTTGGCGAGGTAGAATGCGGCAGCATTAGACACACTACAGGGCAGATCTCCGAACGCTCCTGGAGAGCTCCGGATTCGGGTAAGTACTAGATAATTGACTTTTACATTCTTTATCTGCATAAAGAATGCCTTACCCGCCGCGATCTTCTTTATTGCCTCAATCTTGAAACGCCCTCGATGCGGCTATATCTCCCACGTGTCGAAGCACGACTTAGAGGCATAACCGCATTGAAAGCAATGTCGC